>CM021107.1:159603908-160201123 GCA_007115665.2 Sequoiadendron giganteum | reverse complement strand
TGGGTCCTTATGTCCCTCCATCCATCATTGCTCATCCTCCATCTACTATGGGTTCTTATAGCCCTCCATCAAACAACACACATCTTCCATATACACAGTCCATTTTGGGTCCTTATATCCCAAAATCACCCCTTCCATCTTATCCTATTCATCATTTCATTCATCCACCCCCTCTCCCTCGTACACCGCATAAAAATCCTACCTTCATAACTCCTAATTAGGATCAACAAAGGCACATACCTACACATTCTCCATCTACACATAATCCCTATAACCCTACCTCCATTGCTCCACATCATACATCTCCTCGCACCTATCCCCTTGCTACTAAAATTACTTTGGGTGCCAAAGCAAAAATGTATAAATCTAAACATCCACATGAATCTAAAGCTCCTCATGTCCCCTTCAAAAGACATGTTGAAGAAAAGAAAAATCAAGTCCAAAATCCAAATCAATCCAAAAGGCCACAAAGGCCCACCAAAGCAAAAATAAAAATCATGTGGATCCCAAAGAAAAAAGGTGCATACCTTCAATTGAAAATTCCATAACGACATCCAAAGTTTCTATTCCCCCATAAAATCATTCACCTCCTCCATCTCCTAAATCTATTTTGGGTCCCTAAATCCCAAAAATCACTATCCCAACTCCTCCATTATCGCCACCCTCTCCATCCATTCCTCCACCTATCTTTTTACATCCACCACATGTGCCAATGTTGGTCTTGAACACCTTACCCTATCACACATCCACTCCATCATTCCATCCATACACTTTTCAACACCCCATCCACTATCCCCCCTATCTCCCCCGTCCAATCCCTTTGATTCATCCTCTTGCATAATCCATTTCTTCTACTAAGGTTGTACCAACATCCACTGGTCACTTTACACATGGGCTCTTATTACCTCATATGGAACTTGATGCTTGATTCCTTCATCCGTATCCTTATCAACTATCCTCTAAAATCCGCATATCCCTCTCCCTATCTTTATCCATCTCCGTCCACATCCTAGTCCAAAAAATCCAAAAAATTCAAAAATCAAAATAAAATAAGAAAGATCAAAAAAATAAAAGAGCAAAAAAGTAAAGAGAAAATCATTTGTCCAATGGTAAAAACTTGGCAAACAAGCGCCTTGGATAAGAACCATGATGAAAACCTAGCAAATAGGCGTCATGCATAAATCCCCCATCTGATTTCCTTCCACAATTGGGGGCAACTGCCACCTACACATTCATTTTCTCCATCTCCTACATCTGCCTATCTTCCACATCTTACCCATCATCTCCCATTCATATCTCAGTCCCTCCATCTTCCTTGTGATCTTGATAAAGATAGGGGCACATATATATACATGCTTTGGACATCTCTTGGCATATTTTCCCCTCATCCACTATCATTTTCCTTATCCTCCCCATCTACTTTTCTGATCCATACTTATTATCTACATCCATCTACCTTCATCATCCATCCATCATGTCAACCCCTGTATCCCTTCCACCCATCTTGCTACCCCTCTTGCCTCGTCATGCATGACACATCTAGAGTGGGGGCATCTCCTTATTTGTGATAGATTCCTTGGAGACATCATCCATCCATCCCTCCAGGTAATCCTTTCCATCTCCCCATCCCTCCCATCCTTGTATCCTCCATCTACCAAATCCTTATCTTCTTATACTCTCATCCACTAGCCCTTTTTCGCCCTTCCATCATTATCTACCCATCCCTCTATCTAAACATCCTGCCCATATCCCTAGCCTTATCTTTCTATCCATCTTCTCCAATCCTTATCCCTCTATCTACCTATCCTAACATCTTTCTATTTCCCCATCTTTATCAGTCCATCCATTTCTCTCTATTTTCCTCCCCTCTCATAATCCCTTGTCATTGTTATCTAGCTACAGGCTACCCCCATGCAATCCAATGCCATCCATCCTACTATCTCCACATTTTTCATCCCTCATCCATCCATCCTCTCACCCTCCCAATTCATCTTCTAATAATCTATATCACTATCCCATTCCTGAGCTTTGCATAACCCCCTACACATATCCACCATCCCATCCACACAGCCTATCCTAGCTCATCATATCACCATCCTTCATGTGTCTTCTCATCATGGTCATCTCATTATTTTTCTTTGGTCTTGTGTTGAACTACATTACCCCTGCGCTTTCACGTAGGCAAGGTCAATCATTTGATCTACCCCCAAGGCTCTGTCTTTTGTCTGTCTTGTCATCCTCCATCGTCTGCCTTTAGCCTTGTATTGAACTACGTCGCCCCTACGCTTTCACGTAGGCAAGTTCAATCATTTGATCCGCCCCCTGGGCCTTTGTCCATCTAGTCTTTTTCATCCATCATTGGTCACCCTTGTCCTCTTTCCTCTTTTATCCATGGTCTTTATCGAACTACAAGGGCTTTGTTCTTTCACATAGGCAAGGTTAAGCTTTGATCAACCCTCAAGCCCCTAGGTCTTTAGGGTTTTTTCGTCTTGTTCCTTATCATCCTGTCATCCTATCGTATTTTTGTGTCATCAAGTATCTCCCTATCCTAGCTGGTGCTTATAGAACAAATTCATTTGTATCACGAGATCCAATCGATTTCCGGTATCATGTGTCATGTTGATCAACCCATATATCCTCCATCTTTGGTCTCAATAGTATGTATCCTTCCTAACAGACCGCATCAACCCCATCCATCCTCTTGATCCTATGGCAAAGGATGTTTGAAATTGATTCTGATCTTTTGATGCTTTTGAATTTTGTTTATCATTTGAGCTCCCTATCATCACTTGTCATGGTCACCTTGATCCATCATATCATGGTGTGCTTTTACTAGTAAACATAGGGGCGTATATTGATCTTATTTTATGTTTTTGTCTTCTTGGTTGTCCCACGTAGTACCCACCAATACCCCTATGGTCTTGTGTTACATTGGGACATCCTTTTCTGCTTGTGGTTATCCCAATACCTGGTCCGACCAATGTCTTCGTAACTTTGGGGTGTTGGAATAGCCTTCTTGTCTATTGTGTTTGTTTTATGCATTGGACACTAATCCATCTTGATTTACATACCCTGACGCCTGGTGTCTTATGCTATAGCACAAATTAGTGCTCTAAGGATGGAAAATTGCATTAGGATTGCATTTCATTTTCTATTCCATCATCTTGCATGTCTCCCCCATCCTCATCCAATCAAATAATTTAATCCCACTCTTGGTCTTGTTCCCAACCTTACTACAAGCCTTGATCCAATCATCCTCATCATCATCATCGTCATCCTCGGGATGTATCTTTCCCTATCCTTTTGTGTTTTTTTGGGATGTATCATTCCCTCGTCAACAATACTATCATCATCATCATCAGCGGGATGTATCCTTCCCTATCCTTGTGTTGTTCTGGGATGTATCCTTCCCTCATCAACAACACTCTCATCGGAATGAATCCTTCCCTATCCTTAGGTATTGTTTCGGGATGTATCATTCCATCATCAACAACACTCATCCTCATCCTCATTCAAATGTATCCTTCCCTATCCTCATGTTGTTCTAGGATATTACATTCCCTCACCCACAACACTCCATCAACCATCCGCCCAACTTGGCTTGTAGCTTGACTGGGGCAACATAATATTTATCCTCGAATCCATTTGTGCTCACCTTTACCTCCCATCACTTATCATCATTTCTTATCCATCACTTTACATCATCATCTTCATATCCCCTTTTATCATCTCATTTCTCATCATTTCCCCCATCCCTTCCTCCTTCATCAATCTCCCGCCCTATGTCGAGGCGGACCCACCCTCAGCCACGGGGTGGACCCGCCCTCGGCCGCGGGGCAGACCCGCCCTATGCCAGGGTGGATCCGTCCAGCCGCGGGGCAGACCCGCCCTGCTCGCATCGAGGTGGACCCGCCTTTCTGCAGTGGGGAAAATCTGCCCCTCTGTAGGCCTCCAACCCATTTTTTTTTCTTTCCCAGGGCTGCCATTTGCAAACCGTGCGTCGGATTCACTTCGTTCAAAAGGAATTTTTTTAAATTTTTTCATTCTCTTTCCAACCATACCCTTTGTTTCTTCCTATCGAGAGGTCTTTTAGGACCACTTTCTTTTCCATCCCTTTTTAAGGGGTATTTTTTTACTTCTTATTTACCTTTTTTTCCTCGAACTAATCCCTTCCCTTCCCAGGGCCGCCATTTGCAAACCATTTTTCTATTTGACTTCGTTCAAAAGACAAACTTACCTAATTTTTCACGCTCTTTCCAACCATACCCTTTGTTTCTTCCTATTGAGAGGTCGCCCGAGACCCCTCTCTTTTCCCCCGTCACCCGCTCGAGAGGGCATACCCTTCCCATTTCTCTATTTTCCCTACCATAGTCATTCCCTTTGAGGATTGGGGCATCTTCATCCATTCCCCCGCTAATTGGATAGCTCAGGTCCTCCTCCCCACGCTGGGGCATCATTTTTTGGTTACTTCCTCTATAGTGTCATTTGCATTTTCTTTTCTTCGAAGCACGGTTATTCTAATAATACTTTGAAAAGGGGAAAAATGTAGGCATCTAAATTTGATCACTTCCAGATGATCAAAATCATCTACTCTATTCATCTATTTCATTAATAGTGATTAAATAATTTATTTAATTATTATTTCATTTTCTGCCTAAGGTTCCTAAAGTATGTAATTGAATAATTAAATACTTTACCTTACACCTTTTCTTCTCTAAATTAAATAAATAAGACAATTTGTTTAATTTATTTATTTGACCTATTTGAATTAAAAACAATTTTTAACCCCTTTTTTTCTCTCTCCTTGTCACATTCTCCATAATCATTTTTTAATATGGATTAAATTAATTAATCTGTGATTAGGATGTGCACCACTTAATCAAGATTAATGTCACATCATCCATGATCTCCCACTTACCTCTAATCTTTCATTAATTATCATAATCTTGTGTTTGCACAATCTTAATCAAAATCATTAGCCACATTTGGCATACCTTTTTTGGTCAACCTTTCCACTTGCCTTTCTTGGCATTGACTCTCTTTCCCATGTGAAATTTTAATTCACATTTATTCACCCAAGGCTCCCCTTTTCCCCATGTGAATTTTTAATTCACATTTATCTTTCCAAGGTCTACCCTATCCCCATGCAAGTTCTAGAAGAATTGACTTGTCATTTTACATGTGCCAAGGACTTTTAGAACCTTTGACTTGTCACATCACCCGCATGTGACAAATCCTCACCTTTTTGGAAACCCTCTCTTATCCAATAGACTCTCCTAAGAATGTGAATTTTTAATTCCCATTTATTTTTCCAACCACTTCCCTTTTTCCTGTGGAGATTTTTGAGGAATTCTAAAATTCTTCAAATGTCTCTTTCATGTTCATTTGGGGACAAGAAGTTCCTTTTTGAGGAAATCTTCTCATCCCCCAAGGTACCTATAAGGTACTTGTCCTTCATCCACCTCATGTACTTCTCTTCCACCTCATTTTCATATCATCTCACCCTAGGCCATCTCATATTCCACATGTCAAGATGTGAGGGCTTGTGAGTCCTCAACTCACCATAGCCCTTCATCTTGACTTTGTTGAATCAATCTCAACTGTTGAATTCTCTAAAGAATTCAAATTATCTTATAAATACCCCCTCATTTCTCTTATTTTGGGAATCAAGTCTTTTGCTACCAAACTTTTGCCAAATTGTCATTTGTAACATTTTAGCCTCTTCATAGCACTTTTCATCAATCCATCTTGCATCTTGCATCCACTTTACTCCATAGCCATCCAAGGAGCACACAAGACATCCAAAGATCAAGGGCCAACCAAGGAAGAAGCAACATGAATGTATAATCAATTTCAATCAATTTTCATCTTGTTTTCATGCTTATCTTTCCTTAGGCTAATCATTGAGGTGTCCTTTTTTGTGTTAGTTCTTTTTATTGCATAATTAATTTTTTAACATCTCACATTAGGAACATAACATTTTAGGAGATCACAACTGGTTTACAGTTTTTGGCCAAACTAGACAGTAAACTGATTTTTTCTAACTAAATCTTCACTTTCGGGCACCTATAGCGATTAAACTATGTGGAATTTGAAGATGATGCAAAATAGTGATTTGTGACATTTTGTCTATAGATTCTAAATATATATATTTTTAATTTTTTTGGAATCATATTGCACTTCTTTTTCCATATCCTTCGAGAACAAGTTTTTATCAGTAAACACCATTTTTAAGGAGTAATGCTCACCATATACAACATAAAAAAATTTCTATGAAGGATAAAATTCTATTTTTTTAAATTTAGATTTGTAACTACAATATCTAACCTTTTCATTTGGTTTCATAGTGTTTTATTGAATATTTTTTCCTTAATCAAGTTTCGAAGTCAGACCAATTACAATTCAGATAGAGGCGGATTGTATACAACATAACGTTTTTTGTATGTATCAAAATTTAATTTTCTTTACTGGATCAAGGACATCAATACCTAGTCTTCACATATTTTTTAGAAATTTATTTTGATAATCTGTTATTTTTCCACATGTGTAGAACAAAGAGTTTGATTTTCAGTGAAAATCTATGTTTAATCAAACTAAAAAAACAAATACATAATAAAACCAAAACATATTAAAATTATATTCGATGGATAGCTCATTCTGAGGACTACCATCATCCAGTTGGGTATGTGAAGTCTCCCCTATTTTCATCCTCAACTTGAGCTTTGAAGGGAAAAATTCTAGATATTTTTGGTGCCAAAGGGGGAGAAAGGGGGAAAAGGGGGGTTTGAATGAACCCAGGTTCGAGTGAACCCCCCTTTCTACAAAGTTTCTCTTTGTTTTTTTATTCTAGGAAATGCGAAATATGTGGGACCTAACATTAAATAGGGTTCGCTCGAAGGGGGGTTCGAGCAAACCATTATTGGGTTTGTTTAGACCCTAAGTTTGTTCGAATCCCCCAAAACCCAAAAATTTTTCATAGGGGCATGTTTTGCAATTTTGCTTCCTCAACAGACTTGTAAACCAGTTTTGTGGGATCAACCCTTAGTGGCAAATTAAATCTTGACTATGCATCAAAATGTAAGGTTGGGAGGAAGTCTAATGTTAAAAAACTTCACATTGAAGGTTTAGAAGCAATGGAAGTTGGATCTCAGTGGACTATGGATGCTCTTCTCCTTCAAAACACTCGAAGGGAATAGTCTTTTGTGGTGCCTGAGCATTTTTCCTTGGTTGCCATTGTATTGTGACTAAAAAATTGTTTCAGTTCTTTGTTCCTCTATAGGTTGCTCCAATTCTCTGCTTTCCTTACTCATAGTTCTAGGTTTTCTCAACATCTTCTTATCTATGTGACAGTCTTCTGTTATTTTTTTATTTCTTTATAATAATGGGAGTGGGCCCCTCTTCCCATAACTTACGAACCAATGTTTTTTTAATATATTGTATATATTTTATATAATATATTAATTATTTTTTATATTTTTTATATAATAGATTAGGTGATATATAATATAATTACATTTATTATTATATATAATAGTATATATAGGTTATATTATTATATATTATATTTTATAATAAAAAATATTAAATATAAACATGAAATTATTATAATTAATAATTAATATATTTTTATATAGAACAAATCAAATTAATATATAAAAAGTCTGATAGTTAAGATTGTATTTAAAAATTGTATAGATAAAAAATACTATTCTATATATAAGATATTGTAAATTAAAGTGTATCGTTTATGCACATATACAATTGTACTCTCTAACATATTAACTAATATATAATTTTGTATCGGTGTAACCCTTGCACCTCCTTCTACTGCAAGTGCTACTTATAATCATGCTAAATTAAATTGACAATCTTAAACAAGTAAAACAATAGTGATGAAAAATATTAAAGACAACATTCTTAGACAAATAAATGACCTATATGAAGATGATGAAAATTTATTTATTTTATTTCCCTTTAAAATTTAAGTGTGCTCTAAAGATTTTTTCTTATCAATTCCTCTTATATTCTAATATGTGTTTAAGTGCACAATGAATCTCTTTGAATACCATGACATGACACCATGTCACATGAAATTTGTGTTAAGTTCACCCATAAAAAATATTGAAAAGAGGTAGGAAAGTTTAAATCTAAATTTAATAACTTGAATTTCAAAAATCATTTTCATATGTTTCCCGAGCTTAATTTAGATCAACCATACAATTATTAGAAATGATTTGAAAAATTAAGATATGAATTTCAAAATGTAAAATAAATATCTAAAACTTAATAAAAATACATAACATAAAAATATATATATATATATAAAATTATCAACCAATTCTAATAAAAAATATATATTATTATCAATATATTACTACATTAAAATTCTCACCTTAAAACAAATGAATATATTACTACATTAAAATTCTCACATTAAAACAAACATAAAACTAAATATGTTAATTTGAGCATTACAAGAAAACAATTGCAATCAAAACATGATTAAGTGCAAACGACGTTACATCTTTCGTATCTTATTTGAAAGAGGTAGACTAACGCGTTGAAAGCACGCCTTGGATCTTTGTTTAGTTTTCTGCCCATGTATTATTTTTTATTTTTTTTATTATTGTGAAGTGACATGGTCGTAATGGCTATTTAAGAGTTTCCAAAAACAATGTAATAATTTTTTAACATTAATTGTTAGTGTAGAATTAATTTTAACTATTTAGATATTTGTTATGATTATATATTAATTATTAAATGTAAGTATATATTCATAAAATTGATATATTTTTGTTATTTTTATTTAATTATGTTTATTTTGATGGGTTGTCTTCAATGTGATAACATGTAATAATTTATTGACAAGTAGCATATTTTTATATAATAATTTGACATATAGTGTGATTTTTATTCATATATATTTTATTTTTCTATATATTATTATATAATGGTATTTAAAGACATATTTTGCCCATTTAATTTTATAAAGAACTCATATATGAATACATTGGATTTAAGGAATAAAGAGAACATTTAAAACACACTTCAATTTAAAGGGACAAAGAACTACATATGCATATAGGTCACTTACATGTTGCTAAATGTTGTCTTTAATATCTCATCCATGTTAACCCATCTCACCAAAAGGATTTAAACTAAGAGAAATCATTTATTTGTTGAATCAACAAACTCTTAAACAATTTCCACATACACTAAACTTAGATATTGGAAAAGAAAAGGGGAACAAGTTTTCAATCACATATTTTAACAAACCATTCCCATAAGATAAATTAGTTTTGCATGGAAAATCAAATCTACAACAATTGAGATCAAATCCAAAACATTTGAAATAAATCTTCATTATTTTTTGACTTTGTTTATATTTTGAAAGATTTATCAAATAGAGGCAACATGTTCTCTAACAAAGATAACAAAGGTAATCAAGATCAAACCCACATCATTTAAAAATAATAATTCATCATTTTTTTATTTTGTTCATATTTTAAGACATTGATCTCATGAAAAATATTTGTGTACAAACAAAGTCTATTTTTATCATTTACTTTTAATTTATAAACTAAATTTCAATCATTTAATCTAGATTAATTAGATACCTCTTTTATTACAAAATAATACACATAGTCAATAGTGGCATAGTGTAATGGTTAAGTTGTATTGTTGTTCTTGTCATCAAAATTCAAACCTTATTAAGATGTTATTGTTGAGTGTCTATTGTTGAACCAATGTATAGAGACCCCTACATCCCGATCCCCATTGTTATGTACCCTACTATCATCACCACCTGCGATATCACTATCCACACCGGTCTCGGTACGCACGCCTTCCTGAAATCCAAAGTTTTGGCTTTAGATAAATCGAAATTTTTACATTTTAATAACGAAATACAACAGCCTTAAAGACTTTTTTACAGCACATGTATTTCAATAAAAAAAAATTAATAAATAAATAGCACATGTGATCGTGCCTCAAATCTAAATATAACTGTTACAGATCTCATTTATAAAGTAAGATTATTTTAACTTTTTAAAGGGTTGTAAAAAGGTTCTGCGAACAACTATATATAGTAATGGCCCACTTACTTCAAAAATCAATGGCAGTAGCGTGCAATAACCATTTGTAGGTCACTAAGATTTATTTTTGAAATTTACGAAAAAATTGACCTGGGTAGGTACATAATATCATGAAAGGATAAGCAAATGTCTGCGTCTAATCTTTATTATTAATCTTTCTTTTTGTCAATTCATTTTCTTAAAGGTTGAGGATTTTGTCTTATTTTGATAATTAATAAAGATGAGGAGATTAGATTTTTTTAAAAGGACGAGCCACATTACCGAGAAAAAAAGGCATAATAGAATCATTAATCTTGACTAAAGGATCTAATGAAAGTAAAATGGAAAAGGTGGGGTAAGATAATATTCGGAAAAGAACTGTTTAGGCATAATTAATTTGGTCGAACACAGGAGGAAGGTTGTAGTTGGAGTGAACTTTCTGAAGAAGATGTTGCACATCACTCTGATGCAGAACTTTGAATGGATTCCAGATTTTAGATCTTTTAGGGAGGACAATGGCTTCATTTGAAATGTAAGGACTTCATGAGGGTAAATTTTATAGAATCTATCTATCTTTTTGGCTCTCAACATGTGTGGTCATTTTGGAATGGTATAGTTTTAGGTGTTATAGGGTGGGGAAGTCAATAACAAGAAGTCCTGCCTCCATACAATGGCTGCTCTGTAATGAAAGTTTGATGCCCAAGGGGCCACTGATGTAATTTTGATTTTATTAAAAAAATCTTAATTTTACATATAAAAAAAATAATAGTGATGAAAAATATCAAAGACACATTCTTAGACAAGTAAATGGTCTATATGAAGATGGAAGATGAAAATTTAATTTCTTTATTTCCCTTTACAATTTAAGTGTGTTCTAAAGATTCTTTCTTATCAATTCTTCTTATATTCCAATATGTGTTTAAGTGCACAATAAATCTTTTCGAATACTATGGCATGGTATCATGTCACATGAAATTTGTGTTAAATTGACTTATAAAAAATATTGAATAGAGGTGTAAATTGAAATCTAAATTTAATAATCTAGATTTCAAATATCATTTTCATGTTTCCGGAATTTAATTTAGATCATATATTTATTAGAAATGATTTGATAAAATAAAATGTTAATTTTAAAATGTAAAATAAATATCTAAAACTTAATAAAATATAAATAACATAAAAATAAATAAAGATAAAATCATGAAACCAATTTTAGTGAAAAATATATTACTACATTAAAATCCTCATTAAAACAAACATTTAATTAAACGAAAATATGTTATTTTCACCATTACAGGAAAACAATTGCAATAAAAACATGATAAGTGCAAACGGCTGTCAAGTTTGAGCCTCGGTCACGAGTGTCGGTTAGCAATCTTATTTGAAAGAGATAAACTAGGTATAGGTAACGCGTTCGAAGCACGCCTTGGATCTTTTTTCGTGACATAAAATAACTTTTTGTCTAGTTTTCTGTCCATATATTAATTTTTATTTATTTTTATTAGTGTGAAGTGACATGGTGGTAATGGCTGTTGAAAGTTTCCAATTACAATGTAATAATTTTTTAACATCAATGGTTAGTTTATAATTAATTTTGTGTATTTAGATATTATAAGAATTTATTGTTAGGATTATAAATTAATTATTAAATGTAAGTATTTATTCTTAAAATTGATATATTTTTGTCATTTTTTATTTAATTATGTTTACATTGATGGAATTGTCTTGGATGTAATAATATGTAATAATTTATTGACAAGTGGCATGTTTTTTTAATAATTTGACATACAATTTGATTTTTATTCATGTATATTTTATTTTTTACATATTGTTATATAATGATATTTGAAGACATATTTTGCTCATTTAATTTTATAAAGAATTCATATCTGAAATATGTTGGATTTAAAAAATAAATAGAACATTTAGAATGCATTTCAATTTAGAACATATAAGCCACTTACATGTTGCTAAATATTATTTTAATATCTAATCCATGTTAACCCATCCCACCAAAGGAATTTAAACTAAGAGAAATCATTTATTTGCCAAATTGACAATCTCTTAAACAATTTCCCTTGACATCAATCTTCACAAACTTAGATAAAAGAGAAGCAAAGGAAAACAAGTTTTCAATCACATATTTTGAGAAATCATTCCCAAAGATAATTTAGGTTTGCATGGAAAATCAAATCTGCATCAATTGAGATCAAACCTAGAACATTTGAAATAAACTTAAATTATTTTTTGATTTTGTTTATATTTTGAAGCACTTATCAAATAGAGGCAACATGTTCTCTAACAAAAGTTACAAAGGTAATCAAGATCAAATCGATCATTTAAAAATAATATTCAGCATTTTTTTAGTGTGTTCATATTTTAAGATATTTATCAAATAGATAGAATATATTCTTTAATGAAAAATATTCAATTACAAACAAATTCTACTTTGTTTTAATTTATATACTAAATTTCAATCATTTGATCTAAATTAATTATATATTTATTTTGATAAATTATGTTCTTCTTGTCATCAAAATTCAAATCTCACTGAGATGTTCTTATTGAATGTTTATTTCAACATAATCATATGATTTAATACAATTAAAAACAAAAAACCGACCAACCAAAAGAAACCATATAAAAAACAATTTCCAATTAAGTCCTTAGCTAGTAGACCAAGGGTTACAAACGCAAACACATGAATTGCTTGTAATCGATCAATAAATCGGTACAGTTTTAACAGACAATACGTAGAATCTCAGTGCTTTTGTCTGAGGGATTGTGAGACTCTGGCCTTCCTAGACTTGTATAAATTTGAATACAATTTCTTCATCCTAAAAGTGAGAAGCAAGTCGAGGCCTAATCCCATTAGGCAAACTCCAGCCATAACCACGAACACCAACCTGTAACAGTGTGCCCCCACGCATGTCTGCCCATTTTCCACATGTAAGTCATGTCGCCCGCTTAAAAGGCCGTTGAAGTTTACATATGACCATCCTGTAGCTAAAGGTGGTGAGACTACATTTCCTGCCCGGTCTTTGGCAGCTTCAATGTCGTATAAAATCCCGGCCAAAAGACCAGAGAAGAGGAAGGAACCCAAGGGCAAGTTGAGGATGAGGAAGTTGTAAATCAAGCCGTAGTATTTCAATCCGAAAAGCTCAGATGCAGTTGGGACGGAAATGGAGAGACGGACGCCGTAACAGATACCGACTACCATAGAGCCAATGTACAGAGACCCCTGCATGCCGATCGCCATTATTATGTACCCCAATATCATCACTACCTGCGATATAGCCATCCACACAGGTCTCGGTACGCCCGCCTTCCTGAAATCCAAAGTTTTGGCTTTAGATAAATCGAAATTTTTACATTTTAATAACGAAATACAACGGCCTTAAGACTTTTTTACAGCACATGTATTTCAATAAATAAATAGCACATGTGATCGTGCCTCAAATCTAAATATAACTGTTACAGATCTCATTTATAAAGTAAGATTATTTTAACTTTTTATAAAGGGTTGTAAAAAAATTCTGCGAACAACTATATATAGTAATGGCCCACCTACTTCAAATATCAATGGCAGTAGCGTGCAATTACTATTTGTAGGTCAATAAGATTTATTTCTTGAAATTTACGAAAAAATTGACCTGGGTAAGTACATAATATCATGAAAGGACAAGTAAATGTCTGTGTCTAATCTTTATTATTAATCTTTCTTTTTGTCAATTCATTTTCTTAAAGGTTGAGGATTTTTGTCTTATTTTGATAATTAATAAAGATGAGGAGATTAGATTTTTTTAAAGGACGAGCCCCATTAAACGAGAAAAAGGCATAATAGAATCATTAATCTTGACTAAAGGATCGAATGAAAGCAAAATGGAAAAGGTAGGGTAAGATAATATTCGGAAAAGAACTGTTTAAGCATATTTAAGGCTTTGACCACGTCACGTTAAAAAAAATCATAATATTCGTATACAAGTCATTAGGTTGGCATAAGTTTTTCCGTTTCACCTTGTATTGGAAAGAAAGATTACCTCTTGAATAAATTGTGTATGTTATTTGTATGATCATTTTTAATTATATTCAAAAATCTATTATTAGAAAGAGAAAATATGAAACGCTGATATAAAAAATAAATGAAAAATATATAATTGATTTTAAAAATAATCTTTTGAAATCATTTAATTTGTAAAATCATTTTAATTTAAAAGTATTTTAATAGAGCTACAGTTTCTTAAATAAGTTACAAGAATAAATGTACCATAAAAGTGATATGTTGATAAAAAAAAAAGAAAAAAAAGTACACAATTGATTTTAGAAACAATCTTTTGAAATCATTAAATTATTAAAATCAATTTAATGCAAAAATATTTTCATAAAACTATAACTTCTTGACTAAGTTAAAAATGTACCATAAAAACATTTTAATAGAATAACAGTTTCTTGACCAAGTTACAAGAAGTAATATATCACACTACAAAAAATGTACTCAAACAAAAATTTAGTTAAAAGATAATTAGAATTAGGTTTGAAAAAATAAATCAAAAAATTAGTAAAAAAGATAATTAAAATTGAAAATTTTAGATGCAATTTTCTATCAATATTTTGGATCCCAAACAGTAAAAAAATCTATATTCACAAATATATTTGTGTTAATTGTTGCACTATTTCCTAACTAAATAAACTAACCCAAATGTCCTGTATGATTATTTTATTTTATGGTTAACTGAATCTTCTGTTGGAAGGGCTCTACTTTCAGTTGAATTTTTAAGTGGGTTTATTCTAAGCTTCAACTTGGATATTATGTTTCCACGATACAGAAGATACCTTAGAAAATGCTCGGAAATGGAGCCCGCTCCAATCCTCCCAAAGAATCCCCAAATACTGATGAGAGACACAAACACAGAAACATCAACGTAGCCCATGGCCAGCCCAATCTGCCCCATGTTGTTAATCACAGCCATTCCCGTCCCAACGCCGCAAAGAAACGCCAAGAACAGTAACCAGAAATCAAATTTCTGCATCGCCTCAAATAAAGTATGATCTTCCCCAATAAGTGGCTTGCGCACAATCTGTTCGAGTATTGGCGGCGGCGGAGATACACTAACAACAGATACAGAATCGCCAGCCCCACCAGCGCCTTCCTCAACCGTGTTTAACAAGGCCTCTGTAATTTGTTTGTCGCTCGATTTCCCCAATGAAATCCCGGGACTCGATCCCTGATCAGAAAGACGTCGCTGCAAGAAAAGCTTGGCTGGCACGATCAAAGGCGCGGCGAGAAGAAGCATCAGGAAGCCCACAAAAGTACGCGAAAGCACAACTCCGTGCTCGCCAGTCATATCGAAGGCAAGCAAATAGACGGCCGAAACAACCGCCAAGATATTCAACACAGAAAAACTGTTAACTTCCTCTTTCTCTTCCCTTTCGTCAACTGCAGCAGGCACAGGCTGCATAAACACCATGGCCGTGACACAGACGAGGCCAGGGACGAGGGTAAGCATCAATAAAAACGAAGAAGGGTTGCTTTGAAAGAGGGCGCTGCAAATGTCGGTGAAAATGGCAGTGCTGAGGCCAATGTAGCCTTTCAGAATTCCCACCACGGGGCCCCTGTTCTTCGAGAAGTTCCGCATGCACGTCACCAGCACCGCCGTATTCATCCACGTCGTGCTGTTCCCTCCCATGCACATAAACACACACATCTGTCCCAACATTTGAGCCCATTAGCAGCGACCAAAACAAAAACAAATACAAAACCCCAAACTCTAAAAACCGTACAAATTTTACCTGCCAATAGGGCAGAGGTCGAATCCTCTGGCTGACAACCAGCCATTGTGCGCCGTAACCCACAAGTCCTTCAACAGAGCCAATAAGCAAAATCACCCAGGCCGGCAAATAATCCGAAGCAAAACCTGCAACCAAACCGAAAGCTTTCCCCACATCTTTGGCGACGCTAAGGTTATTAAGCTGCAACTGGTTTAACCCCAAAATGGCCTTGAGAGCCACAGAGTAATTAGCAAAGGTATAATTGTTTCCAGCGATGGCCTGCACCCAGATGGCCGTCACAAACCCTAACCACTTCTTCGTTATCGCGCCTCCAGGCCTCTGTGCGACACTGGATGTCAATGTTACGCCCATTTTTTCTCCACAAATTCTTTCTGAGTCGGAGACTGACAGCTTTAAAATGAGGCTTTGAATGGCAGTTGTCTCCTACCAGAAGGAGAGGTAAATAGCGTGGTAAAAGAGAAACCGACAGATATGGTGGTATTTGTGTAGGGCCAGACTGACAGACACATTGCCTAGGGGTTTCAGGACCATTAAAAAATTTACCATGGTATTCGGGACAGTTATGCCGTCTAGAATCCGGACTCTTCAGTGCTTTCCTTTATTGGGCAAAGACAGAGATTTGTTTTCTCCGTTGCTACGGTGAACTGTACATCATATACGATGAATTGTACGTCAAAGACGGTGCATATATCGGTAGGTTGTTAAGGGTTCAATCGGTTGACTACTTCTAGGATAAATAAACACTTTAACATAAAAATATCTAGGGTAAATAAATAAATAAATAATTTAAATAATTGAGTCGACATTTTATATTTAATAATATTAATGATGATAAATGTTAAAAAAAATAAAAATTATTAATTTCAAATTTAATGAAAATGTTATTATGTATATATTAAGTGTAGGTAAAAGTATAATAATGTGTTTAGTGGATCATTAATATTAATATTTTTTCAGCATTTAAGATATCGAATAAATTGTCAAAATTAAATTAGTGATATTTGTTTTCTTTATAGAATTTGTAGTTTTTTTTTCGTTTTTCTTTTGTTTTTGTTAGTTTTTTTTTTAAATATTTTTTTATTAATAAAGTGACACTTTACTTAATGTATTTTTACAAAGAATTTTTTCTTAAGATTTTTTAAATTAAATTGTCAATTTCAATATATATTTCATAGATAATTTATTATTATTATTTGTTGAACTTTTACATTTTTTTCTTTTTGTCTTTTTCTTTTTGTAATGGATATATCTTGCTTATAAAATGTCTTAAAAAGAACATTGAAAAAATATATATTATAATTTATTTTCTTGAAAAGTTAGTTAGGGTTGTTATGTACACATAAAACTTGGCTTAAGGTGATTGTTATGTACACATAAAATCTTGTGTTTAGGTGATTCTATTTGACCACCATGCACATGAACCAAAGTTGAAGTTTTTTGGACAAGCGATGTGTGGGTAGGAGGAGAAATGTAGTTGTGAGGGTGTCACATAAGCCAACCCAAATGAACATTTTTTTAATCAAAGGGGTTTTGATCAAACCTACCTACTAGTTTTATAATTTAAGTGGGGTTAATTCTAATTTTTTTCAAGATTTCTATTTTTAGTGTTAGTTATGGTGGAAAATATATTCATCAAAATTGACAACAAAATTCTAGAACATTCTAGAACTGACTAATATTAGAAATCTTAAATGGGTTTTATAAAACCCTCAAACTATAGGTTGCTACAAAAGACCAAGTTATGAATGTAGAAAATGGGGTATAACTAAATAATGAGATGTGTTTGAAACTTTGCATTCAAATTTAATAACAATGATAGGCAATAAATGAAAATGGAAATTAATTATAAAGAAGATGAAAACTATAGCACAAAAATCTATGTGGAGAAATCTTTACAAAAAAAATCAACACTCAAAGAGGCCCAAGATTATATTAATCCTTCAATAGAGAGTTACATCAATACAACTTATCCCTTTGAATTTTGGGAGCATTACATTACTACTACAACTTGCAAAACAACCTATCCAACCTCCTACTCCAAACTCTAATTATATAAGAATTAAACAAGGAAAGCATGGGATGGTTTTGGAAACCACTTACAAGCCCAAATAATGTATGGAACCCAAATTGGTTGGACTCAAATCCTAATTCCCTCGTTCTAAGATCCACCCAACTAATATTAGCATATCATTTACATGTATTCACAATGTCATAACCAAGAATACTTGACTACCTAAACTTGGGCATCCAATTTATCCTCATTCTCGTATGCATTCAATGTTTCATGACAAGTGTCCAACTTTGTTATAAGGTTGGTCAAGACTTTAATGCAGCCTCTCTTCTATAGGTTCTTACACATCGTAAGGATTATTCATATGTAACCCCTGTGAAGCCTAGTCAATATATGCTCTTACACACCTTTCAAAATGCTGACATAGGGCCAGATAAGTCAAGACAAAAGTCAAACACCTACATACTCATATGAGAAAAACATCCATTAAAAGATGAAAGCAATCTTAGTTCTAAACATGGGATGTAAACTTTCCTAAGTAGAGGCAAAAGGAACTTAAGAAAAAATATCAATACATACAAAGTATTAAACATGAGCATTAGGATTGCAAGGTTGAGACACCTTATCCCAATAGTGTAAATGTCTTGGCTAACCTTAATTTTTTATAAAATACCTTAAGATCTCATAACACTTTTGATAAATACCTCTAATGCATCTATAAATAAGTTGAAATTAACTATGATTGAGACAATTAAATTCAAAAATATAAATGAAGTTATTATTTAAAGTGAAAATAAAGAAAAAAAAAATCCTTTTTCTATTGACAAATCTAAGATGTGTGGATATTTTATTACTAAGCACAATTTTCCCCTTATGTCATTTAGATTTGTAGTTGTTCATTGTTGACACTCAATTAATGATTAGGTGTCATTATATTTTGTTACATGTAGTTATATACTTAGGTCTTGACATTAAGTACTTATATATCGTTAATTATTTCACCCAAGAGTGAGGTAGAATATCTAATAGGGATAAACATCATTGTTAGGATGTATTCAAAATAGTTTGTTAGAAAGAGGTATTGAGCCTTTCTTCCAAGAACTTCAAGGGTATTGCATCTCCCTTGCTCTAATCTTCCTTGAGGGAAGCAATTGAGGGTCTTGTCTATACTACACAACAATCTTAGGCAATTTCTTCTAATCAAATTGGAGATTTCTCATTTTTCTAGCACACCCACACTTGCATATTCCCAAAAACAAACCCTACTAAATTACTGATTCCCTTACTAACTTAAAAATATAAAATTACATGACAATGGTAAAATATATTACTCATTGATTATCATCAACCATAGATATTATGCATCTAAATCTTAGTCTAGAAATTTAAATCTATCATTAAGTATTTAATGTATCTTCCCTTGGTAATAACAAGTCTATTCTAACTCAACAAAAAATGTGTCATATGTGAACAAAGCATCATAGACACATATGGAAAATGAATAATGGTAAACCAAAAGATGCTCAATATAAGATCATTGTTCTTATCTCAATTATTGGTGACATCCATGCATACTCATTTTACCATATTAATAATGATATCACTCAATCATCAAGTACTCAATAATATCATTCTTAATCACTATAGTTCAATATCATCCTTCCATACAAATTTATTAAATAATCTCCAAATAGTTGGGACCTTACACATATTCTAACAATAATTCATAGATTAATGACCTCATAATCATCAATATTTAATATAAATGGTTCTTTATGAAACTTAGTTTAGCATATAGTCTAGGTACCTAAGTACTCAAGTTATCACATTACAATGTTATGCTAATCTCTTGACAATTGATGTGGACTACTTGACACAATCCTAAACTATTGATTGTAATAGTTACAACCCACTACCATAGACCCAATCAAAGCATAGAGATCACATATATGTCTAGATTAAGGTATAAAGATAACATTATTGACCATGGGCCCTTTTATGACTATACTAGGTTCAATGACCTCACATTAATTTGTAATCACCTTAATTCAAGATTATTATCTAAAGGTATGGGACTTCACACAAATCCCTCCTTAAGCTAATTCCTTAACCAATTTTTTTTCCAATTGTTAAGAGACAACCTTATAGCATGCTACCACCAATCAAGATTATTATGATCCCTAATATTATAAAGCTCATGAGTAAAACCCAATCAACTCTTATCAGTTAAATTCTTCTACAAAATCATATGCTACAAGATGAAAAGGAAAATTTAGATCAACTATCCTTCTTATCTATGAAACTAAATTATCTGAAGTGGGGTGCATTAAAAAATGCAAGCTAAATTAGAAACATATGTTTTATGTTGCCATTGACTTAGTAGGTTCTTCTAGAGGTATTTGTTGTTTTTGCAAACATAATATCATATGTAAAAGATATGGTATCTCGATAGCACAAGATTTGACAAAATCTCAAATTTATTGGTCTAAAAGAAAATTTTAAGGCCGCCATCATATATTTATATGCTTCAAATGATCATATTCTTAAATAAAGAATTTGGGCTAATACCTCTACTTTTCTAAATCAAAACATAAATGAATTCTTCACCATTGCTAGGAAATTCAATAACATTTTAAACAATCAAAGAAGAGAGGAGTTCATAGACCTACTCAATTTCAAATTAAATTTTCTATTTTTTGACTCAAATATTATGTGTGATGTTGAACCCAAATCCGACTCTTTCACTTATACTAATAGATGAGATGTCTTTGATAATATAGCTATTATATTAGACAAGTTTCTCACCTCCAATAATGGGCTCATTAAGGATTGGTAAATGGAATAAAAAATCATTATGGATTTTAGACCATATCAATATGGTATAGCTCTAAATTTTAAAAAAGGACTTCTCTCCAAGAGTTACCCTTCTATATTTGAGCTTATATGGATCAAATATCCCAATGTTGTGATGATCATGATGTAGGTGGTTGTTTGAAACATTCAAGCTAGTTCACGCGGACTAAAATTGCTTACTAGTTTCTTTCCGTTATTGGGCAAGGCAAACGTGGAGAATGTTCCAATTGAACCAATTTATGTCCTTCCCCAGTTTTCTTCGTTGCTACGGTAAACTGTACGTCAAAGACGGTGCATATTGGTAGTTTGGTAAAGGTTCAATCGGTTGACTAGTTCGAGGGAAAATAAACAACTTACATAAAAATATCTAGGGTAAATAAATAATTTAAATAATTAGGTTGACATTTTATATTTTATAATATTAATGATTATAAATGTAAAAAAAATAAAATTATTAATTTCAATTTTAATGAAAATGTTATTTTGTATATATTAAGTATAAATAAAAGTATAATAATGTGTTTATTGGATCGTTAATATTAATATTTTTTTAATATTTAATATATTGAATAAATTGTCAAAAATGTCAATGAGTGATTTGTGTTTTCTTTATAGAATTTGTAGTTTTAAAAACAAAAACAAAAACAAAAAATCTTATTTTTGTTAGTTTTCTTTATAAAATAAAAAATTCTATGATTAAAGTGACACTTTACTTAACAGATTTTTACAAATAATTTTTTCTAATGATTTTTTAAATTTTAAATTAGATCGTCAACTACAATATTTATTGCAAAGATATTTTATAAATATTTTTTGTTGAATAATTTATTTATTATTATTTTTTATACTTTTTTGTTGAATCTTTAGGTCTTTTCTTTTTGTAATGGACATATCTTGCTTATAAAATGTATTAAAATGAATATTAAAAAAATATATATAATAATTGTATTTTCTTGAAAATTTAATTAGGGTTGTTATGTACATATAAAATCTTGTATTTAGGTGATTTCATTTGACCACCATGCAAATGAACCAAAGTTGAAGTTGTTTTGACAAATAAAATTGCCATGTGTGGGTAGGAGGAAAAATGCAGTTGTGAGGGTGCCACATAAGCAACCCAAATGAGCTATTTTTTAATCAAAGAGGTTTTGATCAAACGACCTACTAGTTTTATAATTTAAGATGAGTTAACTCCAAATTTGTCCAAGATTTATATTTTTAGTGTTAGTTATGATGGAAAATATATTCATCAAAATTGACAACAAAATTTTAGAACATTCTAGAACTGACTAAAATTAGAAATCTTAAATGGGCTTTATTAAAACCTCAAACCTACAAAAGATATTATGAATGTAGAAAATGGGGTATAACTAAATAATGAAGTGAGTTTGAAACTTTATGCATTCAAATTTAATAACAATGATATGCAATAAAGAAAAATGGAAATTAACTATAAAGAAGATGCAAACTATAGTGCACAAAAATTTATGTGGAGAAATTTTTACGAAAAATCTTAACACCCAAAGAGGCTCATTATATTAATCCTTCAATATAGAGAGTTACATCAATACAACTTACCCCTCTAAATTATGGGAGCAATACATTACTACTACAACTTGCAAAACAACCTATGCAACCTCCTACTCCAAACTCCAATTTATAGAAGAATTACACAAGGAAACCATGGGGGTCTTAGAAAGTGAAGATTTAGTTAAAAATGTTGATATCAATGTCCTATTTTGGCCAAAAAGTGGGACTCATTATTGTGGGATTACTCGGATGGTTTTGGAAACCACTTACAAGCCCAAAGAAGGTATCACACCCAAATTGATTGGATTCAAATCCCAATTCCCTCCTAAGATACCCTCAACTATTATTAGCATATCATTTACATGTATTCACAATGTCATAACCAGGAATATTTGACTACCCAAACTTGAACATCCAATTTTTCCTCATTCTAATATGCATTAGATATTTCATTACAAGTCTCCAACTTTGTTATAAGGTTGGTCAAGATTCCAATGCAACCTCCCTTCTATAGCTTCTTACACATGACCAAATAAGTCAAGAAAAAAGTCAAACACCTACATCCTCATATGAGAAAAACATCCATTAAAAAATGAAATAAATCTTAGTTTTAAATGTGATGCAAACTTTCCTAAGTAGAGATAAAATGAACTTAACATGAAATAGCAATAAATACAAAGTATTAGACATGAGCATTAGGATTGCAAGGTTGAGACACCTTATCCTAATAGTGAAAACTTCTTAGCTAACCTTAAAAAAATTAAAATAACTTAAAAATCATAATCCTTTTGATAAAATACCTCTAATGAATCTATAAAGAAATTAAAATCAAGTGTAATTAGGACAATTAACTTCAAAAATATAAATATTATTTAAAGAGAAAATAAAGAAAAATATTTTTCCTTTCCCTATTGACAAATCTAAGATATGTGGATATTCTATGTTACACCCCAATTGTGTAATTACTATTAACTATACTACATGTAGGGGTGAATGTAATGTGAAATCAGTGGATGAATAAATTGTGTGCACTTTGTTATTACTACTTTATGAATTAATGTCATCTTGTAACGCCTCGCCACGCAACCCTAGAGGAAGTTGCAATTAACTACTTAAACAGACTAATTTTTTGTTTTTTTTAAGTATAATTAACATGCAAGTCCACTACCCAATGCAAACATCCCCTAAGGTTACGAGACTAAGATTACTTATTAACCCATAACAACATAAATGAATCCATAACATTTATCTACTTAAGATAATAAGGACGCATACATTCCATACACGATAAATTACATCAAAGCATAAAAGATAACTTTCAATTTCATTTATCCATAATTAAACAATAAGATTACATCTCTCATTCCCTGAATGAGGCAAGTCAAATAAATAAGGTTACAATTACAACTTCCACCTCGATATCAAATGAGGGGTAAAATATTACAAAATCAATTGAAATGAAATAAAGCAAGAACTGAAATTGAATCCCACGAGCTCTCCAACTGGAAATCTCGTCCACATGAACAAGAAGAAAGCCCAACGGATTTAGGTGCATGCCACCCAACCAAGTGGAACCCAAAGGCCCACCCCTTGTGCTAGGAGATAGTAGCAAGGAATCCTAGCCAAGACCATCTACCTTTAGACACAGGATAAAACATAACTGAACCAACTGACACAACCAAACACAAGTTCCACACAAGTACATCACAAGGTACAACTCAAGTACAACTCAAATACAACTCAAACATGGTCACATTGCTTCCAGAAATAAAGCAGATCAAGTATGTTAAAAGAACCATACACATAAATTATCAAATACCAACTATGGTCACATCAAGTATGTTAAGGAAACCATACTCATAAAATTGAATACCAATTGTTGTCCTAGACAAAGTGTCATCACACAATTCGTCATGGGTTATCCTCTAGGAATCTTCATAGGCTCCGACCCCCACAAAGGGTTATCCTAATGACCTCTACCGAGTCCTACCCCCCATACTCACTCATACGGAATCAAATACCTTTCATATAGACAAGATAGATGACCTCGCCATTCCAAGCTTTCCCACTCATCCCAAGTCTAAACGAGCCCTTGTGTCTATGAGTGAGGCATAATTATCTTGATTAGTGAGAAGTACCACCTAATCTTCTAAGTTTTGTTTTAGTTATCACTTGATTAAACCACCCCCGTAGGTTATCCAGTTTACCTCTTTGGCCTCTGGACCTTACAGACTCTTCTACTTGACAACACACATACCATCCAAACACCAAGGGTACCAAAGTGCAACAAACAAGATAACACGACCACTCCTTACAAAGAGGTGACATAAGATAAAACCCTCTCCAAACACTGAAGGTAACAAACATAACAAAGCCACTCCTTACAAGGAGGCACAAATCACATAATCCACTCCTTCCATAAGAGGTACAAAACATCCCCATTTGTGGAAACTAGGTTAAACACTAACCAGATACCATGCACTCCCCAAGGGAATTCACAACGGGTTGACATCACCGAACAACAACTCCCAACCTCTAGGGTCCTCTGGAACACTTACATAATAAAGACACCATTAACCCATTTCCCCGAACATGGACACAGGAAATAATCACATAAGGCAATTACAAGGAAATAAACTAAATTTGGATACACTATATCCATTTCCCTTTACCATTCATTTCACAGTAAAGAAAACAATTGCCCTAACACAATAATTAAACAAAATAATTCATTGCCTTCCTAATTATTGAGAAGGGGAAACTAATTTTAATAAACAATTCAAATCCATGATTAGTTTTACAAACAGCATAAATCCCCTACCTTTAATTAAATTCAATAGCTTATTGTCTCAATTAGACTAATTTAACAATATCTCTTTCAGACCAAGGATGAAGTTTGAACTAAATATTTAATCCTTAATTGCTCGTAAATAATAATAAAATAAAGCACTTACTTCTTCGTTTTTAAAAAACATACCATTTTCAAATCATCTATTTCTTCTTTCCAAAATAAATCATTTAAAAATCAATTAATTTCTTTATTAAACACAATATCTGAAAATCAAATAACTGTTCTTTCCAAATATATTATTTTTAAAATAATCCATTACATCGACTATTGCATATTGATTTAATACTTTCCCCGATTACATTTAAATCAAGCCCTCAATTAAACCATTATTTTAATATATATATTTCATGTATATATATATTAAAATTAATAAACCCAACGATAAATATATATATATTAATATTGTAATACTATACAAATATAATATGAAATATTATATATATATATATTTACCAATTATATATATTAATATTCAAATATTATATTAATATAATATTAAATATTAAATCTATTTTTATTTTTAATAATAAAAAAAAAGTCAAACATGCAACCTCGGACGCGTTTTTATTTCCTTGGTCGTGTGTTATCCTCAAGCCACACACGTTGAACTTAGGGTTGGTCAACGACTTTCACAACCGCCCCAAGCTTGGGGCGGTGTCTTACACAGCCGGCCCCAAAGCTTGGGGCGACTGTGTCTAAGCACAGTCGACGCCCTTTATGGGGCGGCGACTGTGTTTAGACACAATCGTCTCTAGCTGGTGGCAGTTATGGTGGCGCATGGGAGTGGGGGACATGCTGGGCGCGACTCCCCCCACTTCACCTCCCATGGGGGGCGCGGTGGGGGTGAGCCCCCAACGACTCCCCCAAACCCTTCCCTATAATTTTTTTTACATAAAAAAATAAAAATTTAAAAAGAGAACGCCTGCAGATTTTTACAAATCCGAGAATCATACATTACTTTTATTTTTTATAAATAAATTTCCAGCATAACCCTACTCTAGCATAAAATTAATTATATATATATATATATATATATATATGTATGAAGTATCCAATATATATATACACACACACACACACATCTATATATATATATAACCCCATATTTTCAATCTCTCAAATAAATTGAGCAAATAATTCTGAAAGTAAAACATTTATAACCATAATACAATTTTTTGAAGAAATTCATTTCTAAACAGAGATTTCAAGTTTTGAAGCAAGATTTAACTTGGGTTTTTCTTGCAAATCAACAAAGTTTAAAAACATTTATCAAACAACAATTAAAATTGTGAACCCTTTCAAAATGAACTAACTAAACAATAAGAGAACTTGAATCCAAAAGCTTCAGAGTTTGATAAATTGGTGCCAAAGCCTTCTCCTCAGATGCAAGCTCCTACCCAGCAAACCCACTGAGCTTTTCCAATAATCCCATCCAAACCCACAAAATTGAAAAATCCTTCCTCTTTCCAATTCCATCTTTTTCCAAAACTCCATGATCCAAGCTTGTGAAGAAAAATTCAGTCATAAGGAAAAAACCCTAAAAATTCCTACAACCACCCTCATCAATTTCTGAAAACAGAAATGGAAAATATCTTATTTTTTCAATTTTTGAATTCAACTTTTCTAAAAATGCAATTTAAAACCTTTTCTTTCATTTTTCAATTTCACATAATAAAATCCATAAATTCCAAAATGAACAAATTATCTAATTTCAACACAATCAATTTAATTAATAAATAAATAAATCTAATCCACGATTAAATTATTTATTAATTAAATTAAATTATTTATTAATTAAATTAAATTAATTAATAAAATAAATTACGCTTTAACATAATACCAGATCAATTTCATTTCACAAGTTAAATGCATACATCCATTTAATTACCCTTTTCAACTTGCAATTAAATAATCAAAGAGAGAGAACAATATAAAACAATTAACCCGACTAAGACCCGACGACACATTATGACTAGGGTGACGACTTGGCACGGAAAACCTAGCTACTATCTCCCAATCAAATACTATTGGGCAATGGACATGCTCAAACCTATAAAACTAGGTGGAGTCAATGTCCTGTACCTGTCAACCTGCAAACAAAGAGTATATCCACATGCATTTATATGTCATAATTAAAACACACCGTGAAGAGGGAATCACGGAATTGTAGGGCACTCACAAGCGAGTGATGTGATCTATCCCCTTCACCAATACAATATTATTAACTAACGAATCTAACATCATTAATGTAATCAAAACTTAAAACATCTTTAATGCAAATGTTCACAATGCTAATCTAAAGCATGCCATAATAATAATATCTGCATAAAGTACCATCACATCAAAATACATCACCAAATCACGATAAAGATAGAGATTAAACAGTAACCGAGTACCATAGCCAAGGTACTAATAGAAAATAAGGCATAACCAAACAGAACACTGTTCGATCAAAAGGGAAAAACGGAGGGGTCTTACATCCTCCCCCCCTAGGGTTAGGCTTACTCCTAGAAGCCTACAACTACCCCTAGTGCAAACTCCATACCATCACACATAACCAAGGGTTCCAAACTGAACCGCTCCAAACCTCAACACAAAACAACAACAACCCGTGCCGTATACAACCCAGCCAAGTACTCTATCAATCCAACCAAGACAACATGGTGAAGCAACCTCCAACCAAGTCTCCAAAACACATAACCATGGATTATCACACATAATACACATATGTACTAATACACATCACCAGGAAACATCACAAGACTACACAAAGGGTCCAACCGGACACCGGAAAGCAGCATACCGAACCAGTGACTTGATGGTGTTGGGTCATACATAGAGTGAGACCATCCAAACAAGACCACAATGACCTATCTCTTGTTGTATAAGGTGATCAGCCTCCAAGATATAGTGATCACACCAAGGTGAGTAGTGGGTCCTAGCTACAAAACAACCCCACATACCCCCATCCTCAATGTTTCCTGCATCTACTTCCTCGTACCCACTCACCAAGTCTGTTTTATATGTCCTTGGAGAGGAATAACAACACAACACATAGCCGAAATTGAAAACCACAAAGATAACTAGCTTAGCCACCAAGTTCATAAAGAAGATCAAATTAAAGTTCCATTCCAACAATAAAGAAATAAATACACGTAATTTCAACACTGAATCAAATTTATAACCACTAGGGTTATAAGAAAATAAGATCACAAGTTGTGGCTAAACCTTCACAATCAAATATAACCAAGTGTCGGCCCTCACAATCAACTGAAAAATCATCAATAACCAAAGGAAAGTTCACAATCTTCAAAATTTCACTATACAACAACTGTGTGACTAGTTACTAGCCACCAAACGAGGAAGGAGGAAACAACGTTCGACTAGAATGATAATAGCCCTCATGTGATGCGGAATGAGCACATAATTCCACATGATCCAGAGTGTATCCACGACTCTCAAACAAGATACAATTATTGGTTTCTTACATTTACAGGGGTACAACTACGTACATAATCCCATAGGAACATCTAATTCCATAACTCATGGGATACGTATCATAACTTTCCCACCAAAATCTTTTATCAGGTTTCTTTCACACTACTTTTTTCCATAGAGTACATCATGCTAAAGTGGAAGCCATGAACATGTGATCACTTAACCATTCCACTAACAACTCGCAGGGACAACACACTAGGCACAATTGTACCCAGAGAACCCAGTGTTTAAACCTAGTGCTCTGATACCATGTGTAATGCCCCGCCACGCAACCGTAGAGGAAGTTGCAATTAACTACTTAAACAGACTAATTTTTTTTTTTTTTTAAGTACAATTAATATGCAAGTCCACTACCCAATGCAAACATCCCCTAAGGTTACAAGACTGAGATTACTTATTAACCCTTAACAACATAAATGAATCCATAACATTTATTTACTTAAGATAATAAGGACGCATACATTCCATACATGATAAATTATATTAAAGCATAAAAGATAACTTTCAATTTCATTTATCCATAATTAAACAATAAGATTACATCTCTCATTCTCCGAATGAGGCAAGTCAAATAAATAAGGTTACAATTACAACTTCCACCTCGATATCAAATGAGGGGTAAAATATTACAAAATCAACTGAAATGAAATAAAGCAAGAACTGAAACTGAATCCCATGAGCTCTCCAACTGGAAATCTCGTCCACATGAACAAGAAGAAAGCCCAACAGATTTAGGTGCACACCACCCAACCAAGTAGAACCCAAAGGCCCACCCCTCGTGCTAGGAGATAGTAGCAAGGAATCCTAGACAAAACCATCTACCTCTAGACACAGGCTAAAACATAACTGAACCAACTGACACAACCAAACACAAGTGCCACACAAGTACATCACAAGGTACAACTCAAGTACAACTCAAATACAACTCAAACATGGTCACATTGCTTCCAGAAATAAAGTAGATCAAGTATGTTAAAAGAACCATACACATAAATTATCAAATACCAACTATGGTCACATCAGGTATGTTAAGGAAACCATACCCATAAAATCGAATACCAACTATTGTCCTAGAGAGAGTGTCATCACACAGTTCATCATGGGTTGTCCTCTGGGAATCTTCATAGGCTCTGACCCCCACAAAGGGTTATCCTGGTGACCTCTATCGAATCCTGGCCCCCATACTCACTCATGTGGAATCAAATACCTTTTGTACAGACAAAATAGATGACCTTGCCATTCCAAGCCTCCCCACTCATCCCAAGTCTAAACGAGCCCTTGTGTCTATGAGTGAGGCATAATTATCTTGATTAGTGAGAAGTACCACCTAATCTTCTAAGTTTTGTTTTAGTTATCACTTGATTAAACCATCCTCGTAGGTTATCCAGTTTACCTCTTTGGGCTTTGGCCCCTACAGAAGCCACTCTTCTACTTGACAACACACATACCATCCAAACACCAAGGGTACCAAAGTGCAACAAACAAGATAACACGACCACTCCTTACAAAGAGGTGACATAAGATAAAACCCTCTCCAAACACTGAAGGTAACAAACATAACAAAGCCACTCCTTACAAGGAGGCACAAATCACATAATCCACTCCTTCCATAGGAGGTACAAAACATCCCTGTTCAAGGAAATCGGGTTAAACACTGACCAGACACCATGCACTACCCAAGGGAATTCACAACGGGTTGACATCACCGATCGACAACTCCCAACCTCTAGGGTCCTCTGGAAGACTTACATAATAAAGACACCATTAACCCATTTCCCCGAACATGGACACAGAGGAAATAATCACATAAGGAAATTGCGAGGAAATAAACTAAATTTGGATACACTATATCCATTTCCCTTTACCATTCATTTCACAGTAAAGAAAATAATTGCCCTAACAAAATAATTAAACAAAATAATTCATTGCCTTCCTAATTATTGAGAAGGGGAAACTAATTTTAATAAACAATTCAAATCCATGATTAGTTTTACAAACAACATAAATCCCCTGCCTTTAATTAAATTCAATAGCTTATTGTCTCAATTAGACTAATTTAACAATATCTCTTTCAGACCAAGGATGAAGTTTGAACTAAATATTTAATCCTTAATTGCTCATAAATAATAATAAAATAAAGCACTTACTTCTTCGTTTTTAAAAAACATACCATTTTCGAATCATTTATTTCTTCTTTCCAAAATAAATCATTTAAAAATCAATTAATCTCTTTATTAAACACAATATCTGAAAATCAAATAACTGTTCTTTCCAAATATATTATTTTTAAAATAATCCATTACATCGACTATTGCATATTGATTTAATACTTTCCCCGATTACATTTAAATCAAGCCCTCAATTAAACCATTATTTTAATATATATATATATCATGTATATATATATTAAACAAATAAACTATAAATATTAAATATATATATTTACAAATTAATATAAATATATATATATATTATTTACAAATATTATATTAATATAATATTAAATATTAAATCTATTTTTATTTTTAATAATAAAAAAAAAGTCAAACATGCAACCTCGGACGCGTTTCCTTGGCTGTGTGTTATCCTCGGGCCACGTGCGTTGAACTTAGGGTGGTCGACGACTTTCACAGCCGACCCAAGCTTGGGGCGGCTTACACTGCCGGCCCCAAAGCTTGGGGAGACTGTGTCTAGATGCCCTTTATGGGGTGGCGGTTGTGTTTAGACACAACCGTCTCCAACTGAGTTACGGTGGCGCATGGGAGTGGGGGACACGTTGGGCGCGGCTCCCCCCACTTCACCTCCCATTGGGAGCACGGTGGGGGTGAGCCCCCAACGACTCCCCCAAACCCTTCCCTATAATTTTTTTTACATAAAAAAAAAAAAATTAAAAGAGAACGTCTGCGGATTTTTACAAATCCAAGAATCATACATTACTTTTATTTTTTTTAAATAAATTTCCAGCATAACCCTACTCTAGCATAAAATTATATATATATATATATGAAGTATCCAATATATATACACACACACACACACACACACATCTATATATATATATATATATATATAACCCCAGATTTTCAATCTCTCAAATAAATTGAGCAAATAATTCTGAAAGTAAAACATTTATAACCATAATGCAATTTTTTGAAGAAATTCATTTCTAAACAGAGATTTCAAGTTTTGAAGCAAGATTTAACTTGGGTTTTTCTTGCAAATCAACAAAGTTTAAAAACATTTATCAAACAACAATTAAAATTGTGAACCCTTTCAAAATGAACTAACTAAACAAGAAGAGAACCTGAATCCAAAAGTTTCAGAGTTTGATAAATTGGTTCCAAAGCCTTCTCCTCAGAGGCAAGCTCCTACCCAGCAAACCCACTAAGCTTTTCCAAGAATCCCAATCCAAACCCACAAAATTGAAAAATCCTTCCTCTTTCCAATTCCATTTTTTTTTCAAAACTCCATGATCCAAGCTTGTGAAGAAAAATTCAGTCATAAGGAAAAAGCCCTAAAAATTCCTACAACCACCCTCATCAATTTCTGAAAACCGAAATGGAAAATATCTTATTTTTTCAATTTTTGAATTCAACTTTTCTAAAAATGCAATTTAAAACCTTTTCTTTCATTTTTCAATTTCACATAATAAAATCCATAAATTCCAAAATGAACCACTTATCTAATTTCAACACAATCAATTTAATTAATTAATAAATAAATCTAATCCATGATTAAATTATTTATTAATTAAATTAAATTAATTAATAAAATAAATTACGCTATTAACATAATACCAGATCAATTTCATTTCACAAGTTAAATGCATACATCCATTTAATTACCCTTTTCAACTTGCAATTAAATAATCGAAGAGAGAGAACAATATAAAACAATTAACTCGACTAAGACCCGACGACACATTATGACTAGGGTGACGACTTGGCACGGAAAACCTAGCTACTATCTCCCAATCAAATACCGTTGGGCAATGGACATGCTCAAACCTGTAAAACCAGGTGGAGTCGATGTCCTGTACCTATCAACCTACGAACAAAGAGTATATCCACATGCATTTATATGTCATAATTATAACACACCGTGAAGAGGGAATCACAGAATCGTAGGGCACTCGCAAGCGAGTGATGCAATCCATCCCCTTCACCAATACAGTATTACTAACTAATGAATCTAACATCATTAATGTAATCAAAACTTAAAACATCATTAATGCAAATGTTCACAATGCTAATCTAAAGCATGCCATAATAATAATATCTGCATAAAGTACCATCACATCAAAATACATCACCAAATCACGTTAAAGATAGAGATTAAACAGTAACCGAGTACCATAGCCAAGGTACTAACAGAAATTAAGGCATAACCAAACAGAACACTGTTCGATCAAAAGGGAAAAACGGAGGGGTCTTACACATCTCATTTAATGTTATATGAAGGAATGCATTTATGTGATTGGATGAATATTGTGTTGATATTCTAACTTTGGAGATGTATTATGTATATTGCATATTTTGTGAACAACTGACTATCGTGTGCAAGTGCTAGTGATTGCAGGTATATGTGTTTAGTTCCTCCAAGCAGAGGGGAAGTATCAGTCAGGAGAAGGTCTTTGCCAGGTAACTAGTAACGTAACCTATCTAAACTTACACACACCACAATAGAATAATTGAGTTGGGTTATTAAGTGGGAAGTTGGTAAGCCATTCTTAGTGTTATGCCTACTTTAGTAAGAGTTTAATCTACCATTGAGTGCATGCATGAATGATGTTTATCTATTTGAGCTTGAGAGTTCTTTCCTTGTTACTATGTTTGTATTGATATGTGAAACACACAAGGTATGTGTATGCATACACACATGCATGATGATGATAGACTATACAAAGGAACACATACATGAGGGTACATAGGTAGATGTACCGATGCACACTCATGCACGAGTTGCTTATGCGCGTGGAACTATCTGATGGAACCAACGACATGCATATGCATATGTATAGTCTCTTATCTTGATACCATAGTAATTATGTACGATTTGATGTGAGAATCAAATGTGTGTGTGTGTGTATATAATATATATATACATATATCCATATATGTGTATGATGACAAATGGGCATGCCCATACGAATGTATCAATACATGTATACATATGCATACATGTACGTAGAGGCATATATATATATATATGAATATATATATGTATACACAATTGATATATTAATATAACAATGTGATTGTTATTTTGATGTATTCTTTTGTATATCAATTATATATACATGCTTTATTGACATATGATAACTATGAAAATATACTAACATATACATATATATGTATACATATATATATATATATATATATATAAATGTGTGTTAATATATATATATATATATATGCATAGGTTATGTATATATATAAATGATATTTGCTTTGAGATCAACTATCTTAAGCAATGAATATCATCCAATTCATAATGCTATATATATGGATTTTGAAGTCGATTATCATGAACAACTAAGAGGACAACTTTGTGATAGTTATGACTGTATTCTTTGGCCGCATTTTATGCTCTTGCTATCAATGATAGCAGAGTTTGTGATCTGCAAACTTAACACAACCATTAAGTCACTGTTCAATAAGAGAATAGGTTGACACTTTTTATGTGGAAACCATAGAATTAGTAAATTGATCTACCATGTTATTTAGCATCGATCAAAAACTATAAAAGCATGAATGCATATGAATGACTATGTCAAAGCCAATTTAATGAGTGATTCGACACATATCATGACTTAGTTGATACTTTAACTTGATGGCACAAATTTGTTATTGACTGATTCTCCAAGGAAGGAAACTGCGCCATCTTGAGAATGCATAATAATGCTTGGTGCCACCTTTGAATCCTTTAACTTGTAGATGTTTGTTTTGAGATGCAAATCGAATTCTAACATTTGCAGATTTGAATTGGTCTCTATTTTCTATCATTTGGACAAGATGATTTGTTGTTGTATAAGCTAATCATATACTTTCATAATCGCCACCTTTCGAGCTGAGTTAGAGGTGTTTCTATGCATGCTTTCTACTATCAAAATCATGCCTAAACTATAGGCAGAGTTGTTACTAGTTTGTTGTATAAATAGAGGAGTAAGTTCATATGTTTGGACACATTCCTTATACAATTATTATGCATTCTTCTCTGCATTATTTCTTATGCCAAGACTCTACATTTTGTAACCATTTCTACCTACAGTATTTTTTCAAGAATAGTGAGTGAGAGTCTTGAGTTTTAGAGTGGGAGTATTATTATTTTAAGAGAAGTATTATCAACTTGAGAGATAGTAGATATTAAGTCTTTGTTGAAGGATCAATTTCAAGCTAATTGTCAATTTGGAAGTGATGTGGCTGCAACCAGATAGTTAGAAAGATTATCATAGGCATGGGGATATTCTTCCCTTGTTTTCCTTAGTATTGAATGATTTTATTTATGACTACTTAAACCAGTCTTTTATATTTATTTGCATATAGGGAAAAGTATTGTTTGATTTGAAGAAAAGATGAAACTATTTACTCTATTTATGTAATGTTTGTAATTACTCCATGATAGGAGAGACTGATTGTCATAGGTATTATTACTATACTAGACATGTGTAGTCATGGGTAAAGAGATTTTTTTTCATAGGTATAGTTATTATAATAGATTTGAGGAAACATAGACAAGCTTAAGGGACACTCATAGCTAGATAATTATTTATGCTAGATGGCTATTAGGTTGCTCTTGGAATTGTAGTCCAATGAAGGGAGAGAGCTAGTACTTTGCTTAATGAGTTGTGTTACCTTAGCTTGTGTTAAAGAGATAGCTTATCTTGGGGGGTAGCTTGCCTATGGAGAGGGATTGACTAAGCATAGATATAGTGGCCTTAAGTCAAAATGAGCTTTCTATAGTGTAAGTGAATGATAGACCTTCACTCAAAGTAATGAGTGAGAACACTTTGGCCAGAGTAGTGTGATTGTCGAGACTCCACTATAAGTAGTGTGATGCCTGAGACTCCACTGTCAGTTCACTTCGTGTTGTGTCAATTTAAAATGCATGAGGGCTACCTAGCGTAGGTTATAAATCCTATGTAATATGCCAAACATTCATTGAAAGTAATTTTCCTAAGTTTTTACTGTGCAAGTAAAATAAACTATGCAACAAGCCATTGCAATAAAAAAATTTCCTTTCTTTATTGAAAATATATGAACAAAGATGCTATACAACTTGCAATAAGGATTTCCATTTCATTACAATAAATCACAAGGTACAATATTATGAGAAAGTACAAAAATACATACATAGCTCCTTCGAGATTCATAGCATAAGATATAGATGGTCCAAGAATCCGCCTTTCAAAACCTTGGTCCTTTGTCACCCACTAAGAAGGAGAAGCATCACTCAAGTGCTTTTTTGCCAACTACAGACTCATATGCAGTCCACCACATATCTATCAATGATAGATGACCCTACCCTTCGATGAAGGTATTGATTGGGTAACCCCGTACATCACATAACATTCTGAGCTTAGTGATGTGTCCTACATGACTAGAATTTATAACCTATGCTAGGTAGTTGTTGGTATGTGATGACTTTGTAGAACCCTAATTTTGGAAGCTTCTAAAAAGCTTATAATAAGCGGTTGGGATGAGAGTTGCAGTGAGGCATTATTTGCAAGATTGTAATATATTTTTCACTGGATAATAAAATCATTGGATGGCTGTGGTTTTGTGGATGTAGCCCGAATTGGGAAAACCACATTAAATTCTTTGTGTTGTATTGTTTCTACTATATTTTTTTTATGTTTTATTTCTTTGTTTTATTGATCAAATCTGCATTTATCTATTACATATCTGCCTTCTAACCCTAACAAGTGGTATCAGAGCAAGTTTGTGTGTAGTTATCCTCTGTAGGAAGGTCTCATGGTTGAGTGGGAGAAATGGTAGATGAGGGTAAGTTAAAGGTTGAGAAGTTCAATGGGCAGAACTATCAGCTATGGAAGATGCGGATGGAGGACTACCTCTATCAAAAGGATTTATGGAAGCCATTGAAAGGGAAAACCAAGAAACCCTCAACAATATCTAATGAGGATTGGGATATTTTGGATAGAAAGGCACTTGGCATTATTCGTTTATGCCTTGCACAATCTATGGTGTTTAATATTATAATAGCAAAGACAACTCTAGAGTTGATGGAAACCCTGGCAAAGTTATATGAAAAGCCTTCCGCTTCGAATAAGGTATTTCTTATGAAGTGTTTATTTAATATGAAAATGGTAGAAGGTGGGTTAGTTGTTGATCATTTAAATGAGTTTAATACGGTTACCAGTCAATTAACTTCTATAAATGTAAACTTTGATGAATAAGTTAGGGCTCTTTTGATTTTGTGTTCTTTACCTGAAAGTTGGAATATCTTGGTAATCGTTGTTAGCAATTTTGTTTCTGGTTCGAATACATTGAAATTTGATGATATTATTGGTGTTATTTTGAGTGAGGTAATTTGTAGGAAAAGCTCAGGTGGAGCATCCACATCAGGTATTGTTTTGAATGCAAAAAGCAGGGGAAAAACAAAGGAGAGAGGAAATAATTTTGGAAGTCATGGGAAATCACGAGGAAAATCAAAGGACAAAAGGTCTCAATCTAGAGACAAGAGGGATTGTTGGTACTGTGGTAAGCTGGGTCATTTGAAGAAAGATTGTTGGTCTTGGAAAAATAAAGGAGACAAAAAGGAAGGAAATAAAGAGGAAAATATGGTAAGTAATAAATTTGATAAGGATGCTTTGATTTTTTCCATTGACAATGTTGATGATTCTTGGGTGTTGGATTCAGGGGCTTCATTTCATGCTACACCCCATAGAAATTATTTTCTTGATTATGTCCAAGGGGATTTTGGGCTAGTTTATTTGGGAGATGACGAACCCTGTTAGATTTTTGGAAAGGGAAGAATCAAGATTAAGTTGCAGAATGAGAATAATTGGCTACTACATGAGGTAAGGCATGTTCCAAAGTTAGGAAGATATTTTTATTTTCAACAGGGCAACTAGATGATGAATGTTGTGTTGTTACATTTAGTGATAAAAATTGGAAGGTTATAAAAGGTGCCTTAGTGGTAGGAAAAGGTGTGAAAGTAGGCAGCTTATATCTTTGTACAGGTCATACTATTCCTTCTACTTTATCTATTGTAGATAAAAATCAATGTTCAGGAACAGTTGTTGCAGTTCAACAAACAAAAAATCAGATAGTTGTTGTGGATTCCAAATCAGCACTATGGTGTAATAGACTTGGGCATATAATTGAAAAAGGTATGAAAGTACTTCATTCAAAGAATGTTTTAACAGGTCTAAAATGTGTTAATATAGATTTATGTGAAAGTTATGTGTATGGAAAACAAAAGAGAGTTAGTTTTCTCAAGGATGGGAAACAAAAGAAAGATGAGAAATTGGAGCTTGTACATATAGATTTATGGGGACCAACTCAGGTAGGTTCTCTTGGTGGCTCTCAATATTATGTTACATTCATTGATGATGCAACTAGGAAGGTATGGATTTATTTCCTTAGGTAGAAATCTAAAGTATTTGAAACTTTTAAAAAATGGAGAAGCTTGGTTGAGAATGAGACAAGTAAAAAGTTAAAATGTCTCAGATCTAATAATGGTGGTGAGTATTGCAGCAAAGATTATGAAGATTATTGTTCCTCTAATGGTATTCATAGGTAGAAAATGGTTCCAAGGACTCCACAAGAAAATAGAGTGACTGAGCGCATGAATAGAACAATAATGGAGTGTGCACGGACTATGAGAATGTATGTTGGGTTGCCTTTAAACATGTGGGCAGAGGCTGTAAACACTGTTGTTTATTTAATTAATAGAGGTCCCTCTAATCCTTTGGGTTGTGGTATTCCAGAGGAAGCATGGACATGTAAGAAGGTGAGTTATTCTTTTCTCAAAACCTTTGGTTGTGAAGCATTTGCACATGTAGATTCTGAAAATAGAACCAAGCTTGATGTAAAATCAGAGAAATCTATATTTTTTGGATATGGCATTGATGAATTTGGCTATAGGCTTTGGGATTTTGAAAATCAGAAAATTGTGAGAAGCAAGGATGTCATATTCAATGAGAAAGTGTTGTACAAAGACCAGTTGCAGCAACATGAGGAGAAAGAAAATGATTATGCAGTGTTGGATGATACTCCAAACAATGATATTCCAGTGGTTCCTCATGCTCCACAACAACATCAACAACAAATACCACAAACTCCAATGAATGTTAGACGATCTTCAAGGATAAGTAGACCTCCAAAAATATTTTCTCCCTCTTTGTATTTTATTTTATTAACTGATGCTGGTGAACCAAAATGTTATGATAAAGCTATGCAGGTGAATACCAAGGTTTAGTGGGAGCATGGAATGGAAGAAGAAATGGACTCGCTAAAAAATCAAACTTGGGAATTATGTAAGTTATCTGCAGGTAAAAAGGCTTTACCAAACAAATGGGTTTATAGGCTAAAAGAGGAGGATGAAGGTAATAAAAGATTTAAAGCCAAATTAGTTGTAAACGGATTTGCATAGAAAAAGGGTATTGATTTTGATGAAATATTTTCTCCAATTGTTAAAATGGCTTCTATTCATATTGTTTTAAGTATTGTGGCTGCTAAAGATTTGCATTTGGAACAACTTGATGTTAAAAAAAGCTTTCTCCATGGTGATTTGGAAGAGGAAATATATATGGAACAACCACAAGGATTTGAGGTCAAAGGTGAGGAGAAACTAGTGTGCAAATTGAAGAAAATTTTATATGGCTTGAAGCAAGCACCTCAACAATAGTATATTAAATTTGATAGTTTTATGGCTAAGAAAGGCTACAAAAGGTGTAATTCAAATGATTGTGTTTACTTTAAGAGGTTAGCTAAAGATAGCTACTTTATTTTATGCTTATATGTTGATGATATGCTTGTAGCGGGGTCTAACATGGATCACATAAAGGAGTTAAAACAACAGTTAGAAAATTCATTTTCTATGAAGGATTTGGGGGCAATAAAACAAATCCTTGGTATGAAGATTACAAGAGATAGGAAAAATAGACAAATATTTTTATCTCAAGCTGATTATGTTGAAAAGGAGTTGCAGAGATTTCATATGGAGAATGAAAAAGTTGTATGCACACCTTTGCTCAATCATGTCAAATTGACTAAGGATATTTGTCCAAAGACACAAGAGGAGGAAGAAAAAATTTCCAAGGTACCATATGCTTCAGTTGTAAGAATTTTAATGTACGTCGTGGTATGCACGAGATCGAATATTGCACATATTGTGGGAGTTGTTAGCAGGTATATGAGTCACCCTAGAGTTAAGCATTGGAATGCGATAAAATGGATTCTCAAGTACTTGAGAGGTACATCCAATAAATGTTTATGTTTTGACTAAGGATATGTATCCAAAGACACAAGACGAGGAAGAAAAAATATCCAAGGTACCATATGGTTCAGTTGTAGGAAGTTTAATGTACGTCATGGTATGCACAAGATCAAATATTGCACATGTTGTGGGAGTTGTTAGTAGGTATATGAGTCATCCTGGAGTTAAGCATTGGAATGTGATAAAATGGATTCTCAGGTACTTGAGAGGTACATCCAATAAATATTTATATTTTGGGAGCTCTAATACTGATTTAAAAGGCTTTGTTGACTCATATTTGGTAGGGGATATAGATACCAGGTGGTGTACCACATGTTATGTATTCATAGTTGGTGGGATAATAGTGAGTTGGATTTCTCGATTGCAAAAGGTGGTTGTTTTATCCACCACGGAGGCAGAGTATGTTGCTGCAGGAGAGGCAACAAAGGATATGATATGGCTGCAACTTTTCATGGAAGAGTTGGGAAAACAATAGGTTGAAAATCACTTGTTTACAAAAAGCCAAAGTGTTATACATCTTGCAAAGAATTCTTCCTTGCACTCTAAAGCCAAACACATACAACTGAGATATCATTTCATTTGGTCAGCGTTGGAGGATGGACAGGTAAATTCGGAAAGATACATACGAATTCCAATCCAATGGATATGTTTACAAAGGTAGTGAAAAGGGAGAATTTGAGCTCCTCTTTAGCTTTAGTTGGTCTTCATGGTTAAAAGTATAACAAAGCAGTAGGGTCTGAGGTGCTTATTTCTAGTGGGAGTTGTAAGTGCAACGGTGTCATCTAGGATCAATCTCCAAGTGGGAGATTATGTTGGTGTGGAGCTTGATCAATATCCAAGTGGGAGATTGTTGGTATGTGGTGACTAATCATGCTATACTGTACACCCTAATTCTAGAAGCTTCTAAAAATCTTGTAATAAGCAGTTAGGATGAGAGTTGCAGTGATGCATTATTCGTGAGATTGTAATATGTTTTGCACTAGATAATAAAATAATTAGATGGCTATGGTTTTATGGATGTAGCCCGAATTGGGTGAACCACATTAGATACGTTGTGTTGTGTTGTTTCTGTTATTAAAAAAATTTGTGTTTTATTTCTCTATTTTATTGATGAAAACTGTATTTAAATATTAGATATCTTCCTTCTAACCCTAACAAGTAGCCCTCATGCATTTTAAATGGACATAGTGAACTAATAGTGGAGTCTTGAGCATCATGCTACTTATAGTGGAGTCTTGAAAATCACACTACTTTGCCCAAAATGTTCTCACTCAGTACTTCAAGTGAAGGTCTACCATTCACTTACACTATAGCAAGCTCATTTTGACTTAAGGCCATTATATCTATGCTTAGGAAATTCTCTCCATGAGAAAGCTACTCCCCTGGATAACCTATCTCTTTAACACAACCTAAGGTAACATAACTCATTAATCAAAGTACTAGTTCCCTCCCTTCACTGGACTACAATCCCAGGAGTAACCTACTAGCCATCTAGGATAAATAATTATCTATCTATGAGTGTTCCTTAAGCTTGTCTATGTTTCATCATATCTAGTATAATAACCATACCTATGACAAACAATTTCTTTACCCATGACTACACATGTCTAATTTAGTAATAATACCTATGACAATCAGTCTCTCCTATCATGGAGTAATTACAAACATTACATAAATAGAGTAAATAGTTTCCTCTTTTCTTTAAAGAAAACAATACTTTTCCCTATATGCAAATAACTATAAAAGACTAGTTTAAGCATTCATAAAGAAAATAATTCAATACTAATGAAAATAAGGGAAGAATATCATCATGCCTGTGATAATCTTTCTAACTAACTGGTTGCAGTCACAACACTTCCAAATCACCAATTAGCTTGAAATCGATCCTTTAACAAAGACTCAATATCCTCTATCTCTCAAGTTGACAATACTTCTCTTAAAATAATAATAATCTCACTCTAAAACTCAAGATTCTCACTCACTGTTCTTGACAAAATATTGTAGGTAGAAATGGTTACAAAATGCAAAGACTTGGCACAAGAAATAATTATGATATTGCTATCAGGATTCAACCGTGTAGTTTTCAAGTCAAACTCATTGACCCATGATTCATGAGTAGTGGTTCACAAGAACCCATCCCTCATGATAATGAATGGTACACTTAGAACTCATTGCATCTAGGTGATGCTCACAGAGGTGAAGCATTGGTCTATCTCGGGAGGTCACCCATCCTAATACTACTCCAGCTCAAGTGCGCTTAACCACGGAGTTTCCCCCAAGGTTAAGCCCACTTAGCTTGCTACCCCATTTGCATGCTTGAGCTGGAGCAATACTGGGATGGGTGACCTCCTAGGATGGACCATTGCTTCACCTCTATGAGCATCACCTAGATGCAATGAGTGCTAAGTGGACCATTCATTATCATGAGAGATGGGTTCTTGTGAACCGCTACTCATGAATCACAGGTCAATGAGTTTGACTCGAAAACTACATGGTTGAATCCTGATAGCAATATCATAATTTGACATGGTGTGTAAGAAACCTCCTACTTATCACAAGAAATAATGTAGAGAATAATGTGTAATACTTGTGTAAGGAATGTGTCCAGACATATGAACTTACTCCTCTATTTATATAGAAAACTGGTAGCAACTCTGCCTACAGTTTAGGCATGATTTTGATAACAGCAAGCATGCATAGCAATACCTCTAACTCAGCTCAAAAGGTGGCGATTATGAAAGCATATGATTAGCTTTTACAAAAATATATCGACTTAGCCAAATGACAACAAATAGAGACCAATTCAAATTTGCATATGTTAGAATTTGATTTGCATCTCAAAACAAACATCTATAGGTTAAAGGATTCAAAGGTGGTGCCAAGCATTATTATGCATTCTCAAGATGGTACGATTTCCTTCCTCAGAGAATCGGTCAATAACAAATTTGTTCCATCAAGTTAAAGTATTGAATAAGTCATGATATGCATCAACTCACTCGTTAAATCGGCTTTGACATAGTTTGTTGATATGCATTCATGCTTTTACAACTATTGATCGATGCTAAATAACATGGTAGATCAGTTTACTAAGTCTATGATTTCCACATAAAAAGCATTGACCTATTCTCTTATTGAACATCGACTTAATGGTTGTGTTAAGTTTGTAGATCGCAAACTCTTCTATCATCAAGACAACAAGAGAATAAAATGTGGCCCAAAGAATACAGTCATAACTATCACAAAGTCAGCCTCTAAGTTGTTCATGATAATCAACTTCAAAAGACATATATAGCATTATGAATCGGTTGATATTTGCTGCTTAAGATAGTCAATCTCAAAGAAAATATCATTTAAATATATATATTTATACATAACTTATACATATATATACTTATGTACACATATATATATTAACACACATTTATGTATATTTATACATATACATATATATGTATATGTTAGTATATTTCCATATTGATCATATTTCAATAAAGCATGTATATATAACCGATATACAAAAGAATACATCAAAATAGAAATCGCATTGTTATATTAATATATCGGTTGTGTATACATATATATATTCATAGATATATGCCTCTATGTACATGTATGTGTATGCATACATGTATTGATACATTCACATGGGCATGTCCATTTGCCATCATACACGTATATGGATACATATATACATATGGATATATGTATATACATTATATATACACGCACACATTCGATTCTCACACCAAATCATACATAATTACTGTATTGATAAGAGACTATGAGCGATATATCTATACGTATACATATGCATGTCATTGGTTCCATCAAATAGTTTCATGGCATAAGAAATGTGTGCATGAGTGTGCATAGGTACATCTACTTATGTACCCTCATGTGTGTGTTCCTTTGTGTGTATAGTCTATCATCATCATGCATGTGTGTATGCATACACATACCTCGTATGTTTCACATATCAATACAAACATAGTAACAAGAAAAGAGCTCTCAAAGCTCAAACAGATAAACATCATTCATGCATGCACTCAATGGTAAACTAAACTCTTAATAAAGTAGACATAAAACTAAGAATGACTTACCAACTTCCGACTTAATAACCCAACTTAATTATTCTACTGTGGTGTGTGAAAGCTCAGATAGGTTACATTACTGATTACCTAGCCAAGATCTTCTCTTGAGTGATACTTCCCCTCCACTTGGAGGAATTGAACACATATACCTGCAACCACTAACACTTGCACACGACAGTCAGTTGTTCACAAAATATGCAGTATACATAATACATATCCAAAGTTAGAATATCAACACAATATTCATCCAATCACATAAATGCATTCCTTCATATAACATTAAATGAGATGAAATTCATTCATAAAGAAATGATAACAAAGTGCACACACAATTTATTCATCCACTAGTTTCACATTGCATTCACAATTTACCCTACATAGTATAGTAAATAGTAATTACACAATTGGGTGTAACATCCTAGTCATGTAGGACACATCACTAATCTCATAATGGTATGTCATACGGGGTTACCCAACTAGTACCTTCATCAAAGGGTGGGTCAATCTATCATTGATATATGTGTGTGGGACTGCATATGAGTATGTGGTTGGTGTAAAAGCATTTGAGTTATGCTTCTCCTCCTCACCAGGCAACAGAGGACCAAGGTTTTGAAAGGCGGATTCCTGGACCATCTATATCTTATGCTATGAATCTCGAACGAGCTATGTATGTAGTTTTGTACTTTCTCAAAATATTGTACCTTATGATTTATTGTAATGGAATGGAAATCCTTATTGCAAGTTGTATAGCATCTTTGTTCATATATTTTCAATAAATAAAGGATTTTTTTTTTATTGTAATGACTTGTTACATAGTTTATCTTACTTGCACAGTAAAAAACTAGGAAAATTACTTCCACTAAATGTTTGGCGTATTGCATTCTATTACTAAGAAAATTTTTACCCTTATGGAATCTGTATTTGTAGTTATTCATTATTGATACTCAAATAACGATTAGGTGCCATTATATTTTATTATGTAGTTATATACTTAGGCCTTGACATTAACTACCTAGATATCCTTGATTATTTTTCCCAAGGGTGAGGTAGAATATCTAATAGGCATAAGCATCAGTGTTAGGATGTATTCAAATTCAAGATTCAAAATACTTTGTTAGGGATAGGTCTTGAGCCTTTCTTCCAAGTTTCAAGGGTGTTGCATCTCCCTTTCTTTAGTCTTCCTTGAGGGAAGCAATTGAGGGTCTTGTATATATCACACAACATTCTTAGGCAACTATTTCTAATCAAATTGGATATTTCTCATTTTTATAGCACACCCATTATTGTAAGATTCCCAACAAATTCCCCTACTAAATTATCAATGCCCTTACTAACTAAAAAATATAAAATTACAAGACAATGGTAAAATATATTACTCTTATTGATTCTCATCAACCATAGATATTACTTAGATCTAAATAAATTATTCTAGAAATTTAAGTCTATCATCAAGGATTTAATGTATCTTCCCTTGGTAATAACAAGTCTATTATATCTCAACAAAAAATGCATCATATGTGAAAAAGAATCATAGACACCTATAGAGAATGAATAACAACAAACCAAAAGATACTCAATATAATATCATTGTTCTTATCTCTATTATTGGTGACATGGCATAGTCATTTTACCATATTAATAATGATATCACTCAATCATCTTACTAAATGATATCATTCTTAATCACTATAGAAATATTGTCCTTCCATCCAAATTAATTGAATAATCTCCAAATAGTTGGAACCTTACACATATTCTAATAATAATTCATAGATTAATGACCACATAATCAATAATATCTAATATAAAGGGTTCCTTATGAAACTTAGTTTAGCACATAGGAGGTACCTAAGTACCTAAGTTATCACATTATAATATTATTCCAATCACTTGACAATTGATGTGGACTACTTGATACAATCCTCAACTATTGATTATAATAATTACAACCCCCTCAAGTGTGTCATCTAAATCTACAGTATGAGACTCCACAAAAATTTAGAAATCCTTATCAAATATTCATCCCACAAAGCAAGATCTGAAAAACCATGTTCATCCTACTAAATAGAAATGCTAATAGCTAAAGAAACAAGAGGTGGAGGATTAGGAAGCTCAACACTAGTCTCTAGAATACCAAGGTTTAGATGACCAAACTTCTCCTCACAGACATGATTCACACTTGATGAATGAGTGTGATATGTAGTCAAAGGAACATTACCTGTAATTGAAGCAAATGTGAAAAGGAATACAAATGATATGAATGATCAACCATCCTGATAGCAATGATATCCCTAGTTTTCAAGTCCCTTATGTAGACTCCATTAGGAGAACTCAACTATTTTTCATTGTCCACTATAAGTAACTTGATAAATAGAAAGGATATTTGATGTCAAAGAAGGAATACAAAGTACATCATTAAGAGTTCCATCCCCCATGATCAATATAACCCTTTCCACATACCTTCATATACGTATTGTTACCCATAAAAATATTAGGTGAATTACAAGGCTCAAAATAAGAGAACATTCCCTTAGATGATGCAATATAATGAGAAGCCCCTGAGTCAAGAATCCATCTGTAGGACTGAGGATGTGTGGATGCAATGAGAGCATGACCTTTCATTCTATGATCATCTATCATATAACTCCTAGTAGCAATTCCTACAATACTTGTGTGTAGAAGATGATGATTGAGAAGAAGAAAATGATGAACTTGTAGATTTAGAAGGCAAATAAATATTATGTTCCTTTAGGATTTGCCTCATTTCATCTAATTCTTTCTTGTAACAAGTTTGTTCACCATGCCCCTATTTTTTACAATAACCACATGTTGGGAAATCCTTCTTTGATGAGTTCCCCTTTGAAGAGGATGAAGAATCAATGGAATCATGTGATTGATATTCCTTGTGTTGCTCTTGTGACTTGTGTTTTTGTTTCTTTCCTTTTCTATTTGATGAATAATTCACGATTCTATGTGATAGCTAGTTTGGCGTTTATTTGGATTGCATATTATCTTTTGTGAATTGGCATGATGAAGGATAAGAGGAGTTGTGTTTGAAATGGTATTCACCTTGGTTATTGTTGCAAGTATCTTGATGGAATACACAAAGCATTTGGATTTATTGATGGTAAATGTTATATGGATTGTTTGATTGATGTTTTATTTTAATTTTTACCCCTTATGTAATGTATACAACAAGCAAGATAATGTTGGAAAAAAATGTGTTATTCACCTTGCATAGTCTTTATACTATAGAATTAATATTATTTTTGGTGCACTTATGGAATCTATAGATTTATGCATCACATGGGTTAGATATTATTGGAAGCACTTTGCATGTTGTATGTAACACTGGGATAAATATTTGATGTGGATTCCATATTAGTAAAATATTTAATATTGGGAAAACTTAGCACCAAAATATAAAAATAGAAGCAAAAATTAATTAGGGGGCATCACTTTGTTAGATCATGGTATTAGACACATGGTTTATGTAATACCACTTGGTAGTTTTGTGCAAGCTTATTTCTATAAAAGCAAGCACATGAGTAGTTGTTGAGGTTGGCTATCATAACCTTTGGCTTTTTTGCTAAGGTTGATTGAGCATCTCTTGTACATTGCATATGTAGGAGAGGAAACATGGATTGGGATGTGTACTTACATGATTCTCATTTTATTGTTCACATTGAGTGAAATTAGGGAGCTTTCTATTTACTAAGACTTGAATGGAGACTCTACAAGTGTATCATAATCTTTTTTCATTAGAGAATGCATTGAGTGTGTGAGTACTTTTGGAAGATGGGTTTTCTCCTTTGTGTATTTTCTTATGGTATATCTTGTGTCATCTTGATGGTATGCAAATTTTTTATTCTCTTATATACTAGGGGTTTTGAATACTTGTTTGCATATGTTTTCTCTCATGGGGTTATGGAGAAATATTTCATTATGAAAGAAAATTTCCTTTCAAAAAATAGAGAGGGATCCACTCCAGAATTCCCTTGAAATGGTGTGAGTTCCATTAGTGCCAAGTACATAGTTTTAAAATATTCCTTTCTATTTTTTTGTTCCTATGCCTAGAATCAACATTTATATTCTTCCTTGCACAACAAGGACCTTGTGAGAGATTACTAGAACTATAAAAAAAATCATTTGCTTGTCTTAACCAAGTGACTTCTTCTTCATGGGATTTTTATTTCGTGTGTTCACAACATAATTTCAATGAAGTTAAAGTTATTTTCACTTCAAAAAATTTGTATTTTGGTTTTGCAAGAGGCACATCAATTATTCTTTATTGATATTTTGATAATTGTGGCTTATTTCTCTTCATTCAAGAAATTTTATTAGCAACATGCAAGTTTTAAATTTTAGAGCATTGTTCAAAAAATAAAAGAACAAAATCTAACTTTCGAGACCATTTGATCTTCTATAAGATCAAAAATTGGTATATCATTTTTAGGTTGCTAGTTTGACAACTAAAAATCATTGTGCCATGGATTAACTCTCCACATTAGTTAAGTGGTCCCTATTATTTACAAAAAAATAGAAGAAAATCAATTCTACCACTACACAACCACATGGCAGGATTTCATGCCTCGAAGAATTTGTTAGTATGAAAAATTGAAGATTTTTCACCATATTATTATATTTACAGGCCCTATCCTTTTATCTATTTTTGGATCCAAGAGCTAATGAAATGAAACAAGGCAAGGACTCGACATTCCACATGGATTTTTTTCCAATCTAGAGAATTTGTTAGCTTAATAGCTTTCTTTTGGTATGTGATTGGTTGGTAATGAATTTGGTGCAATTAGTGGGTCCCTTCTTTATATGGCTGCATAGAAACATGGATAAGCTTTAGAATTATTTAATATTTACTGAGATCAATGGTGTACAAATTCAAAGTTATCAACCTAACAAATTTAATGTCCCTAATATAAATAGGTATGGTATTTGAATGTCCCCACCACTCATTTGGGATATAATAATGTGCCAATATAATTATAGGACACATGGCAATCAACTCCATAACAATGGATAATTATTTTAAATAAAAAATCTGCTATTTTCCATCATGAGTTAAACTAGAAAGAGGCTATCTTGGGTTTGGGTATGCATGTAATGCCCCGCCACGGGACCCTAAAGGAAGTTGCAACTCAACGCGGAAGCGTACAATTTTTTTTTCTTAAAAGTGCAATAATATCAAGGAGATGCACAACACTTCGCAACAACCTCTAAGGTAACGTGACAAGATTACATCGATAACCAAACATACACACTACTAAAACACAAAGCATTTATTAAAATATTAACCATACTTTCAATTCACATACTTATAAAGCACTAAAGATACAAACACATAGAATACAATAAGAAGCTTCGGATAACATTAACTTAAAAGTAGATTACAATACTCATTCCCAGAATGAGGTAGATCAAACCTAACTATTACAATTACAAGATTCCTCCTCGAATACAAATGAGGGGAATAATAAATACAAGAGATACACTAAAGTAAATAGAAAGCTTAAACTAAAAAAATGAAACCACTGTGAGCTCTTCGCTGAAAAACCTCGCAACACAATCTACAAATCAAAAGGGGACCCAACGGCGTAGGGCGCACATTCCTTCCAACCAAGTGGTACTCGAAGGCCCACCCCCCATGCTAGGAGACAGTAATAAGGATACAAGGAAAATCCCTACAACCTCTAGTCACAGGCTGACTCAACACTAAAAAAAAAACCACCACAAGAAACAACACTACTCAACGATTAAATTGCTATCTGAGTATAATAGTATGACTCACCAGTAACCTATACATACAACTAACCTAGGAGAAATTTCACTCAAGGTACATGAGTTACCCATCAGATCTCGGTCCCCATTGAGCTTCACCCTCCTACGGTTATCATGTGATTCAACACCACTCCAAACTAAGGAAGTACAAATAATCCAACAATTCCATTCCAAGAAGAAACAACCATTTCCCGTTCATAGAAATCGGGTGACTCACTGAAAACAACAAACTTACTTCCAAAGAGAACATCACAAGACAAAACCATGAAATGATAGCTCTCAAATTAACATACCCAAATAGGCAGACTTGCAATAACTCATCTAAAACATCTTTTCAATTACCCCTAAATACCACATAAGATATCTCAAACACAACATAAAGACATAATAATTTAATGTTTACAATATTCTAGGTTAATCACAACCTTACATATAGTCAACAAAATGATTTATAATAATTCACACCACTCAATTATCTCAAATTAACTAATCAATTAAAAAGGCTCTTCCAAATAGAGATAAACTTCACACTAACCATTTCCCTAATTTCTTCAATTTTAAAATAATAAAACTTTTGTTCCTACTAACATATTGTATATATTTTTAAATACCTATTCTTGCAATTCACTTTAATTAAATAATCATTTCCTCTAAATGCACCTAGAAGAACCACATAGGCAATCAACACGATAATTAAATCCAAGATTTGGATCTACTAAATCCTTTCACATTCAATGATAAGAATGAATAATAAGACAAGTTACACAACTTTCTCTAATTTAATAAGAGCCCTTATAAAGACGAAGGAGAAAATTCAACCAATTAACTAACTGACTCTTCAAATATCTCAATTTAACTTGAACAACTATAAGAACATCATTCCATATATTAGTCCAATTCCTCAATTTAAAATAAAATAAAATAAACATTTACTTTCACAAACGGACTACATCATTTAAATAATACACCTATCTCCACAATTTCATTTAACATTATATCTATTTCCTTTAATAGATTAGATCATGCAATTAAATTAATTCTAATCATGCATTAAATGCATGTATTCATTCTATTAAAATAACAATACCAAAATCAATAATTTATTTTAAGAAACCTTCCTTACTCCTAAAAGAATATTCTACTTTTATCTAATAATCCAAGTCCTTCCATGAAAGAATAATTTTCTCATTTAATAAAATATTCATTTTTCCCAATAAATATTATTAATAAATTTCATAACATTAATCATCTCAATTTTTAAAACTATGCAATAATATATTAATAACAAATATATATATATATATATATATATATATATATATATATATATACACATTATTTTAATTATATATATATATTACATTTAAAACCCCCAAATCCGAACTTTCAATAAATGAATTTAATTTTAAACCCCATTCGCTAAAAGAATGAACGCAGTTATGAAGCCCTACATGTATTTCAATGGAGGTGGAAATTAGGTGTCGGCTGGCTTAGTTTTCATACGCCATAGCCTCCATACAAGGAAAACCCCAATGTTTGGGGGCGGTTGTGCTATGCACAGCCGAACCCAAACAGTGGGGTGCGGTCGCATGGAGAGAGGGAAGGAGGGGGCTGCGGAGGCCCTTCCTCCACAGTTGTCCCCTCATGGGGGCAGTGGTGGAGGCAGCGCCTCCCAAGCCTCCCCCATAGCAACAACCCTAAACAAAAAATAAAAATAAACAAATAAACACAAAGTATGAACTGCGATTTCCTAAATTCGCCAGACATCGTACGGACGACGATTGCAGTCATTAAGTCCACAATAAAATATACAAATATATTATATATAGATATTTATGTATATATATACAACAATATATATATATATATATATATATATATATATATATATATATATATATATATATATGTATATATAATATATTTAATGAATTCAATAATAAGTTATATTGAGACAGAAATACAGGGAAAAGTTTAATTGGGTAAACAATTTTCTCACATATTTTCACAATAGAAACAATATTTTCCCCAAATTTATAAAAAGGATTTCAATTTCAATCAAGTATTACATAATTCTTCATGATAAAATTTATCAAAATTACTACAGACAAATTTAAACACAAATCTCAGAAGATTACGAAAATCTCTTTTCTTTAAATTTACACTGAGGTTTTCAAAAACAAAACTAAATTCTTAAACCATAGATTGATTTCTTCTAATTTATTTCAAACTTTTCAACAATAAGGAAACCTTACAAAAATTTGAAACAATTTAAAGCTTCTACAAACAAAACACAGAAAACTTCTTGCACAGACAATCTTTCAATTTTCAATTACCAATTTAAGCAAAGCTTCTACAAAACTAACTTTGGTGCAGACAATCTTTCACAACCAATAAAATAAATAACATAAATTGAGAAAACCTGTTTTCCTGAAGCTAGAAGAAGATGAAGATTGAAGCAGAGTCTCTCCTTCAAAGATCAATTCCAACGCTTCTCCCAAAGTCACCACTTCCAAGAAGATGTAAAAATACAGAAACCCCTAGAATTCTTGAAAACCCCTTTGAGTTTTCTCAAATTTACAATCAAAAACCTCTTTCAAGAAAAAATATCTTGATTTTCCAAAAATCCCCTGTGTAGAGAACTTCTCCTCTTTTTTTCAATTAAATTCTTCTCCTCCAAAAATAATATCTCAACTAAGAGTGAATCATGCATTCATCTCACACACATGCCACATTCAAAATATCTTCTCGACAATCAGATATTTTCTCCAAGCCATTTTTGCATGTTGAAAATGATTTCTAATTTCAATTTAATTTCAAATACTAATTTAATTTCTACAAAAATTTAGTAACTTCTAATTCCAATTTAAATTCCAAAATGAATTAATTTCCATTTATTTTAATAATTCCAAATATTAATTTAAACTCAAATACTAATTTAATTCCATATTGAAATTAATTAATTCTAATTGAAATTTACCATTTACAATTAAATTAAATTTCCCTTTTCTTTTAATTTTCTCAACAACATATTTAAATTTTAATTATTTAATAAATAAATTCAACCCATAGAATTAAATTTAATTAATTAAATAAATCAAATTTAATTAATCAACATAAATAAAAACTTCTATCACAATGTACAATTTAAATTTAAATAAATATCAACATTACATAAAACAATAACTCTAAGCATTTATTTCCATACTCAAGAGCCCTTCCGAATTAAATAATATTAAAACAAGCACCAAAGACAGAACAGACTCAACTGACGACACACTATGGCTAGGGTGTAGAACTGACATAGGTAACCTAACTACTATCTCCCAATCATCATACCGTTGGGTCGACACGCTCAAACCTGTGAAGCCAGGTGGAGTCAATGTCATGTACCTGCAAACCTGTATCCAAGGGATCAATAGCACATGCATATAAAATCATTGTAAAATACACCATGAAGAGGAAATCACATAATCGCAAGGCGCTCACAAGCGAGTGATGCAATCATGTCCCCTTCACCAATACAGTATCACCAAACTGACACTTCCATCATTAATAAAACTCATAAGCAATAATCATGTCATAATAAACCATTATTTTAACCAAAGCATGTTAAGTATAATATCAAGGAAATTTCATCTCATAACACACATAGTTCCTATTGCTCAATAAGAAATGATAAAATAACAAAGCATCTCAATCTAACATAAGAGCAAAACAGAGGGATGTTACAATGCATACAAGTATTATTGCTGATTCTATTAGACATGTTATTTTTAAGGCATATTTGGAAAGCTAGATGTTCAACTATGTTCTCTAACAACTATTTTCATGCAACTGCAATTTTAAAGCTTTACTCTGACATCCTTCTTCAAGTGGCTTTTTTTTTTCACAGCAACAAGTTTTATGCAAGAAGAATTCCAAGAACATGGTTCAGCTTCAACAAATTAAAGACCGGGTCTTGCAGTTACAATCTGATTACAAGTTTTGGCATTGTAAAATTATACAGTTTATGAAATGATTGCTCCATTTAACCTTCCTTTGACTAATTTTGTACTTATGATTAGCTAATGTTTATTTCTTCTAGCTACCTATAGGTAGCTCTTTTTCATTATAATCTGCTTTGATTCAATATAAAAAAAATTATAAGACACATGGAAATGCCACATACCCTAAAAGAGTTGCTAGCCTAATAACTCTCTACTATTGTGTCATCAATCAAATTTAATACAACATTCTAATGTCATGGGGCCCTTTATTGTTACCAAATAATTCACAAACCAATAGGAAAAGGTAGAGCGTTGTACTCAACATGACACGTGATTTCTTTTGGTCATTTTGAGGATGGTATAATTACAAACATAAGGTCATTACAACATTAGAAAAAGAGATATGAACCTGATATAATCTAGTTGGCAGCATTCTCCATTGTCCATTTTTCATAAATAATTCTACTTAAACAACTATAGTTCTCTAAAAGGAAAATCAATTTTGATAAAAACACAAAAGTGTGCCATAGCTTTGAATTTTTTTTTCAGGAATTGCTACATTTAAAGTGTGCATAATATTTGAGGGATGTTTTAAGCTCATGTCAATAATGTATTATAGTGATCATTAGTTAAGGAACAATTTAAAGAGATATTCATTTCAATTTTGAGATTTTGGTGTGGTCATGGAATTCTTTCATGTCTGCAACAACTATAATTTTCCCTACATTTTGGTATCATAGTTTCTACTTTTTATTGGACTTTTGTTATAAATAAGAGCTTTGTGATGATTTTTAACTAGATTTTATTAGGAATTCTTGTGCCATAAGAGCTCTATAGACTTTTGTTTTCTGAAATATTTGTTGATGGTAGTCACCTTTATATGTTGAACTTATTTGAAGTAATTCATGGATTGTATTTTTCACTTTCAATTAATAAATATATGAAGTGTCAATCCCACCCCTTTATTGTATTCATCTAATAGCCTTTTTTATTTAGTAAATATTTGAATTAATTATTTTATTGATTATAGTTGTTCAAAAAAATTTACCAAATAAAAATTTGATCCAATGAACAATATAGACTAACTTTAGGATTTCAATAATTTGTCTTTCCTTTTATCATACATGGATATAAAGGAAGGTTAATTGAAAATTACTAAAAGATCCAAAAGGTTATTTTACAAACCATGTATCACATTTGCACCCTTCCCATGTTGGCATAGGTTTACATGAGAGTGTAGATTTGAATGTCAACACAAGGCATGACAAGTGCTTAAAAAATTTATTGTTACTTAATGTTTTCTTGTTTTTAAAATTTATTCAAAGTTTTATGTCAAATATTGTCAACATCCTTCAGTAATTATATATATCATATAAGTATTTTTAATAGTGAAAATTTGCATATTCATGTTGTTTCCCATTTCATTTTGTGTCCATTTCAAAGAAATATATTGATATATATATAATCATTATTGAGTAATTCTAAATATAGATTTATATCTAAACTAAAGTCTTGAGGTGTAGTATATCATTAGATGTAAGAATAGTTTTTTGATGAATTATAAATGATGTTGTCTCAATATGATTATACATAAAAGGACTTGAGGAGGCTAGATTTTCTAGGATGATCCATACATTCTTGTTTATAATCATAAGGGATATAAAAAACCTTGTCCTAAATAATAGTCTATAAATTATATGAATTGATACCAATGTGACCAATAAAAGTATTTTGATGTATAAATTTAACTAATTGAATAGGATCTGCAAGTAGCCTTGGTTTCAACTATAAGGTTTAGGATTATATTAACTATGAAAGCAATTTGTAACCATTTTATATGTAATAGATAACTCAATGCTAAATATACATCTAAGAGCCTACATTTATAATTCCCTAATATCTTGATGACTATTGGTGAAGCCAATCCCTAATTTTCTAAGTCCTCAATATCTTCCTAGGTGTATCCCTAAGTCGGTTCATGTATAAGGAAAGTGACGTGCAATTTTGTAATGTTCTAGTGAATCAAGTCGATATGATTATAATCAAAATGTATGGACTATGGCTCTAAGCCTACAAATTATTTTAAGAATTTATGTATTGAGGCCATAATATGATTTGGGGTTTCATGAATACCACAAGCCTTATTGTCAAGGCCAAATCCTTAATTTTATATTCATTAATTTCTTTTAAATAAGTTTGATAAGTCCCTAAACTATGTTTTATAATAGAACACTTTCACCTTTTGCTCATGAGAATAATTGATCTAGTCAAATTGAGCTCTAGAAATAGTTTAGTCTAAATATCTTGCCAAGTCTCCATGTTTTCTTCACAATAAGTCAATTAGTTGAATTTGATTCAAAATTTAAGTTTAATTTCATTTGATATTATTTTTTGTAGAGTTGAACTATGAATTCTAGCTATCAATCTACAAGGGAAATTCTAGATTTTTGAATTACGAAGGAAGATTTTGACCATAGATCTATTAAGGTGGTTCTTGGCTATAATAATCGTATTCATTCAATAGTGGAAATTATTGTTATGCTAGACCTAAGGTCAATATCATGCTAAACATAAAAAGTATCATGTAGATACCAAATCCCCAAAGTTTAGAGATATAAGGATTCCATACCTAAAAACCCAAGTAAGCCAAAGTTTAAAAATGTCCATGTTTGTAGTTTTTTCTAATGTAATAACATGTCAAGTCTAAACCTTGACAATTGATTATATTAGAATCCACACAACTCCTCACATTTGAAGGAAGGATTTAAACAACTAGAACTCCAAGAAAGCCAAGAGCATGAATTGGCTAGTGTCCTCTTCATGGAGCTTAGAGAACTTAGACAAGTGAATTTCCCAAGTGTGTTCATCTAATTGATAGATCATATAATACTAGAATCAATCAAAAATAACCAAGTTTCATCAATAAACACTTGTGTGACTAGATAGAGATTGGTCTAAAAGCATGTAACTAAGATAGTGTGTCCAAATCGAGCCACGCTAAAATTTGAAACTAAAGTATTTCTCAGATATAATCTATAAGATTTTTGCATTCATGAATTGAATGCTAAATTTAAAACCAAGAAAACAAGTATATTAAAGTTTAAAAAATTGTCAAGCTTAAATACTTGTTGAAGTTAAAAACTAAATTTATATAATTATCTAACATCATTCTAATCAATAGTATTAATACTCAACCACTAAACTTATTCATGATTTTACTTTTTAAAATTAAGTTTGGTTTTTGATAGCCCTTTTTGGGTGTTACAATTTTGTTTCATCGAAGTACTCATGAAAATGTTTCAAGCTTTGGCAAGGTGTTTAAAAGTCTTTTCGCTTGTATCTTTGAGTTAAATAGATATCTTGAAGAGTGAAAAATAAACCTCATATTCTATCACAACTTAATGCATAGTTATCGTGCATTTTAAATTATTGTTGACTAAAGTTGGTATGGAGTGATGTTGATAGAAGCATGAAAATGCTTACCACATATTTAATCCCATCATTTTCATCCACCAATATTTATTTCAATTTATTCGTTTAGTGCTTTTCATGTTTTGATGGAAAGGGAAATATAGCAAAATTGCAATAGTTTTTATAATTTTTTAAATTACTACATATTATTAGAAATCTCTAATTAGTTAAAATAATATTTATTATTAATTTATTTTTGAAAAATTAAAAGCTTGTAGATTTTTTAATGAAGATTAATTAAAATATTAATTGATAGATTTTTAAAAATTCATTATTTAAAATTTTATATTTATGTGATACATTTGTTTTTATTAATTATACATTTTATATTTTTTGAATTGATGTAAAATTATGTTAAATGTTGTCAACATCTTTATAATTAATTATAAAGGTGAATAAATTATATTGTGGAATATTTTTAGTTTATTTTGTACTATTTTTTAATACAATATATTCATTTCATTACATCATTAATCACAAGTGAGATTAATATTAAAATTTTAGATCAATTTAAGATGATAAGGGTTTTTGTGGACGAAATGGTAGGGAAAGGTTTAGGGATAGAAAAATACTTTTTCATCCAAAATAAGGTGTGTAATCTTTCTATGATGCTCAAATGTTTCATGCATTGTAATGCTTGTACCTATAACTATTATCTCTAATTTTATATTTTCAAGGTATGACAAATGCTTAAAGCATTTATTATTACTTAAGTTTTTCTAGTTATTAAAAAATTGATATAAAGTTGTATGTCAAATGTTGTCGCCATCCTTCATTAATTATATATACTATAAGTATTTGTAATGGTGAAAGTTACATACCCATGTTATTATCCATTTTGTTTTGCACCTATTTTAAAAGAAATGTCTATATACATGTAGATGTTGATAACTGACACAATCTTGTGTGAAGCTTGTTTCATTCACTTAGCCTTTACACATTTGTATATATACATATCCTCATGCATTTATCCCTCACCTTATCATTACAATCACATACACATTGAAGGTAATATTTACAATCACATATTGAACCCATGGTCATGGATTTGACCTCAACCTTTTTATATTTCAGTTTTAGCTAATTGGACCCCTTTATTTTCCCACCCTAAGTCAAGTAACTACATAATTTACAAAATTTGATTGTATGTGTAGCTAATATTTAAAGATATTTAATTGTATTTATTTTACATATCTCATCTCTCAAGCATCATCTATCATTCTAAAGAATTAAAGGAGCAATCAATTTTGATTTGCTACACTAAAAATATTAAGAAATCTACATACATACTTATAAAAACCTTGCTTGTCATCTTCAAAAAAAAATTCACATGTTTGTAGGGGCTCCCAGGAGAACATGCCTTCTTGTAACACACCAATGATTCCATGACATGTATAAAAACTAGGTCAACCCTTATATATTATAAAGAAGGAGATAATATAAAGATTTATTGGGTGAATTGTAGAGAAAAATTCCACACCATGCAAGGTTGAGTATAAAATCATAAGATAAATTCATGATGGTGAACTTTCAACCTAGAATTGTGGACATGATCCCTAATAAAGCATAGAACCAATGTAGGTCCAATGGTGCGTTTTGATATTGATGTCATATCCCCCAATAATATACCAATATAATTTTAAGAATATTCAATAAATTGGTAGCATTCTTCAATCATAAAGTTAAATCAAATTTACTTTACTAAAATAATTTTTGTAATTATCTAGTTCATCAATCTTAGTTTCCATTATTTAATCTAGATTTATTTTTATTTAATTGATTGCATTATTTTAGTTAGCCTAGATTAAGCTTAGGTAAAGTTTATTTTGATAACTATTTCTTAATTTGACCTCTTCTAGATGCTTGGTTATGTTAGTACTTTGTCTCATCCCATTGTAATTTAGATATGGAATCTTTACTTTGGATATTTATTAGGCTATATGGGACAATGGTATTATGACATATTATTTATTTACTTGTTCGTTCAATAAAATAATTTAACTAGACATTAGTGATTTAATTAAATTTCAAAATCTATAATTTTTTCAATAAATGTACTTGTAGATATTTAAAATCATCCTAACATCATATCAATGCTATCTTATGTAATCACATTTCATACTAAATTTTTTGTCATCATTAATTAGTTACATAATTATATTATTTAATTAATCTAATCTACTATTAATTAATTAAAATTTTATATTATTTAGTTAGTCTAACCTAATATCACATGAATAATTAAATTAAATAATAGTTTCTTATAAATAATTAATCTATATTCACTCCACTATTATTAAAAATAAATGACCAACTAATTGGCGTCCCCTCCCATTTTCTCTTGCGCCTAATTAATCTATATTATATTATTTAATTACTTCAATTTCTACCTCACATGAATAATTAAATTAAATAATAGTTTCTTATAAATAATTAATTTATATTCACTCCACTATTACTAAAAATAAATGACCAACTAATTAGTGTTCCCTCCCATTTTCTCTTGCACCTGATTAATCTGTATTATATTATTTAATTACTTCAATTTCTACCTCACATAAATAATTAAATTAAATAATAGTTTCTTATAAATAATTAATCTATATTCACTCCACTATTACTAAAAATGAATGACCAACTAATTGGTGTTCCCTCGCATTTTCTCTTGCACCTAATTATTTATTATTTTTCCTAGTTTTAGCTTATTTAATCTCATTCCTCCATCTCGAACAAACTAAATCAACACCCTTCATCTTCTTCTTGATTCAAAGGAATTCCTCTCATCCACTCTCTACTATCAATCTTCCAAAAAAATCACCATTCGTTCTTACTCCCAAAAAATTATAAATGGAGGTGTAAGTTACCCAAAATAGATCAACCATCTTCATAGATATATGATACAAAAAAAAGTGAGTGCTCAAGCAACCACTTTCTAAATCCTTGAAACAAATCTACTTAGAATAATGAAATCTTGCAACTTTTCTCTTCTTTTTTTTAATTATAAAATGGGGTAAAAACTTTATTTAAATCAAAAAATTAACAATACATAGGAATTAGGAAACTAGTAGGCTCCCAAGAAAAGAAAAAACTGGAACACCCAACCAAGACAAAAAAACCACCACCAACACAACCACAATCACCTTAACCATCCAAATCATCAACAATGACCCTCTCTAATTCATGACAATAATTAGGGGATAACTACCCCCAACCCTCAATATTCTAATCATCATCATGCTTCGAAGCCCACTTGGCCAAACAATCAACAACCCTATTCCATTCAAGTGGAATGTGGGAAAAAGACACCACCTCCATCATAGAGCACATCTGCAAGATCTGTCTGACCACCAAAGAAAGTTTCCAACTAACACCAGTCACCTTTTTCTCATTCAACAAATTGACAATAACCTGTGAGTCAGATTCATAGATAATATTATGCCAACCCAAAGGACAAGCACACTCAATAGCCTTGAGAATCGCCAACCCCTCCATAAAGTTGTTAGAATGTTACCCTTTATGATTAGAGAAAAAGAAAATCACCGAGCCAGAATAGTCTCTACCAACCCCACCAATACCAACAAGCCCGAGATTACCCCTAGAGGAGCCATCAGTATTGATCTTCAAGACATCCATTGGAGGAAGCAACCATCTTCCAACCCTTTGACCCTTCTTTTTAGCCCACCTACCTCTTCTAACACAAGCAGAGTTAGAAGTCAAACCCTATAAGCCTAGTCTATCCACAATCTCATCATCCCTCCTTTCGAAAGGATACACCACTTCACATTTATCTTCCATAGTCTCCTAGATCATACCAACAATTATGTGTCAAACTTGTTGAACCATCAGCCTATCCCCACAAAAAATCCTACGATTCCTTTCCAACCAAAGTTGCCAAAGGATGAATGTAGGACCAATGCACTGCACAATCTTTCAAAGTAGGAGCTCTTCCCATATTGCTCCAGAACTCAATAAGGGAGGAATCATGAATGAAAATATGTTTCCAAACACCCCACTACAAATGCCAAATTATCATAGAAAAAGAACAATGAAAAAACAAGTGGGAAGAATCCTCCACACTGCAACCACACAAAACACCAACAGAGGGGCCCTAGAATCGCCACTCCAAAGATTATCCCAGGTCAAACATCTATTCTAGGCTAGAGTCTACATAAATAAATTACACTTTGGCCAAGAAAACTTATTCCACACATTTTTCCACCAAGGAATCTCCACCCCACCAAACTTATGAGCCAACAATTGTAACGCCCTACCATGGAACCCAAAGAACAACACACAATGTAACTAAGCAACAGAACAATTTTTTTTTAAACATTCAATTACAACATGTGAAAAAAGTAAATATCTACACAAATGCTCTTAGGGTTCCATGACAACAATATGTAAACATACACTAGAAGAATATCACATCATAAAACCATAGACATAAAACATAAGAATATATCATATCAATGATGTATAATTCATTTACATAATCATAATGAAGTTTAGTTACATGTTCAAGTTACATCAAGTGAGATTGTGACAAATCTCATTACATCATAGTATAAATACAATAAGGTCTCATATAATCATCAAGAATGTATACAATATAGATGACGGTCATGACACAACAGTCAATCTTGTTCACGATTAGCTCAGTGTCCAACTCATCGAACAATGTGAAATCAAGAACCTGTCAAGAACAATATCATCTCATATTGCATCACCTGCAAGGGAAAGCAATGGAGGATAGAACACATTCCTCACAACCATGTGGTACTCAAAATTCCACCCCCATGCTAGGAGATAATGTCAGGTCCATAAGACAACAAACATAAAGATAGAACATAACATCACATGGCTTGATAATCACATAATGACATAACGACATCTAAACCACATGATTACAAACAAGCTCCCAAAGCCAACAACATAACCAACGGTAACTCTACACAAGAGATCACATACATGTATGAGGTAAGAGTGTCATCACACAGTTGTTTTCGGTTACCCTGGTGAATCTTCCTAGATTACTGACCCTTGTCTTGAGTTACCCAGGAAATCTCTACCGATTCTTAGTCCCTAAACAAACTCATGTGGAATCGAATTACTTTTCGAGAAGAATGTAAGAGAGGGGGGCCAACCACTGCAAGGCCCCAAGTCATGAAAGGCCAAGAGTGGAAAGGCTGCCCTAACTTACATCAGTTAAAGGAATGTTAGGATGAACAAGATGAGAATGATGACGATTATGAATTTCTTCAACCACTCTGCAATCCAAAGAACTAGAAAGATACAAGGCGAGTTGGCCTTTAGAGTCAACTCTATGTCTCAAGTAGCTCCCTGTCCAAGGATAGAAGTGTGGTTATGGGAAGACAACGTGACGCACTGGCGTCTCATAGGTGTGCTAGCATCCTTACGGCCAAAGAACTAGAAAGACGGGATTCAAACTCTAAAGGAGAGACTAGCAACCTAGTTTAGAGGTTTCTGAAATGATAGAATGAGATTAAGAAGAGTGAAATGTAAAGAAAAATGTGATAAAGAAAATAGATTACCACAAGGGTGATGAAGACGATCTCGCACAATAATCTCCTTGCCAGTTTGCTCCAAGACTTCTCCACCTGCACACAACCAAGAAGGAAATTTTTGGGGTTGTTTAGGGGCCTCACTCAGTCAGACCCCCATTTTGGTGTTTTCGCCTCCACGGACAGTCGAGTTTGCAACAATAGGAATAAAGATAAAGAGAGAATACAAGCTACATATACAAGAAACACTACAAAATAGTATGTGCTTAATCAACCGAATATGATAGAGGAGATGAGATGAGCTTACCACCTCTGTACAAAGTGTTCAAGGCTTGTGGAGGAGTGAATGAGAGGAACTCAAGCTTCTACTATAATGGAATTTGTCCTATGCTCGCACTATTAGAGTGATGGAGTGGTAGATTACTGCAATGGAGTGAAAAGTGTTGCTACAAAGCTTGAATGGATGAATGGAAATGCAGAGAATGAATCTAATATCTTGAAAAAATTCATCCCAACTTCAGAATGGATGAGAGAGTGAAGAATATGAAGGAAAGGATGGAAAATGGACATATTCGGGTCAACCAATCGAAGAGGAGTGTTATTCTTTGACTCCCAATCGAGAGTGTAACGTCTTTGCAGTCTCCAGCCACAGGAATCCGTCAGGGATGTAAGCGCACCATGCGGACCTCTGCGCGCCGCATGGACATCTATGTGTCGCTCGGGCATCCCTGACAGAAACGCCTCTACCAACACACAAATAGGGTGCCAAGTGTGATGTGGACAGTGGGCTTAAGTGGAATTAAGCCTCTGCCTTAGGTTTTGTAAAGTGCAAAGGGGTAAAAGGGAACTTGCATTAGGGGTGCAAATTCATGTTTATACATTTTGACCCCACTTTAGCGAGCATGAGTACTAATGAGTGCTTTGGTAAAGTAGATTAGTAAGAAGTAACAAGGTAAGAAATTTATACCTAAACAGACGAGGAAGCAGAGCACGGTCTAATGAACTTGGAAGTGCAGGAGAGGGCTTCATAGCTCCACGAAACTTATGAAGTTGAAGAAATAAATCATCTTACAGACCTGCAGACCTGCAAGGAAGGTATCCTCCAAGAACTCTCACATGAAGGAAACTAAGAAATTTCCTTATAGACCCGCAGACCTACAAGGAAGGTATCCTCCAATAACTCTCACATGAAGGAAACCAAGAAAGCGCCTTCCAAACCCGTAGACCTGCAAGGAAGGTGTCCTTCAAGAACTCTCACATGAAGGAAACTAAGAAAGGGGACTCTGCAAAGTTAGAGATGGTGACATGTTTACCCGTAGATAGAACATATCATAAAGCGGTTGCGCAGACCGTCACTAAGCTGTAAGACTTTCAAAGGGGTCCCTTGGGAACCCTTCAAAAGTAAGGAGGGTCCACTCAAGGGATGTGTTGTTTGAAGAGTCAATTCCAATCAAGCTACCCCCAAGCTAGACGTAAGGATGAAAAGTAGGTCTAGTCGGACTGCCCCCAGACTAGACATGAAGAAGCAAAATCGATCTAGTTAGGCTACCCCCGAGCTAGATGTGAAGATGTGAAACTAGTCTACCCAGGTTTTCCCTAGGCTAGATGCCATATAACTTATTGAAAGCTTTTGAAGGGGTCCCTTGGGAACCCAGTGCAAAAAGGAGGGGTCCACTCAAGGGACACATCATTCAAAAGTTACTGTCTTCTTTCTCAAATCGATTCGTCATCAAGGAATCCTTTTGAAATATGTTCAATTCATCAATGAATTCAAAAGGAAGGACATGTGCTCATGTGAGGGGAAGACTAAGACCGTTCCGCTTCAGAGGAGGGTTTCCAAGTCCTTTCTTCATGAACCCATGATGAAGGAAACACGTTCCATTAGGGTTTCAAGTCGAGAATGCAATTCTAAAGAAGGAACATGTGAAGGGTCTTGGGAAAGGATTCATTTTACAATGAATGCACTTTCAAAAGACCAAATAGTGTAGAAGTGGTTTTTTCATACATGAAAGGGACAACTCAAGCAAAGAAGAGAGAAAGATCAAGATCAAGCAAAGGAAAATAAAATACACACAAAGGGCACAGGGGATCTAGTTTTGCAGGGTCAAATCTGCCTTTATTTATATTTAGTAGGTAACCATGGTGCAAGGCGAACGATCATCAATCCCCAACCAGATCAGGAAGAATGCACAAAAGACAAAGTAAGAAATAAAAAATTAGGTCAACATGGAAGGAGGCTTGAATGCTCCCGACGCTTTGCATTGTCCCCATTTTATCGAAAGTCAATCACAAACACGGAAGAATATACATATAGAGGAAGGTTTACAACACAAATACCACGCCTATTTCCAAGCACCAATAAGGGTGATGAGGGTCATCTAGGCACATATAGCATGATCACGAGGGAACACGTCACAACACACACACACACCTCTAATCTAAAGATCAAGAAGAGGGTTTCTCCCTAACACTGGTCGACCAAGAGGTCGTCAGCTTCCCACTCTTGATCATCATAGGGGGAAGGATGAAAATCCTGCAATAGCATAATATTAAGTGGAGGAGCTTCTGAACCTCCAGCAACAAGGGCCAAGGTAGAGGGACCTATGAGGTCTTTGTCGCTCAACTCTTGTGGGTCTAAGGATAGCGACTTTGCAAAGATCACTGACAAGGTGGGAAATTCATCCACCAAGTTAAACATACACTTGATTGGAGTGTCATGTTTCACTTTGGTGGGTGGAGGAGTTTGCACCCGAGGTTCACTGTTGGGTTCACCGAGAGACTCAGGAGTGGTGACAAACTTGAGGGAGGCAGGAGATGGTTCCATCACTAGGATAGAACAAGTCAACTTGGGGCCACCTTTTGGAGAAGGTGGGCTCTTCTTATGTCCTCCATTGGTGGAGGGACCATGATCTACCTTCTTCCTCATCAGAGATGGTGAACTACCCACATACGACATAAGGAAGGTCAAGGGAGAAGAGGAAAGAACTGCAGTGGATGCAATCAAAGTGTTCACCATATCCATGAGCTTTGGGAAAGGCAAGACATCCAGGATGAAAGTCAACAAAGGCGACTCCACAGAAGGAGCGATAAACACCTGCACCTTTCTAGGTGTATGTGCGCTCATAATGAGAGCCGAAAGAGATTCAGAGATGGAAGGAGGGAAAGAGAAGGATGCACTAGGAGGTGCAGTCTTCTCCTCCTCCTTCCTTTGTAAGGATGATTTCTCAGCTAGGAGGGCCTTTCGCTGACGCTTGCAATCACACGCAAGGCAATTTCTACGACTCTTCGAACCAGAAGTTGGAGTTTGTGAAGGAACAAAAGGATTATGCTCAGCCATGGGAGTGTCCTCCATGGTTGTTTCCAACAGAAGGGAAAACCCTTGAATGGGAGTAGAGGGAACAACTTCAGAAATGGTGGGAGGAATCGATTCTACCACCTTAAAGGTGGATCCTACCTTAAAGGTGGATCCTTTTCTGTTTGGAGGAACAGGAAGAGCTCGAGGAGAAAATTCTCTTCGCAAGCCTTTCTTTCTGCCATACAAATAATACCAGGGTCCTAGGGACCCATTAGGGAGATCCGATATCTTGATCTTGGGCCTTCGCCAAGGAGGCATCATCGGACTCAGTGGGTAGAACCTAAGTTTTTTCATCCAATACCCTTCCCAAGTGAGAGAAGTAGGTAAGTTAGCTCGAGAGGGAATGAACTTCTCCTTTCCCTTTCAGGAGGAGGAGGCAGCAGGCTGCTCAACTATAGGAAGGGTCAACTTTGGCTATCCCTTGCCTCCAATCTTGTACTTCACATAGTTCTTGTAAAGTAGGTCCGTTCTTTGTGGGAGCAGACCAACGGGAGAGGACCAAAAGTGATCCAATGAGTATCCTCCATGAGATACCACAGGTTGATATCCAGTATCATGTACATGTGCATGATACCCTCATAGGAAAACTTAAGAAATTTATGGATTACGGAGGCGATCCCATTCATGGAAGCCAGCCAAGGTATGCCTAGCTTCACTCTAAATAGGTGTGACTTAGGAATAACATTGTAGATCATGTCTATGTTCCTAGGTCCAACCAGGACAGACAACGTTATCGATCCATAAGGTTTAAGGTAAATTCCATCATGCGTATAGATGATGGATTTTGTTTTTTCGTACTCCTCCCTTTGTAGGGAATTTAAAAGTAATGTCTCCTTCGTTATGACATTCACTCTGCTCGCAGGGTCGACTAAGACCCCTGTCACAATTACCCATTGAGGTGAGCGGGAATATATAGTGGAGAAGGTTTGTTGTTGGCCGAAACATCCTACGAGGTAAATGCTACATCTGGTGAGTCGGTCGCAGGACAAGGAGAGGAAGTAATAGTGACCATGTTAACTTCTTCCTCAGAGCAAGAAACAAAATCTGAGGGATCGATAATCATGTTGGTTGAGTGTGACAGAAATGGGTCTGTGTATATCTGCAAGTCACTATTAGCTTTCACCACCGATTTGTTCATGTTTTGCTTACTCCCATGAAGACGGATAGTACCGTCCTTGATGCGATCTTGTATCTCATGATGCAGGCACATGCAACATTCAGTATCGTGTCCATTGACTTGATGGTACTAACAATATGTGTTTTCCTCATACCAGTTAGGATACAACTCCCTAACTGGTTTAGGGGGAGGCAGGGTAAGGATCTTATCCTTCACCAACTTTTTCAAGATGGAAGAATAAGATTCTAATAATTTCATAAAATTTCGGTCACATTTGAGGTCGTTTTTATCCACAGCGGCTACTACATTCGCAACAACTTTACCTCTTCCAGAGATTGATAGGATAGATCTCCCTTTAGAATGGGAGCGTGAGGGAGGATCCCCGAACTAAACCACTATTTGTTGGTATTCTCGTAAAGTCACACATAGATGTGCGAAGGATGAATACTTCATGAGGGAAAATTTATCTTGCCAATGTCTTTGTAAATTCCCTATGAAGACCTTTTGTACATCAGAGTCAGGTAACATATATGATATCTATAAGAAAAGTGCTTGGTATTGAGCTATAAAGTCTGTAACCTTCTCATTGTCCCCTTTCTTGCATTGAACATGGTCTGAGAAGGTTATTTTTGGTTCGTTATTGGCTTGGAACTATCGTAAGAATAGGTTCACAAGCTAATTGAACGTGAATATTGAATTATCGAGCAAAGAACAGTACCATTCTAGTGTTATATCTTTGAGGGATCAGGGAAATAGTTTTTCCATCAACGCGTTGTGATGGAAGAATTCTATGCACAAGGCGTTGAAGGAGGACATGTATTTCTGCGGGTCCCCTTTACCACCATATTTTTCAAATTTTAGAATCTCCATCCCTTGCGGGAAAGGAGTGTTTAGGATTGCAATCGACAACAGGTTGTGCTAGAAGAAAGGTTGGGTTGAGGCTTGGGATAGGTTCACTAGTTGACTCTGCATCTTCCCCATATTCTGAAGAAGGGTATTCAGGATAGGGTCATTAGAAGATAGAGGGCCACCAGAACCACCACCAGAGCCACCGCCTAGACCACCGTCGTGACTACCTCTGGAGCTAATACCGATACCACCACTTCTGGTGTGACTTCCACCAGAGCTACTGTTGCTTCCAAGGCCACCACCATGACCTCCATCGGAGCCACCTCCACCAAGGCCACCTCTACTTCCAAAGTTTCCACCACCAAAGCCTCCACCAATCATCCTAACAAATCCTCCACCACCGAAGATGATGAGAGGGGTGAAACAAAAACCCAAAGGGTTTCTATTCGCTTTAATGATTTTAGAGTTTTTAGAAGCAACGTGCACACTGACCGAAGGGACTGCGTCAACCATGTATACGGACATAGGAGGCATCAACATCTCTAGTTGTCTCTTAAGTTCCTCGAAGAGGTCACCTTGTGTCATGCAACTATGACTCGAGGGGGTGCATGCTTCGGCCATACCAACAGGACTATCTAAGAGCTCTACACCCATCTGGTCCTTTTCCACTATATATCTTATTTCACTGATAACCTTAATAGCCCTAACCATCTTCAAGTTTCCTTCCAAGTGATTTTCTAGTGCACCCAACCCCTTACCGAGGTTGATGACGTATTTGAAAGGGACACAGATAGCCTCATGCTCATCTACGGATGAGGAGGTTGGTGATGTAGGAGGGGTAGGGATGTGATCAGTTTCATCAAGAAACCTAGGTTTGCCTCGTGCTATGTGCTCTTGTGCAGATAGACCAACCGTAGACCAACCATAGGACTAGAGAAAAGGTTGATAGTGAAACCAGAGGAGACCTTCATCTTTTCCATCAGAAGGTGTCATAGGCTTCTTCATACAATATGCCGAGAGGTCATAGAATGGGTTGTGATGGTCATAAACCTTCACAACACGTCAATGTATATCAACCAAAAGGTATAAGAGAAAAAGTTTAGAATGTTGAAAAATGGGTAGACGTTGGTTCATGTCGGGTTCACCAAAAATGTAAGAGAGGGGGACCAACCACTGCAAGGCCCCAAGTCACAAAAGGCCAAGAGGAACTTACCTCAGTTAAATGAATGCTAGGATGAACAAGATGAGATGATGAGGATTATGAAGTCCTTCGACCACTCTGCAATCTCAAGAACTAGAAAGAGACTAGGCGATTCAGCCTTCGAAGTCAACTCTGTGTCTCAAGTAGCTCCCTGTCTAAGGATAGAAGCGCAGTTCTAGGATGACAGTGTGGTGCGTTGGCATCTCACAGGTGCGTTGGTGTCAGTATGGCCAGAGAACCAAAAAGACGGGATTCAAACTCTAAAGGAGAGACTAGTAGCCTATTTTAGAGGTTTCTGAAGTGATAGAACAAGATTAAGAAGAGTGAAATGTAAAGACTGATGTGATAAAAGAAATAGATTATCGCAAGGGTGACGAAGATGATCTCGCACAATAATCTCCTCGCCAGCTTGCTCCAAGACTTCTCCACTACACACAACCAAGAGGGAAAACTTTGGGGTTGTTTAGGGGCTTGCCTCAATCAGACCCCCATTTTAGTGTTTCCACCTCCACAAACAACTTAGTTTGGAATGATAGGAATAAAGATAAAGAGAGAATACAAGCTACGTATACAAGAAACACTATAAAATAGTATGTGCTTACTGAACCGAATATGATAGAGGAGATGAGAGGATCTTACCACCTTTGTCCAAAGCACTCAAGGCTTGTGGAGGAGTGAATGAGAGGAACTTGAGCCTCTGTTGCAATGGAATTTGTCCTACACTCGCACTATCAGAGTGATGGAATGGTAGATTGTTGCAATGGAGTGAAAATTTCTGCTACAAAGCTTGAATGGATGAATGGAAACGGAGACAATGAATCTAATATCTTGCAAAACTCTGTCCCAACTTCATAATGGATGAGAGAGTGAAGAATATGAAGGAAAGGATGGAAAACAGCCATATTCGGGTTGACCAGCCAAAGAGGAGCATTACACTTTGACTCCCAATCGAGAGTGTAACGTCTCTACAATCTCTAGCCGCAAGAATCCGTCAGGGACATCTACGTGTCATGTGGACATCTACACGCCACGCAAATGTCTATGCACCGCACGGATGTCTACATGTCGCGTGAGCATCCCTAATAGAAATGCCTCTACCGACACACAAACAGGGCACAAAGAGTGATGTGGATAGTGGGCTTAAGTGGAATTAAGCCTCTGCATTAGGTTTTCTAAAGTGCAAGAGGGTAAAAGGGAACTTGTGTTAGGGGTGCAAATTCATGTTTATACAAAGAAAAATTAAATGATCACGCCATTCCATGGCATCTCAACCTACCTTTAATCTATACAAGCACTAAGGTATAAGGCGAGGCAATACAATTATCTAATTTATTTAGTGAACACTAGCCAACCCCTAGTACATTAAATTAGATTTTCATTGAATTGCAACTCTTGATAGGTTACCCTGGTAACCCCTTATGGTACTGACCCCTATTGCAAGCCACTCTTCCTACATACAAATAACATAACTTACTAACAACATAGGATAGACATCATGCACATAAGCCAAACCACGAATATACAAATCATAAACATGACGATACCATGTAACTTTCAAATACCTCCAATGAGATAACACATCATGCATGGCTAAGTCCAAAATCAAGTCATTGTAAAGAACAACAGTAAACAAGCATTAAACGCTTTACAATGCAAATTACAACCCTAACCTCTGGAAGACATAAAAACTCAACAACTAAGAAGTTCATTCATAGTTGAATAACAAATAAAATATTTCTCAACATAACATCCATCAAATCCTACTGATCTAAAAGATCATAAAAAGATAGCACATAGACATAACATAAATGTGTTATAGATTTTGTTCAATTTAAACAAATAAATCAATAATCATCAACTCATATATATATTATTACTTAAAATAAACATCTTTCTAAAATTTCATGATCCTAAAGTTCATAAATAGATAATACATTTTCATAACTAAATATCTTAAAAGATAAATCATTGGAATAATTAAAAATTCTTATTTATTTGTTCTATATTTAACAATTAAATCTAAACACATTCTTCATTAAGAATAAATGGAATTCTTTACATTCAAAAGCTATTCCATTAAAAAAAATGCATACAATTCTAATATATATATTTGTCAATATATCCAAACTAATGAACACTCATAAAAGAGGCGCCAATAAACATGCATTGAAAAGACAGAGGAGGTTGATTACCAACTAGCAGTTTCACATAAGTCAGTTGCATAGACCGAACAAAGAAAGAAACAGAAGTTAAGAAATAAAACAAAACTACAAACCAATTAAAGTACTCACCAAAAAGCTACAGGAGATCATCTTAAACCTAAGGTGAAGTAAATTGAAGAAGAAACATGCATTACCAAGAATTAAAAAGTAAGTATACAGAACCTTTGCAAAATTTGCATGCAAATCATTTAAGAATAAGCAGATTCATTGCCAGGAACGCATAGTCTATACATTAGAGGCTAGATTGCAACAAAACATACGATGAATAGAGTTTGAGAGGAGAAATAACGTCTTCATGGCAACTTACAAATTGTAAATCAAAAAGAAAATAAAATAAAATAGTGTTGTTATCATCAACTAGAGAAAAGAAATGACAAGATATACTCAACACAGACAACACCCAGCTGAACTTGCAACAAACACAAAGGTTTTAGGTAAATACTATAAGTTTGAAGCAAATAAATCTAGAAAATTGATCATATGAGGAGATGAGAAATAGATCAGTCATGCACAAAGCCAATAGGGAATTTAAATGAGAAGTCCATAAGGAGTTGGCCGCGCGGCCAAGGTAATGAGAAAAGCTATTGTTAAGAGTAGCGCTAACAATAACATGTAGAACCTTGCTTGGAAAAGAATGAGGAGACAACAAGATGATAAGCTACGTGGCAAGGAAAAAGAGATGGACATCACTCTCCAAAAATTCCTAGTGAGATGATTTACAAGAAAAGAAGAAAAGAGTAAAAAGACATTTTCAAAGAGCTCATGATTCAAGTTGCAATGAATATGTTTTTGTTCGTTCCCAGCTAATCACACAAATCAATTCATGCAGTCACCAATACAAATATTACAAATCCATGAGATGAAGGGATTACAATAAATAGATAATCTTAAACGATCTAGAATCCAATATGAAATCAAAGATATTCTATTTTAATTTCAGCAATTAAAATCTAGGTTTCCATAAGTTTTCATCTCTCTATTGTTTTTCTTCGATTTAATCAAAACTAATCAATAACGTTTTTGTTTTCTGATGTTTGTGTAGGTTATTCAACATACATGTTTGATATAGAGAAAATCAAATACTAGAAATGACATTTAGAAGTTTTGAATTCAAAACAATAACCATGAAGAAAACCTGGAATACTTTCTCGAATTTCAACAAAGAATGGAGTAGAGCATGGAAATATGAATCTGGATACCTTCCGACACATGCAAGCCTTTAGATTCACTATCTCAAAATATTTCCACCCAAAAACACAAAGAGAAAATGGAAAACTTTTTCCCCAAAATATTGTCGTGAAACAACTTTTTTAGAAAAACCAATTGTCGTGCACAAATTGCCTAACAATCCTTTTTAATTAATTTTCAATTACTCTCAATTTTGAAACTTAACTAACTATCAACAGGAAATCAAAAATTGAATGAACAGTTCTGATTAAAAAATTACTCAAAATAACATTTTCTCTTTTCAATTCAAGATTTCAGATATTTTCCATAATCTATTGAAAACAACTATTTAAAATATATATTTTTAAAATATTTAAGTTTGCACAATAAATTAACAATAACGTTTAATTAATATTCTATTTTAATAAATTTAATTAATCAAACCTTATAAATAAATAATCAACTCTAATTATAAAGTAATCTAAACATTGCAATTAAATTACAATAAAATCAATTACTTATACATCAAATCATTTAACTAATTAAACAAATCAATTTTCAAACATGACGACAACATAAATGGCATGATGAAACACATGATGAACAATAATGAGTGACAAATGGGTACTCGTCCTTTAAAAGAACGATGGTCAAAGAAAGAGGACTTGACATTATCTTCGCAGCAACATGTTTCCATTGGGTCATGACATGCTCAAACCTAACAAAGAAAGTGGAGTCAATGCTTGTACCTACAAACTACATAAAACAACACTGTCAAACATATGAACATATATCAACAATCACACCGTTAAAGAGAGTTGTAGTGTAGCAAGGTACTCATGAGTAATGCTACACTGTCTCTTTCACCAAGCCTAACATGCAACAATCCATCATAAACAACATCAAATGTAACATCATAAACTCATTAAAGCTCAAAAACATAAAACCATAGCACACATAATGTCACCACATGAACATAATCAAATGATCACAATGTATCTAATGTATCATCAAACAAGTATAAAACTAACATAGTATCTATGTTGTAATTGAAATAAAGTAGTATAGTATCCAAAATAGCTAAAATGACTAGCAAATGAACATAAGAAAACTGAAACAAACAGTAGCAACTGGAGGGACACTACATCTTCCCCCCTAGGATAAGGCTTACTCCTGGAAGCCTACAAACAAATGAGGATAAATCTATCTCATGTGTGTCGCATCCTCCCAAGTAGTTGATGCCTCACCACTAGGATCCCACTTGACCCTCACCTGATCAACATCTCGACCCCTGAGGGTGAGCCTCCTATGCTGAAGAATGCCTACGAGCTCCAAAGCCAGCTGCCCATCCTCTACTTGTAATGCATTGCAATCAAGCACATGTGGAATATCAAGATGATAAGGCCTAAGAACATATACATGGAATACATCATGAATGCGTGACAAAATGGGTGGTAAAGCAAGATGGTACACTACAGGACCAATCCTCTCCAGAATCTCAAACAGTCCAATGAAACGAGGTGCAAGCTTAGAGATTTTTCCATAATGGATCAAAATCTTCCATGGACACACCCGAAGAAATACCCTATCACCAACTGAAAACTGACGATCCACTCTATGAGCATCAACATACTTCTTCTGCCTGTCCTACACCACCACCAAGTGCTCTCTGATACAATCAACCTATTGCTCCATATCTGAAAGCATCTCAAGTCTAAGTAGAACTCTATGCTCAAGTCAATCCCAACTCAAGGAAGTCCAAAAAGAACATCCATACAATGCCTAAAAAGGAGGCATACCTATGGAACTATGATACCCATTATTATAGGTAGACTCCAGTAAGTAGATATAATCTTCCCAATGCAACTATTAATCCATAACATACATTTTGAGCATATCCTCAAGAACCTGATTGACCCTCTCAGTCTGTCCATCAATCTCTGGGTGATAAGTTGAACTGAATTTCAACTGATTACCTAAGGCATGCTGCAAGGATGTCCATAATGCTGATGTAAACACATGATCTCTATCAGAAATGATTATGTGAGGAATTCCATGCAAATGAACAATATATTCCATGAATATCTTTGCCACAAATTAATCATTATAGGATGAATGAACTAGAGAGAAATGTGCTACCTTATTCAACCTGTCAACCGTAGCCATAATAGCATCATGTCAACAAGATGACATAGGTAAACCAACAATGAAGTCCACTGATATGATATCCCACTTCCATTCAGGAGCAAGATGTGGTTGCAACAGTCCTGCGGGATGTTGAACCTCGGCCTTAACTCTGTGGCACTCAAGAAATCTCGAAACAAAATCAGTGATGTCACGCTTCATCCCAGGCCAAAAGTATAATTGTTGAAGATCTGCATGCATCTTCTTAACACCAAGATGAGATAAATGAGGTGGTCGATGTGCCTCTGACATAATCAAAGTGTGAATATTTTCTACAAGTGGCACATAGATACGACACAAATGTCGCATCAATCCATCTAACTCGAGAGTATATCCTATGAATCTACCCTCCAAGGGTCTATCTGATTCGAATTTTGTCTTCACCTCCTGATATAGTCTGTCTGTAGGAAGTGATGCTAAAATATGACTCATCAAATCAACTATAAGAGTCACAATAGAAAGCTCATGCCTTCACTGACTAAGAGCATCAGCCACTACGTTCTCCTTCCCTTGGATAAATTTCACCTCAAATTCATACTCACATAAGAACTCCATCCACCGTATTTCCCTAGCATTCAAATTAGGTTGCATAAAAATATATTGCAGACTATAGTGATCACTCTGAAGTTCAAAATGGTGACCCACCAAGAAACATCTCCACCAAACCAAAGCATGAACAACTGCAGCTAGCTCCAAATCATGAGTAGGATAGTTCAGTTCATGATTCTTCAGTTTGTGAGAATCGAAAGAGATCACACAACCTTCAAACATCAGCACGGCTCCTAATCCCTCCAAAGACACATTGATGCAAACAACAAAGTCCTTAAGAGGATCAGAAACAGCTAAGATAGGCACACTCGTCGACTTTTCCATGAGTGTCTAAAAAGTTGACTGACACAGATCTGACCAAATAAATTTATTCCCTTTCCTCTAAAGAGAAGTAATAGGATGAGCAATCCTATAAAATCCCTGAATAAACTGTCTGTAATACCCGACAAGACCCATAAAATTTTGAACCTCAGGTACATTGGTAGGCACAGTCTAATCAACGATGGCTTGGATCTTCGAAGGATCCACTGCAATACCCTCTCCAAAGATAACATGACCAAGGTATTTCACCTCAGTCTGGAAGAACTCACACTTCAACAAATTCGTGAACAATTGATTCTCTCTCAAGCACTGCAATGCCTGTCTCATATGCTCTTCGTGCTCCTTTATATCACTAGAATATATCAAAATATCATCAAGAAACATGACAAAAAAATGATCAAAGTATGTGCAAAAGACACCATTCATCAACCTCATGAAAATGGATGGTGCATTTTTTAACTTGAATGGTACCACTATGAACTCATAGTGCCCATAACGAGTTTGAAATGTTGTTTTATGAATGTTCGCTTCTGAAATGCACAACTAATGGTATCCCAACTTCAAATCAATTTTAGAAAACACATTATCTCCCTTGATCTGATCAAAGAGATCATCAATTCTAGGAAAAGGATATCGATTCTTAACCGTTACTTTGTTCAATTGATGATAATCAATGCACAATCTAAGAAATCCATCCTTCTTCTTCACAAAGATGACAGGTGCTCCCCAAGGAGAAACACTCAGATGAATAAACCCTTAACCAAAAATTCTTCCAACTACAAATGAAGCTCTTCTAGTTCCTATGTGGTCATTCTATATGGAGTTCGAGATATATGCTCTGCTCCAAGAACCAGATCAATTCTAGATTGGTGGCATACCCAAAATATCACTGGAAAAAAAATTATGAATTCCTCAAGGATAGGGTAATCATCAAGAGATACCTCTTGAATCTCCCCTACCTCCAAGTCATTAAATTTTGTTGTAAACAACAGACAACCCTAACGCATGCATCTCCTTAATTGTATAGCAGATATAATCTACAAGGAGATGGGTCTTTGCACACCAATTATTTCAAATTTTGCACTAGAATCATCTAACCAATGTACTATCTTCTATCGACAATCAATCAGTGCACTATGGGATTCCAACCATTCCATACCCAAAAAAATGTCATAAGAACCAAGTGGTGTAACCCAAAGATCTACTAAGGTAGATAGCAATCCAATTCTTAGTCCATAATTGCAAACAAGGGATTCTACTGCTACCTTTTCCACATAGGCCAATTCAATCTGCCACCTAACTCCTTGCTTTCTTCCCACGAGTCCACATTGCTCAACATCAAATGGAGAAATAAATGAATTAGAAGCTCTAGAATCAAAAAGGATAGAAACATTAATACCTTATAACTGACCTGAAGCCTCAACCACATTATTTTGATGATATGCCTGACAGTTATCTACCATTGAAAAAAATCTATGAGAATGGCATACATCTCCAACTATCAGCTCCAAAGCTGTTGGTTGCTGACCAAACCCTGATGTACGTCTCATAGGACACTACCTCGAAATATGACCCTGCTGACCACATGAAAAGCAACCAATACCTTTGCCAAAACCTCTACCTCTTGAAGGTGCATTTGAATGTTGAAAACTACCTTTGCTAATCATAGACTATGCACTTTGTGTTGGTTGATCCTAACGATTGTGCTTATTATGCCACTAGTTACAGTTCTTCCTAGGATGTGAACTATTACCCAACTAGAATTGAGAACTCTTATTCTTTAGTGGGTAACGTTGTTGCTGATGCTGCTAACCGCCCTTAGCGGGTGCCTGTTGGTTGTGAGAGGAACATCCTGTCTAAGTCGGATCACCTCGCAAACCAAAACTTGCAGAAGGTGCACTACCTATCTGAACACTTGTATTTCTAACCAAAGCCATAGACAGATTCTTCTCCATAATTCATGCCTTCTCCACGGCTACCTCCATAGTCTTTGGCTCTAAGACTCGAAAATCCATTGATATGGGTGTTCAAGCCCCTGATGAAGTGTTGTACACACATAGCCTCGTCGTCCACAATCCTGACATACTATTTGAGCTCGTAGAACCTACACTCAAACTGCTCAGCTGACATAGCCATCTGATGCAAATCATGGAACTCATTTGCATGACGTTGTCTCCAATGCTCTAATAGGAAACATGCTCGGAATCACTCCAAGAACATAGCCCATGATACTGAACCAATATCCAAGTGAAGCTTCTACTCCTCCAATTGCCACCATGTAGAGGCAAAGCCTCTAAGATGCATAATGGTGCATCTAGCTCTGGTATTGCTACCATATGGATGCATAGAAAAACACCGTCCCAAGTCTAAAAACCAAGTTTCTGCTTCCAGACCACCACCAGTACTGTCAAAATTGGGAGTTCATGCCCTCAATAAATCTCTCATATTCCCTATAGTAATGACATCTTTCTCCATAGTCTCAACAACTCTCCTAGGTGATTTTTCTCATTCCCTATCCACTTCCTGTTCAACCTCCCATCTAGGACCAATGTGAGCAAGAACCTGCTCAAGCAAGGGATGCAATAGAGCTCCCTCTGATTCTAGCTGAACCAGATTTTGTTCCTCATCCACCTGATTAACCTAAGGATCCAGTTTCTCTACATGCTCACTCTCTTGAGAACTCTAAGGAGGAGTGTCTTGGGGATTAGCCATACTACCACCACCTCGGCCTCAATCAAGACCCCCACCACGACACCTAGGTATGATCCTACACAAAATCAAAGACAAGTCTTAGTTTCAAGACGCAAAAGACAACAAGAAAATAAAAACTACAGAGTCAAACATCTAGAACAACCTAATGGGCTCACAAGAACCAGAGTACCCAGTGTTAAAACCTTATTCTCTAATACCAAGTTGTAACGCCCTGCCATGGAACCCAAAGAACAACACACAATGTAACTAAGCAATCAAACAATTTTCTTTTTTTAAACATTCAATTACAACATGTGAACAAAGTAAATATCTACACAAACGTTCTCAGGGTTCCAAGACAACGCTATGTAAACATACACTAGAAGAATCTCACACCATAAAACCATATACATAAAACATAAGAATATATCATATCAATGATGTATAATCCATTTACATAATCATAATGAATTTTAGTTACATGTTCAAGTTACATCAAGCGATATTGTGAAAAATATCATTACATCATAGTAACAATACAATAAGGTCTCACATAATCAAGAATGTATACAATATAGATGACGGTCATGAAACAACTGTCAATATTATTCACGAGCACACTCAGCATCCAACTCATCGAACAATGGGAAATAAAGAACCTGTCAAGAATAATATCATCTTGTACTGCATCACCTGCAAGGGAACCCAATGGTGGATAGAGCACATTCCTCCCAACCATGTGGTACTAGAAAGTCCACCCCCCATGCTAGGAGATAATATCAGGTCCACAAGACAACAAACATGAAGATAGAACATAACATCACATGGATTGACAATCACATAATGACATAACGACATCTAAACCACATGATTACAAACAAGCTCCCAAATCCAACAACATAACCATCGGTAACTATACACAAGAGACCACATACATGTATCAAGATAAGAGTGTCATCACACAGTTTTTTTAGGTCACCCTGGTGAATCTTCCTAGATTACCGGCCCTTGTCCTGAGTTACCCTAGAAATCTCTATTGATTCCCAACCCCTAAAGAAACTCATGTAGAATCAAATTACTTTTCGAGAAGACAAAGTAAACAATCATGCCATTCCAGGACATCTCAACCTACCCTTAATCTATACAAGCACTAAGGTATAACATGAGGTAATACAATTATCAAAGCTATATAGTGAACACTACCCAACCCCTAGTACATTAAATTAGGGTACCAGACCCTATCGCAAGCCACTCTTACTACATACAAATAACATAACTTACTAACAACATAGGATAGCCATCATGCACATAAGCAAACCATGAATATACACATCATAAACATGAAGATACCATATAACTTTCAAATACCTCTGATGAGATAACACATCATGCATGGCTAAGTCCAAAATCAATTCATTGCAAAGAACAACAGTAAACAACCATTAAATGCTTTACAATACAAATTACAACCCTACCCTCTGGAAGACATAAAAACTCAACAACTAAGAAGTTCATTGAATAACAAATAAAATATTGTTCAACGTAACATCCATCAAATCATATTGATCTAAAAGATCATAAAAAGATAACACATAGACATAACATAAATATCCTATAGATTTTGTTCAATTTAAACAAATAAATCAATAATCATTAACTCATATATATATTATTACTTAAAATAAACATCTTTCTAAAAGTTCATAAATAGATAATACATTTTCATAACTAAATATCTTAAGAGATAAATCATTGGCATAATTAAAATTTCTTATTTATTTGTTCTATATTTAACAATTAAATCTAAAAACATTCTTCATTAAGAATAAATAGAATTCTTTACATTCAAAAGCTATTCCATTAAAAAAATACATACAATTCTAATATATATATATGTGTGTGTGTGTGTGTGTGTGTGTGTGTGTGTGTGTGTGTGTGTGTGTGTCAATATATCCAAACTAATGGACACTCATAAAAGAGGTGCCAATTAACATGCATTGAAAAGATAGAGGAGGTTGATTACCAACTATAGTTTGGCATAAGTCGGTTGCATGGACTGAACAAAGAAACAAACTGAAGTAAAAAAACAAAAAAAATCTGCAAACCAATCAAAGTACTCACCAACAAAAGCTATAGAAGATCATCCTAAACCTAAGGCAAAGTAAATTGAAGAAGAAACATGCATTACCAAGAATACAAAAGTAAGTAAACAGAACCTTCGCAGGACTTGCATGCAAATCATTTAAGAACAGTCAGATTCATTACCAAAAACACATAGTCTATACATCAAAGGCTAGATTTTAAAAGAACATATGATGAATAGAGTTTGAGAGGAGAACCAACATCTTCATGGAAACTTACAAATTATAAATCAGAAAAAGAAAAAACTAAAGAAGAAAAGAGCTGGTATCACCAACTAGAGAAAAGAAATGGCAAGATATACTTAGCACAGACAACACCCGGTTGAACTTGGAACAAACAAGAAGGTTTGAGGTAAATATTATAAGTTTGAAGCAAATAAATCTAGAAAAGTGATCGTATGAGGAGATGAGAAATAGATCAGCCGCGTACAAAGCCAACAAGGAATTTAAATGAAAATTCCATAAGGAGATGGCCACACGGCCAAGGTAATGAGAAAAGCTATTGCTAAGAGTAGCACTAACAATAACATGCAGAACCTTTCCTGGAAAAGAATGAGGAGACAACAAGATGATAAGTTGCACGACAAGGAAAAGAGATGGACATCACTCTCTAAAAACACCTAGTGAGATGATTTACAACAAAAGAAGAAAAGAGTAAAATTACGATTTTAAAGAGCTCATGATTCAAGTTGCAATGAATATGTTGATGTTCATTCCTAGCTAATAAAACAAATAAATTCATGTAGTCACCAATACGAATATTACAAATCCTCGAGATGAAGGGAGTATAGTAAAAAGATAATCTTAAATGATCCAGAAGCCAATATGAAATCAAAGATATTCTATTTTAATTTCAAGAATTCAAATCTAGGTTTCCATAAGTTTTCATCTCTCTATTGTTTTTCTTTGATTTAATCAAAACTAATCAATAATTTTTTTTGTTTTCTGATGTTTGTGCAGGTTATTCAGCATACAGATTCAACATAGAGAAAATCAAATACTAGGAACGACATTTAGAAGTTTTGAATTCGAAACAATAACCACGAAGAAAACTTGGAATACTTTCTCGAATTCCGACGAAGAATGGAGTAAAGCACGAAAATCTGAATCTAGATACCTTCTGACACACGCAAGCCTTCAGATTCACTGTCTCAAAATCCTTCCACCCAAAAACACAGAGAGAAAACAAAAATATTTTTCCCCAAAATACTGTCATGAAACAACTTTTTCAGAAAAAAAAACCAATTGTCATGCACAAATTGCCTAACAATCCTTTTTAATTAATTTTCAATTAACTCTCAATTTCGAAACTTAATTGACTGTCAACATGCAATCAAAAATTGAATGAATAGTTCTAATTAAATAGCTACTCAAGATAACATTTTCTCTTTTCAATTCAAGATTTTAGATATTTTCCATAATCTATTGAAATCAACTATTTAAAAATATCTATTTTTAAAACATTTAATTTTGCACAATAAATTAACAATAACGTTTAATTAATATTCTATTTTAATAAATTTAATTAATCAAACCTTATAAATCAATAATCAACTTTAATTATAAATTAATCTAAACATTGCAATTAAATTACAATAAAATCAATTACTTATACATCAAATCATTTAACTAATTAAACAAATCAATTTCCAAACATGACGAAAGCATAAACAACATGACAGAACACATGACAAAAAATAACGGGTGACAAACGGGTACTTGTCCTATAAAAGAACGATGGCCAAAGAAAGAGGATTTGACATTATCTCTGCAACAACATTTTTCCATTGAATCAAGGCATGCTCAAACCTGACAAAGCAGGTGGAGTTGATGCATGTACCTGCAAACTACATAAAACAATACTATCAAACATATCAACATATATCGACAATCACACTGGGAAAGAGAGTCGCAGTGTATTAGGGTACTCACGAGTGAGTAATGCTACACTATCTCCTTCACCAAGACTGACATGCAATAATACATCATAAACATTAGATGTAACATCATAAACTCGTTAAAGCTCAAAAACAACATAAAACCATAACACAGATAATGTCTATATTAATTTCACCACATTAACATAATTAGATAATCACAATGTATCTAATGTATCATCAAACAAGTATAAAAACGAACATAGTATTTGTGTCATAACTAAAATAAAGTAGTATAGTATCCAAAGTAGCTAAAATGACTAGCAAACGAACATAAGCAAACTAAAAATAATAGTAGCAATTGGGGGACACTACAACAACTCCTGATACCCACCAACCATAGTGAAAGCACCCTTAGGATCAGGGCTCCAAGAAAGAATATCCTTATCCCTCAGGGAGCTGCATTGTCTACTAGGAAAAATATTTTTAAGCTCAGCACAGTCCTACTCCAAACCAACAATAGGCTAATCACAAGGATCCTTCCACCTAGTCAACTTCATCTTCCCACAGGGGTAAGAAGTCTTAAAATTAATCACCCTTGACCAGCTAGCCTCCAAGAAGCGTTGGAATGACTTCAAAAAATTAGGATGCTGGCGCAAAAGAGGGGGAAACCTATCCCAAGAATCAAACCAAAAGAGAGCCTCATCCCCCCTATTACATATCTAGAATAAGCCCTCCTTGATCAGTGCAACCCCTTTCTTAAGCATTCCTAAAATCACATTACCTTTCCCCACCATAGGATACTAGGGAATCTCCTCCTTCAAAACCCCTTGAAGGTACTTGAGAGAGAGAATCCTGGCCCAACATTGATCTTGTTCCAAACACCATCTCCAATAATTATTTTCAGCCAATGCCAACCCAGACAAAGTTGACTATCACAATCTAAGACCTTCAAACTACTTCAAACTACACACAATATCCCAGTTCACAAGGCTCCACTTAGAAGAAGACAAGCTACCCACCCATAAGAATTGTCTAGCCAAAGAATCTAAATCCTTAACAAACCTAGCCAAAGCTAGTGGAGCATACATTTATAGACTGGAAGAGCCTACACCACTGATTTAAGCAGCTGAACTCGCTCAACAAAGGACAACCATCTATGAGTCCAATGATTAACCTTCACCTAAAACTTATCAAGAATATTCTTCCAAGACTCCTGAGGAAGACTACCAGAAGAAATAGGAATGATAAGATAAATTAAAGGGAGAGAACCAATCTGAAACCTTAAGATATGAGCAATCCTTTGCTAAATAAGTCATGGAGTATTGAAGAATAAAATGAAAGATTTATCTTCATTAATCATTTGACCAGAAGCAAAAAGATAAATATCCATATCCTTGTGCAAATTTGTGGCTTCACTGACCTTAGCCGTACCCATCAAAGTGGTATCATCCATAAATTACAGGTGATACTAAGGAGGCAAACCATTTCCCCACACCCACCCCTGAACAAGACCCAACTCCACATTACACTTCACCAGTCTCCCCAAACCTTCAACAAGAAGAATAAATAAATAAGGAGAGAGAGGATCCCCCTGATGAAGGCCTCTAGAAGCACCAAAAAGAGAAGAAGGCTTGCCATTTATCAACACCAAGAAAGAAGTAGAAGTAACACAACACATAACCCATTGTACCCACTCTTTGACAAAGCCAAAGGAAATAAGAGTTTTTTTGCAAGAAGGACCACTTAACTCTATCATAGGCCTTTTCCATATCTAGCTTGATGAAAAATGTCTTTTCTTTAGAGGACACCATAGAGTGAATAGTTTCAGTAGCAATGACCACCCCATCTAGAATTTTTTGATTTGCCACAAAGACACTTTGTTCCTCACAGACAAGACATCTAAACCATCGTGTCAACCTTTCAGAAATCAACTTGGAGATGATTTTATAAACCACATTACAAAGGGAAATAGGTCGGAATTGACTCAAGTGATTTTCCCCCTCACATTTAGGAATGAGAGCAAGGAAGGTAGAGTTCAAATCCTGCAACATCTGCTTATTCCTCTGAGACTCATGAACCACCTTCAATAGGTCCAACTTAATGATATCCCAAAATTCTTGGAATAATTCAATCGAAAATCCATCAAGGCTTGGAGCTTTCCCTTTCTTCATCTATAAAATAGTAACCTCGAATTCATCCAATGAAATGTATCCTAAAAGATGCACATTCATCTCCCTTGTAACCGAGGGGATACAAGACAATACATAATTTTCTTTCGCCAAACCAACTTGAGAATCCTCTATAAATAAGGAAGCAAAGAACTATGTTGCTTCTTTGGATATTTCATGCAAAGAAGATAAATTTTCACCCTTTTCATTCACCAAAACAAGAATATAATTACCATGTCTCCTAGCTTTCATCAAGTTGAAGAAGAAAGCAGTTTTCTTGTCCCCCTCTTATAACCATTCAACACAAGCCTTTTGTTTCCAATAAATTCCTCTTGCATCTCACACTCTTCCAAAGCTTTCAAAGCCCTTGCCTCCTCCCTAAGTAAATCCTCTAAAATACCAAACTCCCTTATCTTTCAGGTAATGACATCCAAATCAGTTTGAGCATCAATCTTAGCATGAAAGATATTTCCAAAACACTGCATGTTCCATTGTTTGATCTTATATTTCACATATTGCAACAGTTAAGAAAAAGAATACATAGTAGTACCATGGGTGGGTCTACCTATTCACTACCATTTAGCCACATACTCCTACAAAGAAGGATCTCTTAACTTCATAAGCTAGAACTTGAAAGAGGGGGACCGAGCAACATGATCTGAAGTAGCAGATAATTTAATAGGCCAATGATCCGATCCCCTCCAATCCAAAATATTAGAACAAGTGGACCACAATCCACCAACCCAGAAATAGGAGACCAAGAACTGATCCAGCCTCTCTGCAATACAATTTTCTCCCAACCTCCTATTGTTCCAAGTAAAATGACCATTACGAGGCTTGATGTCAACAAGATTCAAGTTAGAGATGTTATCATGGAGTAGGAAAGCAGAGGGCTCCAACTTCACAATACCACCCTTCTTCTTGTCCAAATAAATAATGACATTGAAATCACCAACAATAATCCATGGAAAAAAGGAGCAAGGCTCCAAATAAAATTGATATGAGACCACAAGAACTACTTACTAGGAAAATCAGTAGGCACATAGATATTTGACAGAAGAATAGTTTCCCTCATCTCTATACTTAAAGAAACCACAAAGATGGAAGACTTAGAAGACATCCACCAAAGAGGGTGAATCTTCACTGGATTCCACAAGCAAGCAACACCCCCAGCATTTCCATGAGCTCCAATACACTAGAATTCACCCCGCCCCCATAGCTTTCGCAGCAAACCAACCATACTCTCAACAACCAGCTTAGTCTCATGTAAAAAAAGAACATCAAGAGAATGAATTCTCACAAATTCACAAACAACTTTTTATTTAGGGCCATTGTTCAAGCCCCTTACATTCCAAGAAAGGGTTATCATTTCAAAGGGTTAGAAAAATAAGAGTCTAGAGTCTTAACAGATCCTGACTCCACCAAATTCTCCCCCGTTATCTCAATTTTTTCTACGTCCTTCTTTCTCCCAACTTTGGAATTCTCGACAACTCATGTTCTTTGGTATTTTTGTAGAATACCCAACAAAGGAGAAGCTTTGTTTCCTTTAACCTAATCAAACCCCATTTTCACCATCGTATTAGAAATATCTCCCTCCCAAATCTTGGAAATCCATAAGAGTCTTAGGCCTCCTTGGAACTACCAAACTAAGATCTGTATCCATTTGCAAAGCACCGACCTCTTGTGAAATCTAGGTGTTGTTAGGAATAATGCCCTCCTAAACCACTTCCAAAACACCTTGATCCATAATCATCAAACCTAAATTCACCTCTTGTTGACTGCGATAATCAAGGACCTCAAATCTATTAAAGGTATCACCTTCATGTCACTCCTTAAAAGTCCTTTTTTGACCAGGGTTCCTATTACAAGCCTTAGCAGGAATCAAACCTTTTGTACCTATAGACTCACCAAGAATGGGAGCCTTGTGAGGAGGCTGAGTAGTCTGATATTCAAAAGTTTTAGACCTTAAGCATCTTCTTTGCAAATGACCATATTCATGAGATAGGCAACAACAAAAAGGTAATGTCTCATAATCTAGTTGTTGCACCCAAGAGTATGAACCCGCATGAATTTCCAAAGAATCTGGAAGAGGATTGCTTAAATCAATATCAACAAAATTATGAGCAAAATTCATTACCTTTATATCCTAAGTCTGTTAAGAAGGACCCATTGGCTTCCCCAAAATTGAAGCAACATTATACAAGATATCATTGTGCCAATATTCAAATGGAAATCTAGGGAGGCACACCCACACTGAAACTTGGTTCAGGAGTTCCTCTGAAGGATTAAAACCCACATGCCAAGGTTTAATAAATAAACCAATTTGGTTGTGGAAATAAGGTCCACCCTCCAAAACTCTATTGTGATTTGTCATGGAGTTGAAAACTACCATGAAGTAACTATTCGCCAACAAAATTATTTCCATCTCACCCTCTGGAGCCCAAGTGAAATGAGCCCATGACTCCAAAAATTGAAGAGAAACCTTCATTCCTATGAATTTTCAAAGTAAGGCATGCCTCGAGAAGTACTCGATATCCTCCACAATCAATTCTGGTTGAATTGCCAGCATCGACCTATCCTTGGTTCGTTCTAGGAAACCATTATCTTCATAACTCGAGAACCCCCAGAGGGCACAAACCCACCATTTCTTGAAACATTTGAAAACAAATTATTATCAAAAGCCTTCGTTTAATGATTTGGAGAGAAAACTCCAAATGCAACATGAAAATCTAGAGAAGATTTGACCCTCGATGCCTCCTCTACAGCCATATCCAAGAGAAAACAACACCCTTAAACCCCCAAAGCCGAAAACCCCACTTGAAAACCAAATCCCGCACTCCACCCCAAAAACTTCCAACACCCCAATCCCCAATCGCACCAACACAAAGCAAAAAGATCCCACTGAAACCACCTTATAACTCCCCACACTCAACACCACACACCGGAATGAAACAATAGAGAGAAGATCACAGAAAAAAATAAACAAACCCACCCCCACTCTCAACAACCCCCCCCCCCCACACAGACCAAATCATGGCCCCAACACACACACAGCGAACATAGAAGGTAAGAAAGAAAGGCAGAGCCTTCATGCAAGCCCACAGCCAGCCTACAGGAGTGTCGCTCCAGAAAACGCCATCCTCCATGTATTTCCAAATTTAATATTAAGGTTTGGGCTTTGGTTGTTGGCACTATAGGAAAGAATCCCCACCAGTTCACCAAGGAGCCTCCCCTTAATACAAGGGTAAAGAACAAACTCCATTGTTGACATGGTAGAGAGCGATCCCATGAGGTTTGAACCTTGGTTGTTGACTCTACAGGCAAGAATCCCCACCATTTCAACAAAGGATCGCCCCCATCTAGCAACTTTTCTTGTTTCATTGTTTGAATTTTCATTTTTTTTGTCTGAGGTGAGAATCGAGTCCAAAAGAGGATTTATTTTACTTAAATTGCATTAGTTTATTCTTTGATTTGGTTTTTACATTTCTAGCAACCATGGTGCGACCAGGAACTCACAATCTCTTGCTCTTTGAATCCATTAATGGAGGAGGAAAGGTGTTTTATTTACATTTAAATGAACCATTTTCTAGCTACTATATTTAAAGTCTTGCTAAATATTTTTTTATAAGTATTGAGATTTATGAGAGTGATTTAACACTATTATTTATTTGGTATTGTGTTGGATATTGCAATTAAGTCACACATATATAATTTTATCTATATTATTGTTTCTATAACTTGGGCATGATAATTTTCTAACTTAGCATCAAGATCTTTCTAGTTCTTTTAATTATTTTTGTGATTTGTCTCATGTGATATTCTAATAACTTTTTCAGTAGTTGTTCAACTAATGAACTTTATTTTTTATTAATTTATGCTCAACAAAGATAGTATGTATTCAAAATATTTATTTTCAATGGTATTCCACATCCCAAGTTATGCATATATTTCCTTCCTTCCCAATTTCTTCACTTTTAAGCTATTTTTTAAGGAAAAAGTGGATGAGCCATTATAAGATAATTATATTGAAAGCCAAGAAAAATGATTACATACAGATATAGAAGAAGTAATGACTGCAAGTGAAAAATGCCAAAAAAGCCCTGAAGCAAAGTAGCTACATCCCAAAGCCAGATACAGACTAATTACAAGGAGGAGGAAGAGAGCCCTCAATAGATAACCAAGAAGAGTTGAAGAGTCTACAAAAGAGGCGATAGTAGAACGAGGAGGAAGGCATGCCAAACACCTAAAAAATAAAACCCTAGTAGATTTTGCTTTCTTCGGAAGAGGCCAAATTGGTGGGCAGAGCGAAGTATGGAGCATACATAGGATCTTCCAAAGCATTCCTGAATAGGAACTAAACTGCCTTGAAAATATTTTTCAATTTAGCCACAAAATAACAACCCAACGACAACCTCAAAGATGGAAGGTGAGACCGAAACGTACCAGATTGTAATGTTAGAATATCTTGGACCATAACACCCAAAAGGGCATGAAGAGCTAATGAAGACAAAAGCACCTCTCTGCAAAAAAGACCCCCAACCAAATTTGAGCCCACTCAAAGATCATAATTCAGTAGAGCAGGTTCCAATAAATACATCAAAATGACATGAGGGAGAAGGAAGTTGCCCACAATAAATTTCATATTATCATTACACCACAAGATGTCCATGAGGTTGGACACAAAAAAATAATCCAATTCATGAGGAAGTGACCGAGGATGCATCTAAAGCCATTCTTCATTCAAAATGCAAACAATAGATTCCTCAACCTATGGGCAATGGATTATAAATGCAGTACAAATCAGTTCATAAACACATTTGTGTGGGACCCTCACTTCCACCTAGTGGGGCTAGATGTAGACTCTAAGGAGGATATCCATGGCAAGATCAAGAAAATATGAAACAAACCAACCAAAAAATGCACAATACATCAATTGAAACATATTATAAAACCTAAAAAAAGAACCACCTTGTGTGCAGGTGGAAAATAATAAAGACTCATGCATGTGTGAATAGAACCAAAGTACCCATCACACGATCATCAAAGATACTTACACCAAGCCCATCCACCAAAGCTTGTCCCAAAGAATTTTCATAAAGGAATGTAACAAGTGTCAAGCAGAAGGAGAGCCACCATCCAAGCGGTTGCCAATGGCAAGACCCAGGAGTGAGGTTACCAGGTGCCAACTCATCGCCAAAAGAATAACTTAACTTTTAAGGTACTATTACTCTCTATTCCTTCATTCATTTTGTAATGAAAAAGCATTGACAATCTATCTTGCTATATTATTCTTACAAAACACATGTGATCGTATTAATTAAAGGGTTTGTTATTGATTAGAAATTTGGCTTTGGTATTTCTAGTGGGTAATTAGAGCTATTTTTTATCAATGGACCATAGTTCTCTTCCACTAGAATAGTAAGCACATACACTATATACTACATTTATTAAGTCTTTAATGTGCTATGTTTTCTATATTAGGGCATGTGCACCAAGAGGGGGCACAACAAAGTGGCATTATTTGAACAAAAAATATGCATGTGTTATTATGGAAGAAAAAATGTGCACATTTTTTTTATGAAAATAAACCATGTACGTGTTTTTATGAAGAAAAATGTGTATGCACTTTTATGAGAGAAAAATGTGTACATGTTTTTCTCAATAAAGTTATAAAAAGAAAAAAAACTAGTCCATTTTTCTCACTCATGGCCCACATTTTTTACAATAGTTTTCTTTCCCTCAACTCTGCATAATTCAAACATGATTTTCCCTTTTCAACCTAGCTTCACAATGCCACACCAAATAAGATGTAAGTGCCATTTTTTTTATTAGATTTTAAAAAAATTGCATTAGAAAAATAGATTATTTTTTATTAATTTCATTTTTTTTTTAATTCTATAATAGATCATGTAAACCCTGAGCCACAACCAAATTTAAATGGTTAATTTCTTGAGGAAAACCCTAGGATACTTGACCCTCCTCCAACCCTTCCAACAAACCTTGGACAAAGCAAAGATGATTTGTTAGTACATCTAGAGCAAAAAAAGTTACAATTCATGAATTAGTTTCAAAATTGAGGGTTCAACATCAAACCAACATCACCTATCCCTTTCCTTAGCATTGGAAGCAATGATGGTGAATGTTGACATAATCACAAATCAAATAAATCAATATAAAACTTTTAGAGATTCATGCCATCAATTTTATGCAACAAAATTATCCATGATGAAGTGAATCAGAAAGACATAAGGAAAGAAAGCATATGCCTTATTTTTCTGAATCCTAGAACCAATGAATCTATTCCTCTGAATTCAAAGAGGTTTCCAATAAAGTGGTGTAATCATGATGAGATAAGAAATATTTTTTGGGATAGGTGGTGGATGGTCTTTGACCAACCTCCATGCAATAATTATGAGGTGTCACAATATTTTTTAAGAAAACTATATTTTGAGTGTATCCTTCATCAAATTCCTAATTATTTTGATATGAGGGGGTTTTAAGGTAGAGGTGGAGGCTCTGCCCAAAAATAGACCAAGAGCTTGTCGAGTAGATAACCGCGCACATCGAAGAACACTAGCACAAAGACCTATTTATTATGTGACAGTTCTGTAGTGTAGAAAAATGTATCCCTTTACATTTTCACACTTGTTTGGGCCCTCCTAATTAAAATGGACTTAATAATGCCTTAATTTAGTGTTGAAAAAAAATGTATCCCTTTACATTTTCAAACTTGTTTGGGCCCTCTTAATTAAATTGGACTTGATTATTCCTTAATAAGCCCTATTTTACATCTACAAGCCTAATAAATTACATTTTGTGAAGCGAAAACCTGACAACAATTAATACCAACACATAATTAAACACCTTGAACAATGTGTGTTCCAAGAATAGGGACCTGAGGCCTATTCACCCATGGGTGAATAGGTCCTCCCTAGATCTTTGAACCCTTTTTTTTTTCGATATGCAATTTTTGATTTATATATATAAAGAGAGATATTACAATCGTCTGCAACCATAGGTAATTCCAGCTTCAAAACCATCAAATCCTGACCCAACCACCATCACCAAAAAACCACCCAAATGCCATCCTAAGCAAAAAAAAACCCAACCAACCATAACCAACCACCTGCCCACCAAAGCCAACTACAAGCCCAAAAAACCTGAGGATTCGACCCTTACAGTAAACAAACCAAGTCCCGTATGCCAAAGATCTCAAAATGGCCATTAACTAACCAAATTAGCTAACCCCACAAATTTAAAACCATAGAGCTCGAGAAACTAAACCCAACAAACTACCAGCACCACCTACCACAAGGAGAAAACTCACATGAAATTATTTAAAACAGCAAATTCTCCAAAGTCCTTTACCCACTCAACACCACTTGCCGCCGACAAACTGAAGAATTTCTTCAAGAAAATGATAGCCACCACCACCACCATTTTGTGCTTGGTCAGCTCCAATTTGCTCAGGTCGAGAAGGAACGGATATAATTTCACAACCTCATTAGAGTCCTAGATAATTTCAAGGTCTCGCGGCCTTGAGACACCTCTGCCCTCCACAACAAACCCCAACACCTCATCCACACTACCCACCAAGTCCTTTCGAAACATCTTTACCAATAGCAGCTTGGCCTCAGCCTTAGGCACCCCATTATCTAGAAGAGAGGCCAGGAACTGAGAAGAAATGTGAAGATTATCTCTTCTGAATTCCTTGTAGGCCAAATGACCCACACCCAGAATCATTTTTGTCACCACCAAGACCAAAGGATCCCCATTAGTGAGAATCCGCTTCAAACATTGGACTTTGATTTCTCTGAAGGAGCCTTGTCTTTTCGTCAATTTTAGAGAGATTGGCGTGTCCACTCCAATCTTCGCCACTCCATCCACAAAGACCTCAATGATGAAACGAGAGCGCGACACCATAAAGGCCACCACCAGCACTAACAAAATTCACAACGAACACCACCACAAACCCATGCAAGCTCCATTGATGAATGAAGGGAAAACATTAAAATTCCTACTTAAACACTCCAGACTTAATTACTACCAAGTACCCATCCGCCGCCACCTTTTCTAATGGCAGCCATCCAAGCATGCCAAGTTTGATCTGTATTAAATGGCCTCCAGGTAATAATACCTACTATAGCCTCAAACTCGGAGGAAGATAATTAGCACCAATGTCATGTGAAACCATCCTAGTCACACCCTTCACCGTCCCCTTATTCCCTTCCCCTCTGCCACCGAATCAACCAGCCAGCCAGCCCTCCTAGCATGCCAATACGGAAAAGAGAAGGGGGGGAGCCCACCCATCCACCCACTAAGCTTAACTCCTTGTTGCACTGACTTCTTTAAGATTTGGACCAATTGCTCCCATATTTGATAAATTGTGAGGTTCAACATTGCCTTTCCTCAGCGTGTGGTTGAACATCACTTGTTTAAAACAATTTAACTGCTCTAAAGTTTTTTCCAGAAATTCCCCCAACCTCCAATTGTGGATCTGACGAGATCTGAGGGCATTTATTACCAGAGTGGAATCCCCTTCTACCATAAGATTTTTAACTCTGATTTCCTTACTTAGGTTCAAACCAAGAAGGAGAGCTTGGAATTCTGCAGCGTTATTAGTGCCCTTAAGGAGAGATTTTGCAAATCTCCCCAAAATCTTACCTTTAGAGGTTCGAACAATACAACCAACCCCTGATGGCCCCAGATTCCCTTTCGAGGCACCGTCAAAGTTTAATTTGGCCCAGCCCTGCTCTAGAGGAAGTCACACTAATTTTTTCCTTGTCTCCAATGATGTCGCATTCCCAAGACAACCAAATGGAAGAACTTTGATCCCAAACCATTGTTTTAGTACCCAAGCATCCCATTTTGCAAAATTCTTTTTTCTTGGGTTTTTGTTCTCTTGTCTTGCATTGAAAATTTCTACAATGCACGCCTCTATTTTGCACTGCAATCTTGGAATCGACATCTCCTTATCCTAAAAAATTCATCGATTCCTCTCCTTCCATACTTCCCACAAAACCATTGAAGGACTCATCACCCATAAGTCTCCAAAGAGAGAATTATGAGATGAGCTATGCCAGGCATTAAGAAACTCTAACAACGTATTGTGGAAAGTTGTGGACCAATGCAACTTCACACACAACCAACACCAAATCTGATATGTGAACTTACAGTTTAAAAATAAATGATCTGTTGTTTCCTCTTACTCATGTCATAATGGGCATCTAGACGGTCCATGGTAGCCCATTTTAATAAATCTATCCCCAGTGAGAACTATCCCTTGCGCCGCTGCCCATGCAAAAATGCCTGCCTTTGGGAGACATGCTTTGTTCCAACATAAGCTCGTTGGGACCACCGAACCTCCCTCCCCTGTTGAAGAAAAGATAGCATAACCAATTTTAACGGAGTAAAATCCACTTGAAGACACATCCCATCTCAAGCAGTCGCTTCTCGGCCTGCACCAAACTCATCTTTTGGCCAGTTCTTGCTAAAATTCTTCCATTTCCTGAGCCTCAAGATTCAAACTCCTCATCGATTTCCACCCATATGTACCCTTCGAAGAAGGTTCTGAGAAGTCAATGTAATCACTAACTTTCGAACCCCAAATTTTCTCTATTCTTTCCCTTACTCGTTTGAGCTCCGAATTTTTTATCATGGCAAGAAGCCCTTCCCAAGAGTCTTCCTAGAAAAGAGCCTCTTTCCCATCCCTGATTTCCCATGTGAGATAATCTGTGATGATGTCCCTGGAGTTCCTAATAAATTTCCATATGCGAGACCCCATTAGTAAAGATTTCGCCACCAACAAGTAATTGGGCTCATCTTTCAAATATTTTTCTCTCACTATTTTTACCCATTTCAGATCTGGGCGAGAGTGCACAACCCAAGCTAACTTGGCCCCCAATGCCTTGTTTTTCCATAAAAGGCTCTTCAAACTAGCACCATCTCTTTCTTTCTTTTCATAAACCTTTTTCCATTTTGTAAGGGGAAATTTATTTTGATCGAAGCTGCCTTTCCAGAAGAAATCCTTCATGACATGATTCAAGATCTTATTCGTACCTTTTGATAACTATAGACAAGACATCATAAATATTGGGAGAGCCGAAATCATAGATTTTAGCATTTTTAATCTGCCCGCCAAAGAGAGCCATCTATTCTTCCATGAGAAGACTCGGTCCTTGCAGCGTTCCACCATAGAATTCCATAAATTTCCACTTTGAGTTCCCTTGGCCAATGGAAGGCCCAGATACTTATTGGGTAGTTGACCCTTCTTGAATCCCAGAATTCTTAAGATTTGAATTTCACACGGGCAGCTAATATTAAAAAATAAAATCTCTAATTTAACCTGACTCACCTCCTGCCCTGAAGCCCTGAAATAGTCCTTTAAGATACCTTGGAGACTTTGAGCTTCCCTAGCCGAGGCAACACCAAACAACATTGTGTCATCTATGAACTTTTGATGAGTAATATTAGGCAAACTGCTCATAATTGGGAAACCCTCTATCCACCCAATCCTTCTAGCACTTTCTAATGACCTGCCTAAGGCTTCTGCCATTATGATGAACAAGAATGGGGATAAGGGATCACCTTTTCATAAGCCTTTGGAGGCAATGTAGAAACCCTTAGGAGAATCGTTAATCAACACAGAAAATTGTGGGCAGGCCACCCACTCAAACAACCAATCCAACCAGTCCTTCTGAAAGCCAAAATCCTCCAATACCTTAAACAAGAATCTCCAGTTCACTTTGTCGTAAGCTTCCTTGATGTCCAACTTCAAAAGCATCACCAGTTTTTTTAATTTTTGTACCGAGTGAATGACTTCCTGCGCAATAATTACCCCATCCAAAATGAATCTACTAGGAACAAATCCTTTGCTCCTCTGAAATAATTGAGGGGAGAATCTTTTTTAGCCTATTAGCTACCACTTTGGCTAAAATTTTATAGAGTGTGTTACAAAGAGAGATTGGGTGATAATCTTCCCAAGAATCTGGTTTCTCCTTCTTTGGAATCAGAGAACTTAGGGTGTTATTGACTTCCTTGAGGACTCTCTTGGTGATTCTTGAGTCCTCTCATGCCTCCCAAACATCCCTACCCACAAACCCCTAGCATTTCTGAAAAAACACCGTCGAAAACCCATCTGGTCCAAGGGATTTCTCTGGCTGCATCTCAAAGATTGCCTCTTTCACTTCGGCTTCAGAGAACTTAGATTTTAAAGCCTCTAGTTGAGCTTGAGAAATCAATTTCGGAATGGATTTTAGTGAAGCTCTCTGAGTTACTAGATTTGAACCATCCCAGTCATTGAGAAAATTCTAAAAATAAGAAACTGCAGAGGCTCTAATCTCTGCAAGATCTTTCATCAATCTACCATCTGTGTCCTTTATGCAAGAAATTTTATTCAACTCCCTTCTTGCCTTTGTAGAGTTGTGATTTTTTTTTGAATTTTGATCTCCTTCTTTTAACCATACTTCCCTAGATTTTTGTTGCCAAAAGATCTTCTCTTTTTCCAAAATATCATTTAGTTGTTTAAGGAGCTCCTGTTCTTTCTTATAACAAGTTTCATACATCCCATTATTCATGGTTCCTTTAGCTAGGATAGCAAGCTCACCTTCTGTTTGTAGTTTTTCAGCAAAAATCTTCTTAAAGCATTCCGTGTTCCATTGTTTGAGTTATTGTTTCACATATTTTAATTTTGTAACCACATTGAACATGCAGGAGCCCCCCGAGGAGCATTTCTTCCACCACATTTCCATCTTTTCCATGAGCTGAGGATCCTTGAACCACATCATTTGGAATTTAAATGGACACCGCATCGGACCTTTCTCACCATCAATCTAGAGTTGCATTGAAAAATGATCAGAGCTAGCCCCTGGATTAATTTTGCTTTCAAAGGTAAATGGGAAGAGCCTCAAATCTCCTTTAAAAAAGAATCTATCCAAATTTTCCACTATGCTACCAAACCCTTTCCTTCGATTTGTCCACGTGAAGTAGCCATTTCCTATTGGAATTTCCAATAACGAGTTTCTTTCCACAAAACTTCAAAACTCGAGTTGTGATTGCAGAATTTTCCCAGAGCCTCCTTTTTTATCCTCTTGTCGAAGAATGGCGTTGAAGTCACCTCCAAGAATACATAAATCCTGGGCCAACCCACTAAGAACCCCATCTATTTCTAGCTGAACCTACCTTTTTTGTACGCACAGGGAAGGACCATAAATATTGAACAAACAAAATTGAAGATTTGAAATCAGACTCCTTACTCTACAAATGATCCAATGGCGACTCGAATTTAGGCTTTCTACTAGAACTGATTGAGGCTTCCAAATAGTTATTAGACCTCCTGAAGCACCTTCCGCTTCTGCCCCAACCTATTTCCATGCCTTCAGCTTCATGCCAAATTAAACTAGATCTGAACCTCCTAATTTTGTTTCTTGAATAAGGAAAATGTCTGCTTGACTGACTTCTAAGTGGCGCCTAATAAGGCTCCATTCATTAGGAGCATTTAAGCCCCTAACATTCCAAGTTAAGAGCCTCATTATTGTTCAGGAAGGGCATCACACTTCCCTACTTTAATCATTATATCTATTTTCTTCTGGCCACAAGCATCCCCATCTAATTTCCTCTTCTCTTGATTAGGAACTCTTCCTCTCTTTTTTTGTTCTCCGAAGTCTGGTGATGATTTAACAAAATCCCTCTGATGAATTCCTAACCTAGTTTTATCCCCATCTAGACCTACAAATATCTTCCTTTTCTTTCCAAACCACGGGCTAAGCAGTTCCATGGCCCCTACCCCATCTTCTACCTCCATCCTCTCCAAGACTTTTGAATCATAACCTTCTTCCAAAGCCCCAAAGTTAACCTTAGCTGCTGCTAATTCCACCAACTCCTTCCCCACTTCTATCAAGGAGTCCAGTTTCATGTTTTGACAATCACCCCCTAGCAAATCTAATGCTTCAGAAATCTTCTCCTCTAGGTCTAACTTATGCTCCTCCTGGTCCTACTGCAACCCCTGAGACTCCTTCAACTCATTTTCTTTTGAACCTAAAAATGGACTTATCTCATTTTGTCAAGGAGCCACCTCTGAGGAGTGTCCATTTGTGAGAGGCATTGTTGGAGGGCTCTGAAGAACATTGGGTTGTTGCTTCGAATCCCGTACCTTTGGTGAAGTGGAACAGTCATCATCAGCCCCAGAAGCCCTAACCTTTGGCCTAAGAGACACTTCTTTTTCCGCCAAGGAGCTGGATTTCCTCGCAATAATATTTAGTTGTTGGCACCCCAGTGTTCGAACCAAATTATTTCGAGTGAAAGTGTCACATTCCAATCTCTGTGTCCAACAACCATAATTTGTTATGAGTTCAACTTCTCCCCAAATGGGCTAAACTGGTGGGTTCTCCATGTAGATTCACACATAAGTTTGGTGTTTCCTCTCCACCTTCCTTTCCTCAGCACATACAAAAGTACCCAGTTGGTTCCCTATTTCCTCCAAAATACTAGGAGCCCAATATTCCTGAGGGAGATTTGGCAGAGTAAAAATCTTGTAGGGTTTCAAACTCATGAGTGGACTGGTCAAAACCTACCCCCCATTGTCTCAAATAGAAACCACACCCATCCAGAACCCAGATGCCATTGATGATTTCATCTCTAATGCTTCTGGAGGCGCACATTACCAAGAAAAAGTTGTTTTGAAGCATTTTAAATTTCTAATCTAACCCCCAACGCTCTTTCCACCACTTGACCAAATAATCCCAATTGAAATCTACACCAAACCATTTCCCTATTAAACCTAGGTTTTCTAAACGCAAAACCTCCGCTTGAAGCTTAGCAAAACTAATTACCACTTTATTTCTTTCACCTTTTGCCTCATTACTCAATTGGGAACCATTTTCTCTTCGAACCCTAACAAAATCATCTTCCCTTTCTTCCTCCCATTCCTTGATGGGCATCTTCTTCTGCCACACCATACCTCCATTCCCATTCCTACGATTAGGGTTTCTTCTAGGGCCCTATCTTCCCAACCAAGGAGGACCTCCTTGGCCTCTTTTGTCATCATCCTGCTGTCGCGGTCTACGGAAAGCGATGTTTATGTAACTATCCCCCTGATGGCGGCCTCTAGCTGTATGACTTCTTTTGTTCAGACATTGAGATTTTTGGCCTTGACCATCCATAAAGCGACCAGCCTGACCATTATTCTAAGGTCAGGCCCATCTCTCTTCATTCAAAATATTCTCTATGTTCCCTTTTTTATTGCCCCTGGGGCCCTCCTGACCTCTTCCCCCACACTCAAGGTCATCATACCGTTGCAGACTCCCATGACCGTTGCAGAGCTTGTTTGCCATGACACACATGGTCATGAGTGATTTTTTTTTGGTAATAATTGTGTATTTAAAATGGTTTGTTGAGTACATTTGATGAGGATCGATCTTTGAACCCCTTTTTAAAACATGTTTTGGTGGTATTTTTATCATCCCAAATTCGAATTTCAAATGCCATCTTGTAATGTTTAATTTTCAAGAAATTAAGGATAAATGTTTATAAATACAAGTTTATTTTATCAAATTAACATTAGATTTCAATAGCACAAATGAGAGAACTTTCATAAGAGTTAATATTATTGTAAAGAGCATTCAAGAGTAGATGTCTTCATCATTTGTTGCAACATTCAAAATCTCAAGCATCATGCCAAACTTATGTTCAAGCATGCATGTTTTTGGAGCTAACATTGTGTTGTAGGTTTCAAGATCTAAACCAAGCATTCAAGTCAAAGATTCAAAGCAAGATTCAAGCACCAAAGTCCATATCCATTGATCAAGATTTTAGTCTTTCCAAGGTTTACTCAAGGGTTTTTTAAATTACAAAATAGCTTGTCCATTCATCATTTAACTTGGATTTGGTACATTTAAGTTTGTTTTTGCAAATTTCAAATCTTTTGTTAATATATATTTGTGAACTTCTGAATTTATTCTATTACTTTTTAGGTGATGAATATAATAGACACACCTCTCAGAATAAGAGAAAATTTGGAAGTTGGCATTAGTGCAACAATTTCATTGTCAATGTGCTTAACTCAAGTATGAGTATGAATATATGTAATAATATTTATTTTATTTCAATTGATATTATTAGACCTATCAAAATAATTGATAACTATGTCTTTGTTATGTTATAGATGGATGTAAACACCCTTGAACGAGGATAAATATTTCTTAATGATGCCAAGTGTTGTAGGAAAGAAGAATTAGACTACTAGTATGTTCTAAGTGTGTTTATAATATATGTATCATTGTAGAAAAAAAAATCTCGATTTTGACTTTAACATAGTATCTAATTTTCTATTTTGTATGTATAGGTTGGGCTACAAAATATTGAGGAGTGCAGGAGATCAAAATGATGCAAGACACCAATTGTTAGAAGTGACAAAATTTTAATTAGTTGGGCTAAAAGAGGCCCAATATTTCAGGAATAGTGTTCAATATTCATAGATGAACATATTTTGTATGCCTATATGTGGCACCTAGATAAAAAAAATTTGTGTGGCTATATGTATTGATGATATTTTGTAGGCCTCTAAACAATTCATAGGCCTCATGGAATTATATGAAATTTTGATGATATTTTGTGCACCATCATGATGGTATTATATGACATTTTGATCATATTTTGTCTTCCCTCATGATGGCATTGTACGACCTCATGGCCTTATGGAGATTAATTTATGGAATTTTGTACAACCTCATGGCCTTATGGAGATCCATTATATAAATAGTTTATGCATAAATTGGTAGCTTAAATGTTTTAAAATGTTCTCATAATTTACTTAGCCCCAAGCAATTTGTGTATGAATCATATCCCATATCCAAATTTTAATTTTTGAGTCCAATTTCCTATCATGTCACAAAAATTTAACTACAAAGTCAAATTCATCACCTTATCAAAAATAAATAATTAATAAAAAAAAATATTTCCAAACAAACATTGATCTAAAATTTATATTTATAGAGTGTAATACAAGAAAGACAATAATGAATAAAATAAGTTAACATTAATGTATTGAAATTTTAAATATTAATTCACCAAAATTCAAATTATTGACCACTTGATGATGATCATATCCTATGCTCTTTAGGATTGTCCTACACTCATTATCAAATCATTTGCGGAACTTAGAATTATTTTGTGTAAACCTATAGGGTCGTGTAGGATAAATCCATAATAACCTCTCTCAATTTCTCAAGACTCCAATCCATTTGATCATGGTGGAAAGTTTTCAAATGTTGCAAAAACTATCAAACACATTCAACGAAAAGTTGTGATGTTGCATAACTTTCATTTTATTTATCATGGGCCCAAATTGCTAGCTCCAACATGTTTGGGTGGGTAGTTTTATGCTAGGAAAGGTCCTTTTTTGCACCCGAACATGTCAAATCATTGCAGGCTATATTGCATTGGTGTTTTCTCTTAAGAGCCCTAAGTGCTAAAAAGTGGTGAAGTTTGATGAGTTGTTTCTTGAAATTTGTGTCACATAGAAATATCTTGTTTAAAAGTATAGACATACTTAGATCATTTCATGTGTACAAATTATATCAAATGAGATAAAAGTAAAAAGAGCCTAAGTTAGCTTAAGTGACAAAGTGTGAATAGGTGCTCAAGTATAACTAGCTACATAAAGTATGTTTTCACACCAACACCCCCCCTTAAGTAAAAATTAGGGAGGCACAAAACAATGGATGAAAAGGAAAGATAGGTCCCAACAACTAAGCCTAATGAGTTATCCAAGTACAAAAAAATCTCACAAATGCTAAAAAGGAGAAAACCTCATGGGAAAAACTTGAGAAGATCTAACGTACAACTTTGTAATGATAACACATTAATTCACTAAACTAAATACTCACTTAAATCACAAATTTATTAACATTTTATTTAACCCTAAAATAAAGTTGGCTAAGTTTGATGAACCATTATGATAAATATCTAATCTCTAGTTTGCTAACTAACCCCTATATTTTTTTAATTTCTAAGTAATCTTGCATTGGGCGGATGCAAAAAGTTGGGGGGCCAAAAAGTGGCCAATTTTTTTAAAAAAAATTGAAAGGCTATAACATGAGCACATTATAATGTGCTCGTGTTATGGCTTGGTATGATTGAGCCTAAGGCTCAGTCACATCGAGCCTATAACATTCTCATGTTATAACATGAGCATGTTATAGCTTATTAAAACAAAAAGAAAAATAAAACCATTTCATTTCATTTTCACTGTCATTTTTTCTTGCCCACAGCTAGCAAACCCTGCTATTGCACGCTTGCATTTTGGAAGAATCAAAAATTGTAATTTCTTCATCGAATCTTTTTTATTTTTTCACCAAGATGCCACCACATCAATGAGGAGGTCGAATAAGTAAGCATTGTTTATTTTTTTTATGAATTTGTTGTTAAATAGGTAAGTTTAGGTTGTTTTTTATGTTCATTTCTTTCATTTGTAGGAGATGATAATCAACCTCAAAATCCTTCTCCTTCTCATGAACAAGAACATGAACAAAATCCTCAACAACCATAGCAACAAACCCCCAAATAATTCCTCAACATCCTCCCAATACTCAACAAAATTTAATGGGGTAAATAAAAAACAACAAAAAATAGATTGAGGAGTTAATTGCGAGGTTGAACGATCTTGTAAGTTCAACCTTGGAAAGAAGCACACTTGCAAATTCACTTCAATCCATGTTAACACATGTAGATGAAATTAGCAAAAAATTACAAGGTTGGGTGGATAAGAGGCAAGAGTGTAGGATTTTTTATTCAGATAAATTATCATATAAAAAAGTAAAATATAAAAAAATATCAAGAGGTTTTCTATCCATTGGTGCAACCACCATAGGAAAAATTTTTGGGATAGGTGGTGGATGGTTTTTGACCATCCACCATGTAACAATAATGAGGTCCTCCAATATTTCTTGAGGAAACTCTATTGTGAGTTCATCCTCAAAAAAATCCTCAACTATTTTGATATGAGTGACTTTCAGGGGAGAGGTGGAGGTTCGGCACAAGATAGACTAGGTGCACATCTTGATCCTCAATGGAAAGGGAGATGAGCACTCGCTTGGTCGGCGTATGAGCATGTTTCTATCCCTTCCTTCGTGAAGGAGAGTGTTGAGGTGGACACTCTATAGTCTATCAATTCTCTAACCTAGAGTATCATCCAACATGCCAATCTTGTAGTACAATTCCATCCACGGGGAGAGTTAGAGGGGTAGGATTCCACCCCATTCTTGTTAGGTTTGTGGGTCGACCTCTACATATGACCCCATAGTCAATCAGGAGGCTAGTGTGCAGAATACGTCTGCATCTGTGGAAATGGTGATGGTAGATAACATTTTGAATGAGGCTTTCGACGTCGATACTTAGGTAAATATTAGCATGTGCATTGAATTTGATTTATTAAATTTCATTTTTGAAATGTAATATTAACTAATTTAGTTTAATGATTGTAATAAAATTTCAAGGTCACAGTGTTGATACTAGATACACTAGCCTTCCACTTGTTTTTTACTCCACTACATCTACCATTGAGGTATGTAACTAGTAAACAATTATAAATATTACATGTGAATATCATTTTTATATGAACGGTATTCTATTATATCATTTTGGATGTTGAATAGGCTAATATTGGAGGTTTCACAAGAACACCTCCTAGTGCCAGTGGAGTAAAAACCTTCACGTAGGTAATAGAATAAAGAGTTTAACTAATGAATTATACTTAATAGATTTGTGTAGTTTATATTCATATCGTTGATTACATTGCATTGCACATCTTTCAAACTCAAAGCATTAATTCACATTGCATAACTAATAACTAGATGTTGAAATATGAAAAAATTTCAATTACAATATAGTTTTATAGAAAGTCAACATAAGCAGTGATGCAATTACTTCACATAGCATAAGTAATAACTAGGAGCAATTTCCAATTGCATCTTCTTGTCATGGCATTCCATGAGACCACTTTTATTGAGGCATTTTTTCAAACAATTCACTGCCTTGTCTATGTTATGGATGCTTGGAAAAAATCTATGAAAGAATAATAGTAAGAAATAGGATAGACAAGGCAATGAGTTGTTTGAAAAAATTCCTCAAATAAATGTGGTCTCATGGTGATGTCCATCACCATGAGACCCAATTTCTTTGAGGTATTTTTTCAAACAGCTCACCTCCTTTTCTATTCTACCTCATTTTCCATACATGTCTACCAAAGCATTTTATCAAGCAATTCAATTCCTTGTTACTATGGCTAAAATCCTAAAATAGGTGCTTTCCAATAAACTATGGATGCTTGGAAAAAATCTATTAAAGAATAATAGTAAGCAATAGCATAGACAAAGCAATGAGTAGTTTGCAAAAATGTCTCAAAGAAATGTGGTCTCATGGTGATGGAATTCCATTCCATCACCATGAGACCACATTTCTTTGAGACATTTTTTCAAACTACTCACTACTTTAAGAATAGAAACCAAGCCTTTAGCCAAAATTCACCTCCAAATCCTTTTCAAGGTCCTCATCCTCATCCTTAATTTAATAATCCATGGAAGCTTCCACCTCTTATTCCACTTGTTCATATCCCCACCCCTCTCTCTTCATGTCACGATCACCCTCCATCTCATAACCAAGACCACACTATACCATCTACCCCATCCCAGCATAATACCATAGAGAAGGCAATGAATTGTTTGAAGAAATGCCTCAAAGAAATATGGTCTCATGGTGATGGAATACCATGACACATTTTTTTTTCATGGCATTCCATCACCATGAGATCACATTTCTTTGAGGCATTTTTTCAAACATTTCATTGCCTTCTTTGTGCTACCACATTTTTTTGTACATGTCTACCAAATCATTTTATCAAACTGTTCACCACCTTGTTGCTATTGATAAAATCCTAAAATAGGTGCTTTCAAACAAGCCATGGATAGGGAAAATAGTAAGCATGATAGTAAAAAATATATAGTTCAATAATTACTCAAATTTTTGTTCACTATCTCATACATTATAAGCCATGACGTGCATCACTATTGTAGTTTTCGTGATTGAAAATTTTGTTTTATTTTCAGATGTTGCGAGTGGAAACACCTCTAGATGTTCATAGGGAAATGGAGCTTGGTGTTTCTTCTTCTATAGACTCCTCGATGCCTCTCACAGAGATATGAGGTAGATTACTAAATTTTAATTTAGATTCTTTGTTATAGTTGTTAGTTAGTGAAAAATCAAATGATTATTGATTTGTAGTTTAATTTCTCTTTGGATGGTTTCTACAGGGCTTCAGCACCCCATAGCATGGGCATGCGAATATTTCCCTCGAGGAGAGTGATCATCTAGTGGCGATAAGTGATTATTTTGTTAAATATATCATTTTTTATAATATAGTTTCTATATATTAATGTCTTTACTTGTTATTGTAATAAATAAGGCTTGATCAAGAACTAAACCCTTGGAGGAGCACCAAGAGCACTCCTCGACCTCAAATTAAATGAGTGATAGACTTATCATCATCTAGCTGACAAGTAAATGACAAGAGTTTGTTTTGAGAGCCTAGAGGGCAATGACTTTTGATTCTATGGCCCTTTGTTGTATGCCTATATGGAATTTTTGGACATATTTTGTATTGCATATATTTGAAATTGTATGCCTCTATGGCATTCTTGTAATCCTATATGGCTATTTTGTATATATTTTATACTTATATCAACATATATTGATGTATGCCTACATGGCTATTTGGTTAATACAAATATTTTTATTGATGGTGTCCATATTTCCATTATAAATCCACAATTCAATAGATATGAGTTACATGTATTCAAGTGTATACTTTGTGACTTACGTGTATTCCAATGTATACTTTGTGACTTATGTGTTTTCATGTGTGTACCTTGTATTCATACATATACTTTGTATTAATGTGTATACTATGTATTCATGTGTATACTTCAAGGCTTACATGTATTTGAGTACTTTTGCTTCACTTATTCACATGTATGTTTCACTTATTCACGTGTATACTTATTAATTGGTTAGCGCTAGCATTGCTCATTGTTGTCCGTCATGGTTTGTCTTGAATATTTATTGATTGATGTTGAAAAACTTTATTAGTTGATGCTAAACAACTTCAATATTTCCAAAAATTATTCACGAATGATTTATCATTTACTTATGTGCTAATTCAATATGGAATCCAAGGAAGAATTTAAAAGGGATAAAGCTAGGAGAGGGAAAATAGATATTTATAGTGTAACCTATTGTACCTTCTCTATAAAAACCTCTAATGGCTCTTGTATGTTTTTCTATTTTGTTTTCTACTTTTCATATCCCACTTTCATAGGTGGATCATCACTTCTCTCAATTTTTTTCCTTCTCCTATTCTAGGTCCTCACCTTCGCTTGTGATATTCTAAAATAAGATCTAGTTTGTGGTGGGCACCTACAAAGATTCAAAGGAGTTAGTATTTTTCCCCTTAGTTGTCTTGGGTGATTTTATTATTTTTTGGTTGGTTACAATGTATTTGATAGTTAATTTTGTGGAGATGGAACCTCTCATTCTTTGTAGTAGGAAATTTTAGGTAGATTCCTCTTCAATAAGAACTATAGTTAATTGTTTCTTGTGTTTTCTTTAAAATACCCATTGGAGTGGGGTCAAGATACTTTTAAATGAAATATATGGTTGAGTAGATGTATAGGTTGTGAATTTTTCTAGCACCAAATCTACCTATGTAATTAGCTACTTGGTTTGGAAAGTTGGAGGTTTTGATTTTTACTCCTTTTTCATCACCAAATGATATTATTGTTATTTCACTTGTATTTGAGGCTTTTTTGGAGTGAAGGAAGAGGTAGGATTGAAATGATCCTTCTCATATGTGTCATCCCATTTATTACCCAAGGAAAAGTGACTTGGTTTGTCCACCATGTGTCCAACTTCTTGCCCATATTTTAACCAATTACTTATTCTATATTCACTCCAACCTAGCTTCTTCAAAGAATACATTTTTTAATAATAGGTGATATGCAACAAATTTCTTCTAGAGTGTTTGATATGATTGTGAAGGAGTAGGAATAGGGGTTGTAATATCTCATGTATCAACATATATTTATACCTCTTCTTTGGGTTATTTTTAGCTTCTACTTATGGTCAAGACTCTAGTGTGAACTTATTAACATCATTGTTCATGATTCTCTTTAGCTAGGTCATTGGCCACCATGTGGGCTCATATTTCAATTGACCTATGATTAGGTTTAGCTATAATTATTTCAAAAAAATTCTAGAATCTTGAAAAATTTCCTCTTTACAACAACCATATTGTTGTAAGGGCAAGGAGGATAATTAAAAAATGTCTTTCCCTTGCTAGACTCTAGGATGATCATACAAGATTTTAAGAGTCATTTACCCTTCTCATTTGTGATTAGAGACATAATAGGAATAAGAAAGTTACCTAAATACTAATATTAATAATAATCAATTCAATGTAAGTATGAGATCCACATAGTAATTGGATCATAACCCATTCAAGAATGAAAAGGTTTAGGCTTTCCTCAAATATTTTGACACCCAAATGTTTTACCTCTTTCATGTAATCATATTCTCTTGGTGTGGAAAACTAAAACTTTATCAATTGTCGTGTGAATATTTCTATTTTCCATTGTTTTGCATGCCATCATAAGGGATCGAGCTAGTTGAATGTAGCTCGAAGTGATTGGGCATGTTTGGGTGTGAAATAGGACCATACCTAGCATAAAAATACCCATCTAGATGTATTGGAATAGTTTTATTGGTCATATGAGTCGTAAAACAAAATTTGCACCACTTTGCAACTTTACATTGCTTGCATTTGACAACTTTCTCCTCAACTAAAAAGTCATCACCACGGGAAAACACACCTCCAAAATAGAAAAAACTGAAAGAGGTTATTGTAGAGGGTCCAAACATGATCCTATAGCATTATATAGAGAGTTTGTAAGCATCATTATTTCTGAGTTGTAGCCTGGCAAAGGTTGCAACCATTTTTCACTTTGAACTCTTAAGGGATCGAGTCGGTTGAATGTAGCTCAAAGTGATTAGAAATGTTTGGGTGTGAAAGAGGACCATGACTAGCATAAACATACCCATCTGGATGTGTTGGAATGGTTTATTTGGTCGTACGAGTTGTAGAACGAATGTTGCACCACTTTGCAACTTTACACTGCTTGTATTTGACAACTTTTTTTTCAACTAAAAAGTTTTCACCACGAGAAAATGTTTCTGATATAGAAAAAACTGAGAGAGGTTATATTAAAGGGTCCAAATGAAATCTTGTAGCCTCATATGGAGAGTTTTTAAACATCATGGTTTCTAAGTTATAGCCTATCAAAGATCGCAATCATTTTGCACTTTGGACTCTTAAGGGATCGAGTCAGTTGAATGTAGCTCAGAGTGATTGGGTGTGTTTGGGTGCAAAAGAGGACCATTCCTAGCATAAACATAAACATATCCATCTGGATGTGTTTGAATGGTCTTTTTGGTCGTACGACTTGCAAAACAAAATTTGTACCACTTTACAACTTTACATTGCTTGCATTTGACAACTTTTTTCTCAACTAAAAAGTCATCACCATAGGAAAACAACTATGAAATAGAAAAAACTAAAAGAGATTATTGTAGAGGGACCCAACATAATCTCATAGCCTTATACAAAGATTTTTTAAGCACCATGGTTTCTAAGTTATAGCCCCTCAAAGATTGCAACCATTTTGCACTTTGGACTCTTAAGGGATCGAATCGGTTGAATGTAGCTCAAAGTGATTGGGCATGTTTGAGTGTGAAACAAGACCATGCCTAGCATAAATGTACTCATTTGGACGTGTTGGAACAATTTGTTTGGTCATATGATTTGTTAAACGAAAGTTGCACTACTTTGCAACTTTACACTACTTGCATTTAACAACTTTTTCCTCAACTGAAAAGTCGTCACCACGAGAAAACACCTCCAAGATAGAAAAAACTGAGAGATTTAATTGTAAAGGAGATCAACTCAATCTTGTAGCCTCAAACAAAGAGTTTTTAAGCATCATGGTTTTCGAGTTATAGCCCGTCAAAGATTGCAGTGATTTTGCACTTTGGACTCTTAAGGGATTGAGTCGGTTGAACGTAGCTCAAAGTGATTGGGAGTGTTTGGGTGTGAAATAGGGTCATTCCTAGCATAAACATACCTATCTAGACATCTTGGAACAATTTTTTTGGTCATATGAGTCATTGAATGAAAGTTGCACCACTTTGCATTTTACATTGCTTACATTTGACAACTTTTTCCTCAATTGAAGAGTCATCACCACGGGAAAATGCTTTCAAGATAGAAAAAACTAAGAGAGGTTTTTTTAGAGGGGCCCAACATGATCTAGTAGCCTACGATGAAAATTTTGTAAACATCATGATTTCTGAGTTATAGCCCGTCAAAGATTGTAGTCATCTTACACTTTAGACTCTTAAGGGATCAAGTCAGTTGAACGTAGCTCAGAGTGATTGAGCATGTTTGGTTGTGAAAGAGGACCATGCCTAGCGTAAACATACCCATCCGAATGTGTTGGAATAGTCCATTTGGTCGTATGAGTTGTAGAACAAAATTTGCACCACTTTGCAACTTTACACTACTTGCATTTGATAAATTTTTCCTCAAGTAAAAAGTATTTACCACAATAAAATGCCTCTGAAATAGAAAAAATCGAGAGAGCTCATTGTAGAGGGTCCTAACATGATCCTGTAGCCACATTTGGAGGGTTTTTAAGCATCACATTTTTTGAGTTATAGCCCATCAAAGATTGCAGCCATTTTGCACTTTGGACTCTTAAGGGATCGAGTTGGTTGAACATAGCTCGAAGTGATTAGATGTGTTTGGGTGCGAAAAAGGACTATGCCTAGCGTAAATGTACCCTTCTGGACATGTTGGAATAGTATTTTTGGTCGTACAAATTGTTGAATGAAAGTTGCACCACTTTGCAACTTTACACTGCTTGCATTTGACAATTTTTTCCTCAACTAAAAAGTTGTCACCATGAGAAAATGCCTCCGAGATAGCAAGAACTGAGAGAGGTTATTATAGAGGGGCACAATGTAATTTTGTAACCTCAGACAAAGAGTTTTTAAGTGTCATGGGTTCTCAGTTATAGCCCTTCAAAGATTGCAGCTATTTTGCACTTTGGACTCTTAAGGGATCGAGCTAGTTCAACGTAGGTTAGAGTGATTCAGCGTGAAGGGCTACAAACTCATAACCTACAAGGTGCCTAAGGATACTTGATATCACATGCAAATATACGTCAACTTTGAAAAAATTCCTTTGAATTTGAATATCAAAGAGCAACATCTTCTTTGAAGTTGGTAACAACCAGTGACATGCCTTTGAACTTGAATATCCTTGGATTCCATGTAACGCCCCGCCACGCGACCCTAGAGGATGATGCAAGCAACTACTTAAACATGCTAATTTTTTTTTTTGTTTAAGTACAATTATTATACAAGTTCGCTTCCCAATGCAAACATCCCCTAAGGTTACGAGACTGAAACAACTTAACAACCCACAACATCAACAACTTAAATGAAATCATAACATTCATCTACTCAAGATAATAAGTACGCATACATTCCATACAAGATAAACTACATCCAAACATAATAGATAACTTCCAAAACCACATATCCATAATTAAATATTACAATTACAACTCTCATTCCCTGAATGAGACAAGTTCAATAAATAAGGTTACAATTACAATTTCCACCTCAATAACTTAGAGGGGGTAAAATAATACAAGAGTAACTAAAATGAAATGAAGCATGAACTGGATCTGAATCCACGAGCTCTCCAACTGGAAGTCTCGTCCACACGAACATGAAGATAGCCCAACGGATTTAGGTGCATGCCACCCAACCACGTGGAACCAAAAGGCCCACTCCCTCGTGCTAGGAGATAGTAACCAGGAATCCTAGTCCAGACCATCTACCTCTAGACACAGGCTAACATAAACTGAACCCAACTGAAACAACCAATAACATGACCCTCACAATTACATCATAAGATTACACATAATCAATTCAAGCACATCTCAATTACCATGCAAGTACAACATAAGCACTTCACAAGTACAACCCAAGTACCACATCCATACCACATAAGTACACCAAAGATACAACTCAAGAGCATCACGAGTAATACACAAGGACAACTCTACATGGTCACAATGCTTCCAGAAACAAGGCAGACAAGAGTGACAAGAGAACCGACACATAGTCACAACAGGTATGTTAAGGTAACCATACCCACAGGATCGAATACCAACAATGGTCACAACAGGTATGTTATGGAAACCATACCTACAAGATCGAATACCAACAATGGTCACAACAGGTATGTCAAAGAGACCATACCTACAAGATCGAATACCAACAATGGTCACAATAGGTATGTCAAAGAGACCATACCCCTAAAACAAAGGCCGACTGTTGTCCTAGAGAGAGTGTCATCACACAGCTCGTCATGGGTTATCCTTGGAAATCTTCATAGGCTCCGGCCCCCCCCACAAGACAAGGGTTATCTTGGTGACCTTTACCAAATCTCGGCCCCCATACTTACTCATGCGGAGCCAAATATCTTTCGTACAGACAAGATAGATGACCTTGCCATTACAGGCCTTCCCATCTCATCCCAAGCCTAACCGAGCACTTAGGTAATGAGTGAGGCATTAAAAGTCTTGAATAGTGTGAGGTTAGTCCTAAGCTTCTAAGTATTGTTTTAGTTATCACTTGATTAAATAACTTATAACGAGTTATCCTAGGCACCACTTCGGTGTGCCGGCCCCCGTTATAAGCCACTCTTCTATTGGACAACACACACACACCATCCAAACAACAATGGAACCAAGGTGCAATAAATAAAATAACACATCCACTCCTTTCTCAGGAGTCGACAGAGATGAACCCATCTCCAAACACTGGAGGTAACATCAATAGCAAGAACGGCTCCAGACAGCTCCTGACAAGGAGACACACATTACAAAACTCACTCCTTTCTCAGGAGGCAACAAGAACTGAAACACACTCCAACACGGGAGGCAACATACCACATAACAAGGTCACTTCTTACAAGGAGACACGGATCCCATAATCCGCTCCTAAATCAAGGAAGTACAAACTTACAACATTAACATCACTTCATGCACTACTCAAGGGGTTAACAAACAGTGACATCACAAGATGACAACCCACAGAACCAAATTCACATTTGGAAGACTTACAGATTAAAATATACTTAACTCCTTTCTCCAAACACTGAACTCAAAGGAAGCAGTCACGAAGGCAAGTTGCGAGGAATTAAACTAATTCGGATACATTAAATCTACTCCCTGAATTAACATTCAGTAATTTATTGCATCTATATAAACAGATTTAAAATTCTTCTTTTCAGACAAGAGAGAGACTAAGACTCAAAATTTGATTCACTAATCATTTCAATACTTATAGAATATCATTTATTTCATCTATTCCAGAGATAGCATTTTAGAATAATCGATGTTTCCTCTCCTAGGTATAATCATTTTCGAACACAATTTAACGTCATAAAATCTTCACATTATTTAAAATATCAACATTATTCTATCAAACATCTATTACTTAAAATAATATCAATGACTTGATCCCCAATACAATATTTTTCGTTCCTCCATTAAATTACAATCCTACCATTAATGAATCTGATCTAACCTCGACTCTTCTAAGCAAAAGATAAAACTTAGATAAATATCTAATTTCTTAATTGCATAAAAAAAATTAATGATGAGATTAAGCAATAACTTCATCAATTCATAAGGTATCGTTTAAAATAATTATTCCTTTTTGCAAAGATATGACATTTAAAATCCATTAATTTCACTATTTAACTCATGTCATTTAAGAATAAAGAATAATAATTTGCTAAAAACCTAATATTTAAATCCCTCCATTATACTCAATCATAAAATTAAACAATTCAACCTTTTAAAATTTATATTCTCAACCCTAATATAATGCTTTTAAATCTTCTCAATTACATTTAAATTTTGCTATCATTAATCATTTATTCTAATGTATAAAAAAAATGCCTTTATGAAAACATACTCTTAAAAATCCAAATATTTAAATTAATAATTTAATATCATCTACGTATAATATTAAATATTAAATATATATATATATATATATATATATATATATTAAAGATTAGCATATATAATAATATTAATATTATATGTAAATGGTATTAAATTTAAAAGAAATAAAACGTGATATCCAAGACCCACGCCTCGGGCCGCGTGCACGCGCCCTAATCCTTATGGCGACTGGCCCTTTTCCCTTTGCTTTGGCCGCGGACTAGGGTTTAGGGCGGCACTGTGTATTGCAGGGTCGGCGCACGAATTAGGGTCGAGCGGCAGTGAAGGGAATGCACACAAGCACAGGGCAGAGGGAGGTCGGCGGCAGAGACTGCACGCAGCCGGCCACCACTAATGGTGGCGCGGTTGTGCAAGCACAGCCGACCACCATTAGGGTGGTCGCTGCGCAGTCCGCAGCCAGAGGGAGAGGGGACGAGGAGTGGCGACGAGCAAAGGGCGGCGGGAGTTAGGGCGGCCGCGTGGGGCGCGGCTCCCCACAGCGCCTCCCATGGGGCGGCTGTGGGTCGAGCCCCCCACAAGAAAATTCGCTTAAATATTTTTTTTTAATTTTTATCTCCCTGCGGATTTTAGAAAACCGCGCCCTCCCATGGGGCTTTCAAAGAATAAAATTCACAGCATAATTTCCCTTCATTTCCAAAAGAATAAATTTAACAAGGCATAGATAAATTCTAAAGAATGAAAATCTATCAATTTTTCCATTTTAAAGATTGTAGTTCAAATTGAGAAAATTAATTTTCAAACAGTTAGTTGTAGTCAAGAACACATATTTTTTTTTTTTGAAGAAATTTAATTGAAATATTCATTTCCAGCCAAGAACATCATTTGCAAACAGTATTTCAAATACAAAAAAATAAAAATTAAATCGAATGATAAAACAAAGAACCTGGTTTTCAGAAGTTTGAGAAGCAGCCAAACAAAGCACCAGTTCTTCAACTGATTCCTGCTCTTCCAAGCAATCCAAAACCAAAACTCCCAAAACAGAAAATTCTCTCCTTCTCCATTTTTTTTTCTTTTCCAAAAATTCCATAATCCGCCAAATTTTCATAACCAAATCCAAAAACCCACCAAAAGAAAGGTTTTTCTTCAAACAAATTTCCAACTCCTCCAAAACTCCCAAAAATTTCATAATCCAATCCCATCCCCCTCAAAATGAAATAAAATCTCTATTTAACCCCCAAAGTCAACCTTTTGAAAATAACCCTAAATATCTCAATTTTCAATTTGCATTTAAATTTTTCCAAAAATAGAAATTTAATCATTTTCTAAATTTTAAATTTCAAATTTCATAATTAACTTTCAATTCAATTTTCCATTTCAACAATTAAACAATAATTTCCAAAGGAATAATCTAATTCATTTCAACACAGTAATTTAATTTAACACAATCTAATTTAATTAATTAATAAAATAATCTTAATCAAAGATTAAATCATTTTATTAATTAAATTAAATTAACTAATAAATCAAACAACATCTCAAATGTTATAACTCAATTAATATAATGAATAATTTAAATACCAACACCATTTAGTTGCCTCTTCCAAACTTGAATTTAAATAACGAAGAGAGGGCACGAAAATCAAGACAGCACAACCCGACAACAAAAGGACTAGGGTGACGACCTGACACAGAAACCTAGCTACTATCTCCCCAATAGAATACCGTTGGGTATTGAACACGCTCTCACCTATGAACCAGGTGGAGTTGATGTTCGGTACCTGTCAACCTGCAAATAAAGTATCAACAACATACAATGTGAATAGCATAAAATACACACCGTGAGGAGGAAATCACGGAATCGCAGGGTGCTCGCAAGCGAGTGATGCGATCCGTCCTCTTCACCAATACATTGCAAATAATTGACAATCTAGCATGCTAGTATAATCCAAAGCTTAAACATCTTCAATTCAAATAGCCACTATGCTAATCCAAGCATGGAATACAGATAACATATGAATACAGTAACATCACATCAAAATACAACATTTGCATCACTTATAGGTAATGATCAATTAACAACTGATTTCCAAATCAAAGTGCAAACAAAAGCGCAACATAATCCAACAAACACTGTTCAATCAAAAGGGCAAAACGGAGGGGTCTTACATTCCAGTTATAATATAAGAATTATATGTATTGCCTCCAAATTATAAAAAATGATACCTCTTGAATTTTTACAGTGGTAAGACTTATACAACCACTAATATTTGCATTGCTTTGGTGATTTAAAAAATGAAATTCTCTTTATAAATCACATACCACTTTGCATAAGCATAACAATGAAAAAAGAACTAAAATGAATGCTTATGGACCTAAGGACTACCCTCTTGAATCCTTATGGACTATATTTCCTCTTGTAATTGTACTCCCTTTAACTACGGTCTACAACCTTTTGTGCAATTTTCCATTAATGACCATCTTCAAACACCTTCAAGTATGCCCTTAAAACTTTTTTTCTCAATATCTAATGTCTATCATGAGATTGTTGCCCCTTTTATGACTGTGATCATGCATAACTTGTGAAAATTAATTGAAGTCAAAGGTACTAATAATACTTATGAGGATGAAAAATACAATATAGGTTATCTCTATGGATCACTCAAGGGTCCATTTAGTAAGGAGAATTCAGAGGTAATCTTATGTAGAAATGTATGGTTAGTAGGATTTCTCCTAGTCAATGAGCATGTCGCCATAGCTTGGTTAGTGTTTTGTAGCGGCAGGAGATATTTTTCTCCTAAATATAATTAACTCAAGGTAGGTCAGCCTTTGTTTTATAAATAATTTTTTTATTTTTCTAGGTCGGCCCTAGAAAGGAGGTCACCTAGCTAGGTGTTTAAAGGGGATAGAGTCCTCTCATTTTCTCATCAATTCATCCAATTCCAATTCGCACTATTCAGTAGGAGTTCACCTTCTAAGCAGTAGATCCAATTCTAGAAGTATTATTATTTAGCGCATTCAAGATTCACTTCAAGGGGAAGTGACATTACCTATTGTATGAGACTCAACCTATTCTAGGGCATGATTTTTATATGCAATTTCTACACTAATTCTTCTGATTTTTAAGAGAATAATTTGATGGGTTTTTCTCCCTCGAGTAGGAGGGTTTTCTCAGGGTAAAATATTGTGTTCATTGTTCTATGTGTTATATTTTCTATGTATTTGCATTTCTGATCTAAAAACTAACATGGTATCAGAGCGGGTTTAAGAAAAGATCTGATCATATTTGTTTAAGCAATCAAGACACTCTTCATTTAGGGAATTCTCTCAAAGAAAAGAAGATGGTGAATGGTGTCAAGGTAGAAGATAGGCTTGATGGAGCGTCAAACTTCAACTCTTGGAAATTCAAAATTCGCATTGCCTTAGAAGATAATGATCTTCTAGATTTCACGAAAAAATGGTGTGCCACCAACCAATGATAGAGAGACAATTCAGTGGAAGAAAAATGGAATGAAAGCTAGAAAGATCATGATAGATACTGTGAAGGATCACCTAGTTCCAATTGTCTCCAAGATGAAGACTGTTAAAGAGATGTTTGAGGCTCTAAAAGGATTATATGAGATCAGCAATACCAACAAAGCTCTCACTTTGAGACAATAGCTCCATCATGTTAAAATGGCTAAGGGAGGTTCAGTAATTTCCTTCTTCATGAAGATTTCTAAATTCAGAGAATAGTTATGCACTATTGGAGACATAGTTGAAGATGGAGATCTAGTTATGTTGGCACTAAATGGTCTTCCTCAATCTTGGGAGCCTTTTATTCAGAGCATCAATGGGAGATCTAAGTTACCCGAGTTTGATCATCTTCGAGCTGGTTGTATTCAAGAAGAATCGAGATTGGTAGCAAGAGGAAATGGGTGAAACTCTCATAATGAAGAAATTCATGTCCTTACTGCACATGCTTCTAGAAGAAAAGGAAGAGAAGGAAAAAGAGGCACCTTCAAAAGGAATAGAGATAGAAAAACATATTTTGTTCCAGAACCAGAGAATAAGAAGGATCTCTCTCACATTCAATGTTATAGGTGTGACAAGTTTGGTCACTTTGCTTGAGATTGCAAATCAAAGTCAAAGAAGCATGCTTCTACTATAGATATTGATGATGTGTCACCTCATAAGGAATCTAAAGACAACTTAGAGGGATTTCTATTCATCTCCGCTCTTTCAAGTAATGTTCCAACTAATAGTGACACTTGGTTGATATATAGTGGTGCTTCACATCACATTACAAGCTATAGAGAGCATCTTATAGACTTAGTAGAGAAAGAGTCTAACTTGCAAGCGATGATTGGATACTAAATAAATTAGGTATCCACATCTTTCCAGCTAGATTCAAGTATCCCTCTTCATTTGAATGATATCTTGTTCATACCAGGAATCAAAAGAAATATTGTCTCCATTTCAGCCTTAGAGGACAAAAGGTACAAGGTTTCTTTTTATGAAGGGAAATTTCTTGCATGGCCCAAGAACTCTAGCATAAAATCAGCTCGTGCGATTGGCGTTCATCAAGAAAGCCTATACAGATTATCAATTTGTCTAGTTCAGGCATTATTGCATTACTCTATCAGTTTGTGTGAGCTATGGCATAGGAGACTTGCTCACTTACATTTCAGAGTTCTTCAATCTATGGAGAAGATGGTTACTGGTCTTCCTAAGCTTGGTCTAGAACACGATGGAATTTATAGAGGATGTGTACTTGGTAAGAATATCAAGAGTCCCTTCCATATTAGTGAAAATAGATCAAAGGGAATTTTATATCTTGTTCATTCTAATTTATGTGGACCAATGTTTCTGGCATCCTTGAGTGGATTTTGGTACTATGTGATTTTCATTGATGATTATTCCCGAAAGACTTGGATTTACTTCTTGAATCCAAGGAGTCTAAGGAAGTCCTTGATAAATTTAGAGAATTCAAGGCTCAAGTTGAAAACATGTACGAGAAAAGGATTAAGGTTTTGAGATCGGATAATGGAGGGGAGTACAGTTTTGGAGGATTTCTTAATTTTTGCATTAAGGCATGGATCAAGAGGGAGTTCTATGTTCCATACAATCCTCAACAAAATGGTATTGCCGAAAGGAAGAACAGATCCAAAGTAGAGGAAATCAAGGCTATGATTCATGATCAAAGTCTACAGAGTTTCCTATGGGCAGAAGCTTCCAGAACCGTCGTGTATGTTCAGAACAGGAGCCCTCATCGAATATTGGGAAACATGACTTCGGAGGAGGCCTTCACAAGTGTGAAACATGTGGTTAGTCACTTAAGAATATTTGGTTGTCCTATTTACATTCATGTGCCCAAGGATAAAAGATCAAAACTAGAACCTTCAAGAAAGAAGGGTATATTCATGGGTTACAGTGAGTCTTCAAAGGCTTACAGAGTTTATATTCTAGGGCAGAAATAGATTGAGATCAACAGGGATGTCTCTTTTGAAGAAGAAGTAGCCTTCAAAATATATAAAGGGTCTTACATGGAGATAGACAATGAGGAGTGGGAGACTTCTCATGATATGGGCTTATCTCTTGATCCTACTCTTGACACTCAGAGGGATTCCACCGAATTGGTCGAAACTATTGATCTAGTTGATCCTATAGAACCAAATGATGGGCCTAGAGACATTGTCATAGGTCAAAAGAGGCCTCTATGGGATCCAAAAACTATGCAAGAGGCAAAAAAATATGCAGCTCCTCGAGGCACTTTTAGGGAAAGCAAGAGACCTCAGAAGTTCCCAAGTTATGTGGCATTGATCAGTCACATCGTGGATTCTAAGCCTTCTAGTTTTGAGGAGGAATCCAACCAGTAGGTTTGGAGAGATGCAATGATAGAAGATTATTAGTCCATCATTAAAAACAATTTATGGGATGTTGTTTCGATACCTGAAGAGAAATTGGTAGAGTCTTCCAAATGGCTCTACAAAATCAAGCATACAGCTGATAATAGCATTGGGAAATACAAGGCAAGATTTATGGCAAGAGGATTCTATCAGAAGGAGGAACAGATTATGAGGACAATTTTCTCCTGATGTTCGATACACTTCTATCAAAAAAATTATTGATATTGCCTCCACTAAAGGCTAGAAGTTACATCAAATGGACATAAAAACTGCATTTCTTAATCATGTGATTGAAGAAGAAGTGTACATCAATTAGCCAAACAGTTTTTTGATTCATGGGAAGGAGTCTCATGTATGCAGATTGAAGAAGGCATTGTACAATCTTAAACAAGCACCTCGTGCATGGTATGAAAGGATTGATAGTTATTTGATGAGCTTGGGGTTCTCCAAGAATGATGCAGATTCCAACCTTTACTTTAAGATAGTTGGTGGTGAGGCTTTGATATTGGTTCTTTATGTTGATGATTTATTTCTCATTGGAGTAGAGAAGCTAATTGTCAAATGTAAGAAAGAGTTAGCCTTCGAGTTTGAGATGAAGGATCTCAATCTTATGCATTACTTCCTGGGATTGGAATTCTGGAAAAGACCTAATGAGATCATTCTAAGTCAAGGGAAATACACTATAGATATATAGAGGATATTTGGGATAATGGACTGTAAGTCCATGCCTACACCTATGGAGACAAATTTGAAGAAGTTAAGTGACTCAACATCTGATTCAGATTTGGTAGATCCCACCATGTATATACAATTTATTGGATCATTGATGTGTCTAGTCAACACCAAACCAGACATTTGTTATGCAGTGAGTGCTCTTAGTCAATTCATGTGTGAGCAAGGACAAATACATCTAGTTGTAGAAAAACATATACTGAGATACTTGCATGGCACTATCAGATATGGTTTGAGATATACTTCCAGTGAAGATCTGAAGTTACAAGGCTATTCTGATTCTGATTGGGTCAAGAGTGTAACTGATAGAAAGAGCATCTTTGGATGTTGTTTCAGCTTGGGGTCTCCCATGATTTCTTGGTGTAGCAGGAAGCAGACATCTGTGGTACTAAGCACTGCATAGGTTGAATAAATTGCAACATGCCTAGCAGCTCGTGAAGCTATATGGCTTCATAATATCCTTGTAGGATTGCTCATTTAGACATTAGAGCCAACTGTGATTCATTGTGATAATAAAAGTTGTGTAAAGATCTCAATGAATTTGGTATTTCATGATAGGACAAAGCATGTGGAGATCAAGTATCATTACATCAGAGACATGGTGTTGAGGAAAGCAACTCAACTCAATTACATCAATATTGATGATCAAATGACTTATATCCTCACCAAGCCTCTTTCCACAGTGAATTTTGCACATTTTTGAGACAAGCTTGGGGTGGTGGAGAATTTTACCCTTGCTAAGAGGGAGACTCAACATGAGTAAGGCTTTTTATAATGTATATTTCTCTGAGATGGAGAAATATGAGGTGAAAGCCCTTGTACATCTCTGAGACTGAGATGTGTGTTTCCACAAATGGGTGTAGCCATTGTGAATGTCATGTTGAGAGACTCCATGACGAGATCTTGTACATATCTGAGACTGAGATGTGTGTTTCCACAAATGGGTGTAGTCATTGTGGATGTCATGTTGAGAGACTCCATGATGAGGATACTTGAAAATACCTCCCTAGCTAAGAGGGAGTGTTAGTGTTTTGTAGCAATGGGAGATATTTTTCTCCTAAATATAATTAACTCAAGGTAGGTCGGCTTTTTTTTTATAAATAAAATTTGTATTTTTCTAGGTCGGCCCTAGAAAATAGATTGCCTAGCTTGGTATTTAAAGGGGATAGAGTCCTCTCATTTGATCATCAATTCATCCAATTCCAATTCGCACTATTCAACAGCGGTTCACCTTCTAAGTAGCAAAGCTGATTCTAGAAGAAGTATTATTATTTAGTGCATTCAAGATTTGCTTCAAGGGGCAGTGACATTATTTATTGTATGAGACTCGACCTATTCCAGGGCCTGATTTTTGTATGCAATTTTTGTACTTATTCTTCTAATTTATAAGAGAACATTTTGTTGGGATTTTCTCCCTCGAGTAGGAGGGTTTTCCCAGGGTAAAATATTGTGTTCATTGTTCAATGTGTTGTATTTTCTGCTTATCTACATTTCTAATCTGAAAACTAACATGGTATCAGAGCAGGTTTAAGAAAAGATCTAATCATATTTGTTTAAGCAGTCAAGACACTCTTCATTTAGGGCAGTATCTCAAAGAAAAGAAGATGGTGAACGATGTCAAGGTAGAAGATAGGCTTGATGGAGCATCAAACTTCAACTCTTGGAAATGAAAAGTTATCATTGCCTTAGAAGAGAATGATCTTCTAGATTTCATGGGAAATGATGTGTTGGAGCCAACCGATGATACAAAAAAATCAGTGGAAGAAAAATGGCACGAAGGCTAGAAAGATCATGATAGATTTTGTGAGGGATCACCTAGTTCCAATTATATCCAAGATGAAGATATCTAAATAAATGTTTGAGGCTCTAAAAGGATTATATGAGATCAGCAATACCAGCAGAGCTCTCACTTTGAGACAATAGCTCCATCATGTTAAAATGGCTAAGGGAGATTCAATCATTTCCTTCCTTCTTCATGAAGATTTCTAAATTGAGAGATTAGTTATTCATTATTGAAGACTTAGTTGAAGATATAGATCTGTTTATGTTGGCACTGAATGGTATTCCTCAATCTTAGGATCCTTTTATTCAGAGAATTAGTGGGAGATCTAAGTTACCCAAGTTTGATCATCTTTGAGTTGGTTGTATTCAAGAAGAATCCAGATTGGCAGCAAGAGGAAATGGGTGAAACTCTCATAATGAATAAATTCATTTCCTTATTGCACATGCTTCTAGAAGAAAAGGAAGAGAAGGAAAAATAGGCACCTTCAAGAGGAATAGAGATAGAAAATCAGATTATGTCCCAGAATAGAAGAAGAAGGATCTCTCTCACATTCAGTGTTACAGGTGTTACAAGTATGGTCACTTTGCTCGAGATTAAAAATCAAAGTTGAAGCACCATGCTTCTACAACAAATATTGATGATGTGTCACCTCATAAGTAACTTAAAGACAACTCAGAGGGATTTCTATTCATCTCCGCTCTTTCAAGAAATGTTCCGACTAACAGTGACACTTGGTTGATAGATAGTGGTGCTTCACATCACATTATAGGCTATAGAGAGCATCTTACAGACATAGTAGAGAAAGAGTCTAACTTGAAAGTGATGATTTGAGATGATGCTTTTTATTCTGTAAAGGGATTTGGGGCCACATCTTTCCAGCTAGATTCAGGTATCCCTCTTCATTTGAGTGATGTCTTGTTCGTACCAGGAATCAAAAGAAATCATGTCTCCATTTCAGCCTTGGAGGACTAAGGGTACAAGGTTGTTTTTTATAAAGGGAAATTTCTTGCATGGCCCAAGAACTCTAGCATAAAATCAACTCATGTGATTGGTGTTCATTAGGAGATCCTATATAGATTATCAATTCATCCAGTTCGGGAATTATTGCACGACTCTATTAATTTTATTGAGCTATGACACAGGAGACTTGCTCACTTACATTTTAGAGCTCTTCCATATATGGAGAATATGGTTACTAGTCTTCCTAAGCTTTTTCTAGAGTATGGTGGCATTTGGAGAGGATGTGCACTTGGTAAGAATATTAAGAGTCCCTTCCATAGTAGTGAATATAGATCAAAGGAAATTTTAAATCTTGTTCATTCTAATTTATGTGGACCAATGTTTGTGGCATCCTTGAGTGGATTTTGGTACTATGTGATTTTCATTGATGATTATTCTCGAAAGACTTTGATTTACTTCTTGAAGTCCAAGGAGTTTGAGGAAGTCCTTGAAAGATTCAGAGAATTCAAGGCTCAAGTTGAAAACATGTCTGAGAAAAGGATTAAGGTTCTGAGATCAAATAATGGAGGGGAGTACACTTCTAGAGGATTTTGTAATTTTTGTATTGAGGCAAGGATCATGAGGGAGTTCTACGTTTTGTACAATCCTCAACAAAATGGTGTTGCTGAAAGGAAGAATAGATCCATAGTACAGGTAGCCAAGGCTATGATTCATGATCAGAGTCTATAAATTTTCTTATGGGTAGAAGCTTCCAGAACCATCGTGTATGTTCAGAATAGGAGCCCTCATCGAATATTGGGAAACATGACTCCAGAGGAGGCCTTCATAGGTGTGAAACCTAAAGTTAGTCACTTAAGAATATTTGTTTGTCATATTTACATTCATGTTCCCAAGGATAAAATATTTAAAACTAGAATCTTCAGGCAAGAAGGGTATATTTGTGGGTTACAGTAAGTCTTCAAAGGCCTACAAAGTTTATATTGTAGGGCAGAAATAGATTGAGATCAACAGGGATGTCTCTTTTGAAGAAGAAGTAGCCTTCAAAAGATATAAAGGGTCTTACATGGAGATAGAAAATGAGGAGCGGGAGACTTCTCACAATATGGACTTATCTCTTGATCCTACTCTTAACATTCAGAGGGAGTCCACCGAACTAGCCGACACTATTGATCTAGTTGATCTTATAGAACCAAATGATGGGCCTAAAGACATTGTCGTAGGTTGGAAGAGGCCTCTATGGGATCCAAAAACTATGCAAGAGGCAAAAAAATATGCAACTCCTCGAGGCACTTTTAGGGAAAGAAATAGACCTCAGAAGTTCCCAGGTTATGTGGCATTGATGAGTCACATCATTGATTCTGAGCCTTCCAGTTTTGAGGAGGCATCCAACTAGCAGGTTTGGAGAGATGCAATGACAAAAGAGTATCATTTCATCATTAAAAATGATTTATGGGATGTTTTTTCGAGACCTGAAGGAAAATCAGTAGTTTCTTCCAAATGGCTCTACAAAATCAAGCATGCAGCTGATGGTAGCATTGAGAAATACAAGGTGAGATTTGTGGCAAGAGGATTCTCTCAGAAGGAGGGAATAGATTATGAGGAGACATTTTCTCTTGTTGCTCAATAGACTTCTATCAAAACAATTATTGTTATTGCCTCCGCTAAAGGCTGGAAGTTACATCAAATGGACATAAATACTGCATTTCTTAATGGTGTGATTGAAGAATAAGTGCACATCAAGCAGCTAGACAGTTTTGTGATTCATGGGAAGGAGTCTCATGTATGCAGATTGAAGAAGGCCTTGTACGGTCTTAAACAAGCACCTCGTGCATGGTATGAAAGGATTGATATTTATTTGATGATCTTGGGACTCTCAAAGAATAATGCAGATTCCAACCTTTACTTCAAGATAGTTAACAGTGAGGCTTTTATATTGGTTCTTTATGTTGATGATTTATTTCTCATTGGAGTAGAGAAGCTAATTGTCAAATGTAAGAAAGAGTTAGCCTTCAAGTTTGAGATGAAGGATCTCGGTCTTATGCATTACTTCCTAAGACTGGAAGTGTGGCAAAGACCTAATGAGATAATTCTTAGTCAAGGGAAATACACTATAGATATATTGAGTAGATTTGGGATGATGGATTGTAAAGCCATGTCTACACCTATGGAGACAAATTTGAAGAAGTTAAGTGACTTAGCATCTGATTCAGATTTGGTAGATCCCACCATGTATAGACAATTGATTGGGTCATTGTTGTGTCTAGTCAACACCAGACCAAACATTTGTTATGCAGTGAGTGTTCTTAGTCAATTCATGTGTGAGCCAAAACAAATACATCTAGTTGTAGCAAAGCATATACTGAGATACTTGTGTGGAACTGTCGGATATGGTTTGAGATATACTTCCAGTGAAGATCTGAAGTTACAAGGCTATTCTAATTCAAATTGGGCCGAGAGTGTAACTGATAGAAAGAGCACCTTTGAATGTTGTTTCAGGTTGGGGTCTCCCATGATTTCTTGGTGTAGCAAGAAGCAGACATTTGTTGCACTAAGCACTGTAGAGGTTGAATATATTGCAGCATGTGTAGTAGCTCGTAAAGTTGTATGGATTTGCAAGCTCCTTGCAAGATTATTCAACCAGAAATTAGAGCCAACTGTGATTCATTGTGATAATCAAAGTTGTGTAAAGCTCTCAGTGAATCTGGTATTTCATGATAGGACAAATCATGTAGAGATCAAGTATCATCACATCAGAGACATGGTGTTGAGGAAATCAATTCAACTCAAGTACATCAATATTGATAATCATATGGTAGACATCGTCACCAAGCCTCTTTCCAAAGTGAATTTTGCACATTTTCGAGACAAGCTTGGGGTGGTGGAGAATGTTACCCGTGTTGAGAGGGAGACTCAACATCAGTAATATTTGTTATATTTCTTTGAGATAGATAAATATGAGGTGAAAGCGCTTATACATCTCTGAGACTGAGATGTGTGTTTCCACAAATGGGTGTATCTATTGTGAATGTCATGTTGAGAGACTTCGTGATGAGCTCTTGTACATCTTTCAGACTGATATGTGTGTTTCCACAAATGGGTGTAGCCATTGTGGACATCATGTTGAGATATTCCATGATGAGGATACTTGAAAATACCTCCCTAGCTAAGAGGGTGTTAGTGTTTTGTAGCGGTGAGAGATATTTTTCTCCTAAATATAATTAACTCAAGGCAGGTCGGCCTTTGTTTTATAAATAAAATTTGTATTTTTCTAGGTCGGCCCTAGAAAGGAGGTCGCCTAGCTTGGTATTTAAAGGGGATAGAGTCCTCTCATTTGATCATCAATTCATCCAATTCCAATTCACACTATTCAGTAGCAGTTCGCCTTCTAAGTAGCAGATTTGTTTCTAGAAGAAGTATTATTATTTAGTGCATTCAAGATTTTCTTCAAGGGGAAGTGACATTGCTTATTGTATGAGACTCGACCTATTCTAGGGCCTAATTTTTGTATGCAATTTTTGTGCTTATTCTTCTGATTTATAAGATAACATTTTGTTGGGTTTTTCTCCCTCGAGTAGGAGGGTTTTCCCACGGTAAAATATTGTGTTCATTGTTCTATGTGGTATTTTCTGCTTATTTTCATTTCTAATCTGAAAACTAACAAGTTTCGCAAGCTTTCCTCAAATCTACTTAACTCAACATATTCATATGTCACTAAGACCAAGGTTGACTCTCAATAGGATATATCAATAGGCAACCATAAAAGTAGGAATCTATCATACTTGTACTTATGTATATAATCCAAGGGTGGGTACCTTGTATCACAAGCTCAAGCATACAAAAATTATATATTGGGTGTTTTCAAACAAGAATCACATATAGAATTCATTAACAAAGAAGTTGTCAAATAATAATCACATACAAAATTCATTAACAAGATTAGAAACTAAGCTCAATATGACCACAAGAAACATTAATAAGCTCATGACATAATACAATGACACACCTAATACTATTACCAATGTATTATGAATGAAAACACTCAAAAAATACATACTATACCACAACCTCAAATCTCATGATTGAATGAAATGTGAACCCCTACACCTCAATCAACATATAATCTAATGTACCTATTGCACCTTTTGTTTGATATAGCAACATTAAATCATACAAAATGATGCATGAATCACCAACGAGATCATGATATGATTAGACACAAACAAATAATAATGAATACATAAGAAATCACATTTTTGAAGACAACAAAGCATGAAAAAAATTCATACAATATTTCCTATCTATAATGTTTGTAGCTCTCCACTTCTTCAACAAGATAGAATGGAAGAATAAGTAAATACCAAAATAAAGACTTCAAGTTAAAGAAAATAAGTAGAGCATTGACATAAGTAAAATGTACATGTGAAAGGAACATAGCTTGGTCAACACTAGACACAATTTGATACATCACCATGAAATTGGAAAGGTAGTGGGTTATTTGAAAAAATGGGTCCAAGAAATGGGGTCTCACAGTGATGTACATCACCATGAGACCCCATTATTTGGACCTATTTTTTTTAAACAGCCCACTAGGTTGTCAATTCACCAAAATATCTTCCCAATGAAATTGGCAAGGTAATGGATTGTTTAAAAAAATGGTACCAAGAAATGGGGTCTCACAGCCCACTAGGTTGCCAATTTCACCTAGTAGCTTGCCAATTCAGTGAAATTGGAAAGGTAATGGGTTGTTTGAAAAAATGGGTCCAAGAAATGGGGTCTTATGGTGATATACGAGACCCCATTTCTTGGACCCATTTTTTCAAACAGCCCATTACCTTGCCAATTTCACCGAATTGGTAAGCTACTGGGTGAAATTGGCAACCTAGTGGGTTGTTTAAAAAAAAGGGTCCAAGAAATGGGGTCTCACTGCGATGTACATCACTGTGAGACCCCATTTCTTGGACCCATTTTTCAAACAACCCACTACCTTGCCAATTTCATGGTGATGTATCAAATTGTGTCTAGTGTTGACCAAGTTATGTTCCTTTCACATGTAAAATTCACGGTGATGTACATCACCATGAGACCCCATTTTTTGGACCCATTTTTCAAACATCCCACTAGGTTTCCAATTTCATTGAATTGGAAAGATAGTGAGCCAACTAGCTTGCCAATCCAGTGAAATTGGAAAGGTAGTGGGTTGTTTGAAAAAATGGGTCCAAGAAATGGGGTCTCATGGTGATTGAGACCCCATTTCTTGGACCCATTTTTTCAAACAACCCACTACCTTTCCAATTTCACCTAGTAGCTTTCCAATTCGATGAAATTGGCAAGATAGTGGGCTATTCAAAAAAATGGGTCCAAGAAATGGGGTCTCACTGGGGTCACCCATTTTTTTCAAATAGCCCACTACCTTGCCAATTTCATCGGATTAGAAAGCTACTTGGCTTGCTAGCTTGTCTATGCTATGGATTGAACCAAAATATATAATCTACCCAATATTCATATGTAACTTCAAACTAAAACATATGTACAAAATTGGAACCAAAAAATATGTAAACTTGAAATATAGAAACAAAAGGTCTAACTATCAACTAATCTTGATGTGCATACTCTAAATTTTAATACAAATTAATGTGCATACTTACAAATTAATAAGAACCAATGTGCATACTTACAAATTAATCCAACGAACCATTTGGTTCTATTCTACTCTTTATTGTGTAAAGTATTGCCTCATGGTCAGACTCACACACCTTTTACAAGGTCTTGTTCAAAGGTCTACCCCCGTATTTGATCAAATTAACATTGGATGCCACGACAAGGTTTGAGTAGTGAATAATATTTTGATGCATGTCAAAGTCCTGAAACATCCAAACATTAACACTCTCATTTGGGTACCTTCTAAGCCACATTCCAGTAACAACCACTAAGCCTACAAGGTATTCAATGTTTTCTCCATCTATAAATGGGGTCTCCAATTTATTTTTGGCCTCAACATAACAACACAAGGAATAATTCATTCCCTCTTCATTGTCTTCATCTATAATAACTACATAAACATTCCCTACATTGATATGTGTAGCAAATTAGATGAAATTAGTCAACATTACAAATACACTGCAAAGTAAGATAACAATAGGAATTTCAAAAACTATGCAAGTAGATATATTACTTGGTTGAACTAGATCTGATATATGGTCAAATTCAATCAATGATTCTATTTGTGTCAGTTCCAATGTTGTTAGAGGCCAATATGTTTGAAGTGGGATAAGATAACTAAACCACCGTTCACCAACCCACTCCTTTGACTCACACTCATTCTAGGCTTGAATTGTACATGAAGAACAAAATCATGCCATCTTCTATGTATGGATACCCCATGAACCTACACTTGAGCTAAGGAAAGAGTGTAGCTCACTTGATTCTATCAGTGTATAACAATCCTCATATGGTGCAATGTTATTATAATCTATCAACCAAAAAAATCTACAAATTGAAGACTTACCTTCATTACATGGACCCATCAAAGCATTACACCACTCAATGCTTTATTTTGCATCTGACGACTTTGCATTGTCTTTATACTTTAACTCTTCTCATGCTAATTCTCTTTTAACACATTCTCCTGCACCATCATGCTCCCTCTTTCCATGCCTAACCTCACAAAATTTCCACATATGTTGAACACTAGTAATAAAATGCATCTTGCTCAACCAATAGAACATCCATGAGTTTTTGAATTGTGTTGCATAGTTATCTGACCATATTATATGTTGATTGTATGTTATGCCCCTCCTAGCCAAATCACTGTAGAACATCTGAAATAGAACTTGCACAAACTCTATAGAATGTGTATGATCATCACTAATGTAAAAGTGGTACTCCCTCAATACCTTCCTATTATCCTTTGTACTATCAGCTACATGAATGAATGCCATGTGCACAAATATATAAACTTGTGTGGAGTTGTAATATTGTCACTGCACCTCACGTTGTGGATGTAGAGTGTAGTTCTCTACAAATTCAACCACTGAAACTATTCTACCAACTAGAAAAGTGTTCTTGCATAAATTGAATTGCATCTCCAAACATCGAGCTCTATGGGTATGTCTTGCATACTCATACTTTAAACTATCATGAAATGTAGACATAAACTAATACACTTGAATCTTTTGAATAACCATATCACACATTTTTGTTTGATTACCATCTTTTGTATTGTATGTCACTATTTTATACTTGTTGAACTCTAGTTGCTTTCCAACCGCATGTGCTCTTTCCATATGTTCAATATTGGCATTTTTTGCAAGTCACCACAATGTTGAAATGTCTCATCCAAGCATATTTTCGTATAGAATATTTGGCCTTCCTCTCTTTCACATGAAATTTTAATAAGAAGTCTCATGAAGATGTTGGTGGGGCATGTATGCCACAATCCTAGAAAATATTGTAGTATACAAATGTAAATATATAGAATGATAAACATCATAATGGTTAGAAAATTCAATATGTAATCTACAACAAAAATTAGTGTATGTGTGATTTATCTTGACATAAAAGGGTTTAAGCATTTCAAAATATCTTTGACATATTTGAATTTGAGGATAATCCTAGAAATTTATAAAAAATATGTGTTTGAATCGTACCAAAAAATACTTTTGATGTGGCTCACGGTTTCAACTATCGATTCTCCTTCTTACCACATCCCTTTAATTTGGAGATGGCCTTGTGTTATTCTTCCAATAGTCTTCAATTAGTGATCTCAATGCTTCAACAACTGGTTTATCTTTTCGTGAGAGTCTCCATGAGAATGCACATAATTCAGTGGAATTAATGTCCTCAATTCTTTGGCACCTTTGAATGGCTCTCGATAAAGTTTTTCTATTAATTCTTAATTGTTGACTCATCTTTCTAATGAGATGAGATTTCTTTGTTTGATTACTTACTAAATTTGATGTAATGAAATGTTAGGTGACATTACTATCTTTTGAGTGTGAGGTCTTACCCACACTCTCATAAGCATCCATTAGATTCTTCACAATAGTATTTTCACTTGAAGCATCTGATGTTCTCAACACAAGAATCTTCATGATGGACCTATACTTTATACTTCATATTATTTCAACAAATAGTTGACATCTTGCAGTCTCATTTAACTTTTCAAAGAACAATATCCAAATCTTATCAACATATCTTCTACAAGTGCATTGTGGAATCTTACCTTCCATTGGCTGCAAAATATTCTCATCAATATTAATAAAAAATTTTGGCTTTATATGAAAAATTTTAGGTGGTGTTCTCATAGGTACATTCATCTCAATATTAGGAATTTCATCAATATTTAAATGAGATGGGATAGATGGTGTACCTTCGATCGAGGATGGAATAGATGGCATACCTTGAGGTTGAGATGGGGATGATGGTGTACCTCCTTCTTCAAATGCGAGTGATGATGTACTCTCAAATTGAGATGCGGTAGATGGTGTCCCTCCATATTCACTTGTGGTAGATGGTGTACCTCTATATTCACTTGTGGTAGAGGGTGTGTCTCCAACTATGGTATTCAAATCTATCTTAGCATTATGATTTTGTATTCATTGTCTTTGTGCCGCCAATGCCTTTTCTCTTTTTGATGGTTGAGGTTCCTCTTCAATTGGCATGTCTTTGTCAATCGTATCCAATTTCTTCTTCTCATGATGTTCCCTCATCCATGTTGCTTTCTTTGCTTTCTTAGTTTGGGACTCTTCCTATGTTGATTTAATCCTTGTTTGTTTCCTTGTCATGATGGATAATTTTATTTGTAGCATGATAAAGAGACAAATATTAGTTCCTAAAAAATGAATCCACACATTGTCCATGAAATATATGTCATTCAATCCTTCATACAAAATACTTACAATCATCCTGTAGAAGAGTATTTCTAGCATAGACAAAGTTGATATGAATTTTTTGATGTAATGCCTTAAATAAAAGTGATCTCATGGAATGCCATGATTGCATGATAGGTAAAAAATGGAATCATGGACAAGCCATGTGAATTGTTTGACAAAAATGTTTTGGTAGACATGTATGTAAAATGTGGTACCATAGACAAGCTAGTGAGCTCACTAGCTTTTCAAAAGTCACATGAATTTTTGGATGGAATGCATTAAATAAATGTGGTCTTGTGGCATGCCATGATTACAAGATAGGAACAAAATGGAAGCATGGACAAGGCATGTGAATTATTTGACAAAAATGTTTTGTAGACATTTGTGCAAAATGTGGTACCATAGACAAGCTAGTGAGCTCACTAGCTTGTCAATTAAGTAGGATTGACAAGGTAGTGGGTTTTTTGAAAAAATAACTCATAGAAATGGGGTCTCACAGTGATGTAATTTTTTCAAACAACCCACTACCTTTTCAATCATACTGCATTGACAAGCTAGTGAGATCACTAGCTTGTCAAAGGTCACGTGAATTTTTGGATGGAATGCCTTAAAGAAAAGTGGTCTCATGGAATGCCATGATTGCAAGATAGGCACAAAATGGAAGCATGGATAAGGGCATGTGAATTATTTGACAAAAATGTTTTGGTAGACATGTATACAAAATGTGATACCATAGACAAGCTAGTGAGCTCACTAGCTTGTCAAAGGTCACATGAATTTTTGGATGGAATGCCTTAAAGAATCTTCTAGAACAAAATAAACTATACTTGAGAGAATTAAAAAGGATGAGAACACCAAGGAAGAACTTAAAAATCAAGTAGGGAAATTTACTTCATACTTACATCACCTAGATGGCCCTATTGACTTAGTTGCACCTTTCCCCATGTTGCTAGTAGCCCTGAATAAAGAGACTTGAAATAGTGGAGAGAAGGGTTACAATCGCTTGTAGGTAGAGTAATAAAGGAAACATTAAAAATGTATCACAACATTAGTGATGAGGTAAGTTTAGAAATAGAGATGAAAACCAAAATAGATTCAAAGATCTATTCATGTGGGAGGAGTATATTCCAATTTTGTAGAGACATGTATAGAAAATTTGGTAGCATAGACAAGGAAATCATCTATTTGAAAAAATGCACATCACCATGAGACCACATTTCTTTGAGGCATTTTTTCAAATAGTTGATTGCTTTATCTATGTTGTTTGATAAAATGCTTTGGTAGACATGTATGGAAAATTTAGTAGCATAGGCAAGGCAACCAGTTACTTGGTAGAACTGTTTGACAAAATGCCTCAATGAGATATGTCCTTGTGGACTAGAATGATTGCAAGATGTGCACAAAATGGATTTGTTGAAAAGGATTTAGAAAATTTCAAGCATATGCAATTTCTAGGTGTAAAACCAAATTCCACTACATTTTCCAACATCACCCATGCCTATACCAAAATGAAATATTTGGAAAGGGGTATGCACATCGATAAAAAATGATTGATAAATGATGTATTATATTACATATTTATAACTACTCTCATATATATGTGTATACAACATGTGGAAGCATACACAAGGTAGGTCAATTGTTTAACAAAATGCCTCCAAGAGATGTGGTTTAAAAATATAATTGGCAAGTGTAAAGAATTGTCTAGTTTAAAATGTGCCAAGAGGGGCTAAAGGTTATAATAACAAACAAACAATGATGAACATGGAATATGAAAAATAACAAAATCAAAGCAAGCCAAAATAGAATCAAGGAAAACAACAAAAAAAATGAGTAAAGACTTCACATACCTAAAAAATGGAGATTCGAATGGAGGAGTTTTATCGAATTATGTAGCCTTTATTTCTTCTTGCATCAAACTCCTCAATAATTTGAGTTTTTCACAAGCTTGTTTCCTTTTCAATTTTCAATTGTATATCACTTTTGAATGGAATTGAAATTTGAATTGATATATATCAAATTTGACGTGAAAACTCTGTTATTTCATGCAAAGGTGGTGGAAAGTTCATAAAAAGGTGGTAGAATGTGAAAATATTACGTGCACACTTCACAAAAGCATCAAAAAGATTCATTTTTTCAGAACACATACATAACAAAGAGAATATATAGAATTTGGTCCTGGATATCACGAGTATATTGACTCTTTTACCATTTTTAGAGCAAGACAAAACGTGCTCACATTATAATGCGCTCATGTTAAAACACGCTCACATTATACCGCAAGTGCATTATAACACAAGAAAATTGTATCTTGTTATAAAAATGGCTACATTTCAACTTCTTCAAAGTGTGCTCGCATTATGAAAATGATGATTTTCTATAGGTTTCTTTTCTCTCTCTCTATCCTTAGCCATCCATCCCCCCTTATCCATTTATGTCTCTCACTTATCCCTAAACCCTCAACCCTAGACATTATTTCATAAACCCTAATCCTTCAATCGTACACTACAAAAATCCTTGATATGTCTACCCTTAAACCCTAAACCCTAATCTCTCTCACTCACTCGCTCTATCTCTCTCCCACTCTCTCTCTCTCTCTCACTCCCTCTATCTCTCTCCCATTCTCTTAGGTCTCTCCCTCCCACCCCCTCTCCCTCTCTTAGGTATCTCTCTTTTCTTAAGTCTCTCCCTCCTACCCTATACCCCCAACCCTAAACCATAAACCCTCAACCCTCAACCCTTAAACCTGCTACCCTCAACCCAATACCCTCAACCCTCAACCCTAATTTCTCAAGTCTCTCTCTCTCAAGTCTCTCCCTCCTACCCCCTCTCCCTCTCTCACATCTCTCTCTCACTCCCTCTATCTCTCTCCCATCCCTCTATTTCCCACTTCATCTCCCCTAATCCCTCAACCCTTAAACCCTCAACCTTATACCCTCTACCCTATAAATTAAACCCCCAACCCTTAATTCTCAACCCTCAACCCTTAAACCCTAAACCCTCTACCCTCTCTATTACCCAATACTCAATACCCTCTACCTCAACCCTCAACCCTAATCTCTCTCTCTCTCTCTCTCTCTCTCTCTACCCTAATACTGCAACCCTTAAACCATTAAATCCTAAACTCGTAAACCCTATATTCTCAACCCTTAAACCCTCTAACCTCTACCCTCAACCCAATACCCTCTACCCTTAAACCCTTAAACTCTCTACCCTAATCCCTTAACCCTCAACCCTTAATCCCTCAACCCTAATCCCTCAACCCTTAAACCCTCTACCCTATACATTAAACCCTCAACCCTTAATATTTAAACCCTAAACCCTTAAACCCTATACCCTCTACCCTCTCTATTGTACCATCAACCCTCAACCCTTAGAACCTAAACCCCAAAACCCTCTACCCTAAACCCTCAATGCTCAACCTGTAATCCCTAAACCTCAACCCTTAAACCCTTAATCCCTCAACCCTAATCTCTCAACCCTTAAACTGTAAACCCTAAACCCCTATACCCTCTACCCTCAACCTTAAACCCTCAACCCTCAACACTTAAATCCTAAACCCTTAAACCCTCTACCCTCTACCCTCTACCCTCTACCCAATACCCTCTACCCTCAACCCTAATACCTCAACCCTTAAACCCTTTAACTCTCTACCCTAATCCCTCAAACCTCAACCCTTAATCCCTCAACCCTTAAATCCACTACCCTATACATTAAACCCTCAAACCTCAATTCTCAACCCTTAACCCTTAATCCTTCAACCCTTAACCCTGCAACCCTCAACCCTTAAACTCTAAACCCTCAACCCCTATACATTGGACTCTCAACCCTAATCCCTCAACCCTCTACCCTCAACCCTCAACCCTCAACCCTCTACCCTCTACCCTCTACCCTCAACCCTATACCCTCTACCATCAACCCTAATCTCTCAACCCTATACCCTCAATCCAATACCCTAAACCCAATATCCTATAGGTCCTCAACCCTATACCCTCAATTCTCAACCCTCTACCCTATACATTGGATCCTCAACCCTCATCTCTCTCTATCCTTCCCTCCTCTTCTCTCTTTCTCTCTATCTCACTTCTCCCTCCATCCCTCCCTCCCTCCATCCCTCCCTCTATACCCTAATCCCTCAACCCTATACCCTCAACCCTTAAACTCTCAACCCTAAACCCTCAACCCTCAACCCTTAAACCCTATTCCCTCAACCCTCAATCCCTAAACCCTCAAATGTGAAGCCTTAATCCCTCAACCCTTAAACCCTAATCCCTCAACCCTTAAACCCTCTACCCTCTACCCTCTACCCTCTACATTAGACCCTAAACCCTCAATTCTCAACCATCTACCCTATACATTGGATCCTCAAATATAATCCCTCAACCATATACCCTATAACCTATATACTCAACCCTATACCCTCAACCCTCAACTCTAATCCCTCAACCCTAAACCTCATCCCTCAACTCTTAAACCCTTAAACCCTTCACCCCTCAACCCTTAAATGCTTAAACCCTCAACCTTATACCCTATACATTAAACCCTCTACCATATACATTGGAACCTCAACCCTAATCCCTCAACCATATACCCTCACCCCTTATCCCTCTCTCTCTATCTATAAATACCGTCTCTCTCCCTCCCTCTCTCCTACCCTCTCTAATTGTCTATATCTACCATCTCCCTCTTTCTACATACCTCTATCTCTCTCTTTCTCTCTCTCTCTCTCCATCACTCCCTCTCTCCATCACTCCCTCTCTCTCCCTATCTCTCAAGTCTCTCCCTCCCACCCCTCCCTCTCTCTCAGGTCTCTCCCTTTGGGACCCTACCTAGGTAACTTTGTCTCCCCCCTCTCTCTCTCTATCCCTCCCACCCTACCTAGAGAAGTCCCTCTCACTCCAACCCCCTCTCTCACACTCCCTCTCTCTCCCTCTCTCTCTCCCTATCTCTTAGGTCACTCCCTCCCACACCCTTTCCCTCTCTCAGGTCTCTCTCTCACACTCCCTCTCTCTCCCTATCTCTCAAGTCTCTCCCTCTAGCACCCTACCTACATAACTCTCTTTGTATCCCTCTCTCTCTCTCCAACCCCTTCTCTCCTACTCTCTCTCTCTCTCTCTCTCTCTCTCTCTCTCTCTCTTAAAATTATCCCTCCCTGTAAAGACATACATACATACATGCATACATACAGGCATACATACATACAAGCATACATACAAGAATGCATACATATGTACATACAATATTACATGCATACATACATACATACATATACGAACATTGATACATACATACATACAAGCATGCATACATACATACATTTCATACAAGCATACATACATACAAACATACAAATATATATGCATACATTCAATAGACTAGCATTTAACACAAGGCAGTACATAAAGTGAGCGCGTTATAACACACTCACATTATGTCTTTCTAGACATTTTTTGGGCACAAATGCAAAAACCATGTCAAAACTAAGAAATAACACAAGTGCATTATAATGCGCTCGCATTATTTTTGCTTTGAGAATCCCCAAATCTTGAGCTTGGTATTTGCTTTGGAATACCAACCCAAAGGCTTGGAGTGCCTTCCCAACGTCCAAAGACGTGTTTTGTGCAATTTCTATAATATTTCACATAATTGCGTTCGTGCTAAGCATCAGGTTTGCACGTATTTTAAGGTCGAACAAATCAAACACCTAGGTAAGTTTAGGCTCTCTCTTAGTTATCTAACAATGTAATTTTTTTCACATTTTGACAATGTTAAGCCTTTGATCTATAATTTCTTTTGTTTGTGTGTCTATTTTTTGGCAAAAATCGGTGATTGGTATTTTTTCATTATAAATTAACCGTTCACCAAAATTTAAAATAAATTACATTTTTTGAAACTAGACTCCATTCTACACATTAAAAAATATATTTTTAATTAATTTTCAAAATTTATAGGAGTAGCATAGCCAAAATTTTATTTTTCAAGAAGTGTCCACTTTGAAAATTAGTAAAAAATCAAATATTCATTAAAAAATTATCAAAAAAATGGGCATAAACTACATACTGTTAGTTAATTCCTCACCAAAGCGATTTTAAAAATACTAAAAAAAGTTAACATTTTGAGTGAGCCACAAAATTTCCTATGTTATGTATTTTTGACAAAAACAACTCCAATTTCTATGGCCCCCTCTTTTGAACCCATTAATCTCTACCATTTTCAAAAAAAATTAATAGTTTAGAAAGTAGACTTGGAGCACTACGATCCTTATTTTTGATGCATCTCAAAATTTTGAGTGTAACTATCCTCAATTTCGCATCCAAAGTTAGTATTTCTTGATTTCAAAAGAAACAAAGTGGCCACTTAAGCCCCCTTTTTGACCCCCATCTTTTTGCACTTAACCCATTAACATTGTAGAGATTCGTTGCTAGCTTGAGCTAAAGTAATTACTTGTGTTTATAGTTGTAAAATATCTAATTTAATTGTTATTATTTTAAGCTTCTCTTTTATGTTTTACCTTTAGATGGATTAAAAAAACATTCAAAATATTGAATTCCTTTTTAATAACAAAATGCATTATCACTATTATGCTAACATTATTAACTTTTACTTGAAACAAATCAACACTTTAATTTCAATTCTCTCATTTATAAAAGGGACAAGCTAATTCGTTCGTTTAAAATTTCTAGCACTTAAATAAAATGACTTGGCATTGGGGTTTTAAGTTTCACAACTCCAATTAAATTAAAATATCATTACTTTTGAATAAATTAGCATGGGACTTTTTAATTCTTAATTTAATAATTTTTGGGATGGAATTTCGTCTTTGGGGGTTTGATTTTAGTGCTTCAAAGCTATCATATGGGATCACAATTTCAAACATTTTGTCAATTTGAAAAATTTAATAATCCGACTATGAAGAGCCACATTAGTGGATGATGATAAACTATAATTTGTAAGTTTTATTTTATATATAATATTAATATATGAGCTATATGCTCTTTGTTTAAAAAAATATTCTAATAAATCTTTTTTTAATAAAAAAAACCTATCTTTGTAAATTTAAACTTCATTTTATTTAAAGGGATTAACCTTATGGTTTTAAACCTCTTTATCTAGCATTTTAAATAACATCCTAAATTTATATTTTTATCTATTAGACCATATATATTAATCACTCTAATTTTAAAACCCTTTAATTTTATTAATAAAACACTTTTAATTTCCTACCACTTAATAATTCAGACAATTAAAAAATAATAATTCTCTTTCCTTTTAGAAAATCAAAACCCTAATCATTCTCTTCAAATGGGTGCCCAACCCTAATCCTTTCTTTTTATGCTACTCTTTTGTTCTTTGAGTGTTCTTCTAACCCCAACCCATGAGATTGTAGGAACAACAAAGTCATTAATGACTAAGGTAGAGAGGAGGGTTCAATGACCTTTCTTTTGGTGCACGTTGATGCGTGCTAGTGAGCCATACTAGAGAGGTGTTCTCCCCAGTTTTTGTTTGGATTATTATTTTGTATATGTAGGATTTTAGGTTGGAATATCCTTATTTTGTAGGTTTGAGGTCAACAATGGTGTCGAACCAGATAGACGAATTCTCCTTTCTGTTGGAAATTTTGGGTTTTATCACTCAATTTTCACTTGGGCTCATGACCCCCATGAAGGAGGCAAAGATCTCCCTAAAGGGCACACAATCTAGTGAGAGGGGGTGAATCAGTAGATCAAATCAATTTAAAAATCTTCAACTTTAACACATATATGTAAACATGAAACTTGAGTCATCACCGCTACTAATAAAGCAACAATCATGAGCACAAAACCACACAATAAAGCACCACATATACATGGAAACCCAAGATGGGAAAAACCACAGTGAGAATAGATGTTTGGATTAACTGTCCAAATCCAGCCTCACAAGAAGGAATATAACAAGTGAATTTTATAATATGAAGTAGGCACAAACCTACCAAGCACACCAATCCCCAAATGTACATGTAGGAACCAGCCTACTGGAGACACCAATCCCCAATACAATGACTTGAGCACCAACTCTACAAGTAGAACACCAGTCCTACAAAATTACAACGATAAATCTTGTGGAACTTCAATGTTGATTACACAACTTACAAATAGTTTAAACTTGATTCAGACACTCTACTACACTCCTTAATATCTTTTGATAATGGTACACAGTTTAATTGAGATGCTTCACACTGAATAACTCTTGCTCGCATAGTCCTCTCCTTGTATATTCACTCACCGCCTTCTTTTCAATTATACCTCAAATTGTGCATTTTCACAACTAAAGATCATATACAAGATATTACATTAACACTACTCCATGTCGGTCAAGGATCCACAATTAACCAGGATGACATAATGTGGACCTAAATTTGAATATTTCCTTCACTCCAAGCATCAACCACAATTGAAGATAACAAGATGAAACCAAAATCTTAGTGAAGATGTTTGCAACATACTCCTCTACAAGAATACTCAAAGTTGAAAAAATTATCATGGATAAGCTATCATATGAAATGCATGTGGATCTCAATATTCTTGGTTTGTTGATGCTCCATTGGTTTGCATGAAATGTGTGTGACACTCTGATTTTCACACCAAAGAATTGGGGGACTATCAATAGGAAATATAAACTAGATGCCAACAACTGGCAAAGCCAAAGAACCTCTTAGCTAGCTAAAATTGTTGCTCAATACTTAGTATATGTAGATGATGTTGCAATATAAAATTACATCGTACAAGACCTACAATGGGGATAGAATTAAAGAAAATTATAAAACCAAAAGTAGACTTCCTATCATCAACATCAAAAACCCAATCTAAGTCAGTAAAGCTAAAATTTGAGTCTCCTAATGTATAATGAGTGAAAAAATATGTGTTGATGTAAATATATCTCAAATTATATTTGGTAGCATTCTAATGACTCACATACAGATTGTGAGAGAAATGAGAGATAAGGCCAACTACATAATAAATATCAAAACATGAACGTGTTAGTTATAAAATACTGCCAACCAACTACCTTTATAATGTAGCATCAATTGGAGGATTTTAACAATTAGAATACAACACAATGCCTGGATTTAATGGACTGGGGTAGACTTGTAATCATCAAACATTTCAAATATTTGAATAAAATCAAGAGCATACATGTAAAAATAGAAATCGCATATGAAGAATGAATAATCTTGGTGTAGTCACGATAGGAGGGTCCTCAAAGATAACAGTCCAAACCATGCAGTGAGAGTCACACAACAAAAGAAACACAAAATATGGAGGCAAATGCAAATGCAAACACTCTTATTATCAGAAATCTTGATTACAAATAGTCTGCCACATCTGAGCTTACAGATTTAGCGCACAGGCTTGATTACAACATGCTCAAAATATAGTGCTCATACATGTGAGTGAAAAATATTATAGATCAAAATCTATATACATCTTATTCTGTCTTACCTAACTCTATTCCTAATCTTATGATTCAATACTAGCTTTATATCACATCCGCGGGTCGATAAACATCCGCGTCGGCCAAAGATCGCTACAATCTCTAAGAAGAAAAGTGTAACATGTGCAAGAACAGGTTGGCCTCAAATCTAAAATTCATCCATAGTAAATGTGCATGGTGAAGTGTGGACCTAAGTGTAAGGTCGGGGACAGTCCATAGAAAAAATCTAAACACACCATGAGGATCTGCAAGTCACGGGAAAGATTCATGATCAATCCAACTAGTCGTTAGGTTTTGAAGTTATTCTAGGGCCAGTCCCAAAAACTATCACATACTTCGGAAGCGATAACTTTTCGAAAAGAAATCCAAATGAGCTGAAAAACTTGGAATATGGCAATTGAACATGTCCACAATGAAATCCTAAGTACGCAAGATCTAGCGAGAAAACATGAAGAAACACTGGATCTACCAACTCGAACCAGAACAAGAACAAAACTGAATGAAAATAGTTTTGGTTGATGCAAGATTGCCAAGAACCAAGGATGCTCCTACATTAGACATTCAGGGTTAATGAAAAGTGAGCCTCTCACTTTGCAGGGGCCAAAGGAAAACCAATACAGTATACCTTAGCCTGAGAAATCCAAGAAGAATCCTCCACTGGTCTACCCTTCCATTTCACCGGATATTCTTTGTATTGTCTTCCACGGGTCCTCCTTCCATCTCTGACATATAAAATCTCTTCTACCTCATCTAATTTTTGTTTAGGAATTTGTTCTTCCAACTTCATCTTGCAGTCTTCACTGAATTCTGCTTCATGGTACTAATGTAGATCTGCAATGTTGAATATAGGTGATATACCCATGTCATCTGGTAACTCCACTTCATAAGCATTTCCTGAATCAAACTTCTTCAAAATCCTACAAGGTCCAAACTTTCTCATCTTCAATTTAATGCATGTTCCAACTAGAAATATTTCTTTCCTCAAGTACACCATCACTTTATCTCCAACTTCAAATTCCTTATGTCTCCTCTTTTCATCTGCTTTCTCCTTATACTTTTGGTTCATGTTTTCCAAATGTTGTTTCACTTGAGTATGCATTGTCTTCACATGTCTTGCAAATTCTACTGCTTCTACACTCCTTTTATCTTCCCTATTGATGTCTCAACTTTGATATACCTCTAGGATGAACTCCTGTAACAATCTCAAAAGGTGTCTTTCCAATACTCCTATTCACTGAATTATTGTAGGCAAACTCTACTTGTGCTAGGGCTAGATCCCAACTTCTGGTCTTCTCTCCAACCAAACATCTCAGCAAATTTCCCAAAATTTTGTTTACTACCTCTGTCTATCCCTTTGTCTGTGGGTGAAAATTAGAACTAAACTTCAAATTTTTCTTCAATTTTCTCCAAAGTGTCCTCCAAAAGTAACCAACAAATTTTGTATCTTGTCTAAAACAATGCTCCTAGGTAATCCATGTAATCTGACCACTTCTTTGAAAAACAAATATGCTATATGTATTGCATTTTTTGTCTTCCTACAAGGTATGAAATGTGTCATCTTAGAAAATATTTCCACCACCACAAATATTGAATCATTACCTCTCGGTGTCTTAGGCAAACCAAGTGTGAAATCCATGTTGATATCCTCCCAAGGTCTTTCTACTACTGTCAAAGGTTTATACAACGCAGCATTCTGACTACTCCCTTTTGCAACTTGACAAACTCTACAATTCTGCACAAATTTTCTGACATCCTTATGAATCTGTGGCCAAAAGTAATTCTCACTCACCAATGCTACTGTCTTGTCAATTCCAAAATAACCTGCCAAACCTCCACTATGTTTCTCTTTTATACACAACTAGTTTCCTCTAAACAACATGTCCTCTTGAATGAAATAATCTAACCATTGCATTCTATCCTCCAAAATTGGTTCTTCACATGCTCTCCAAAGTTTTGCAAAATTCAGGTTTTCCTTATACAAGTTCTTCAATTCACCAAAGCCTAATACCTCCACTCTCATCCGTGCCAGTAAATTCCTTCTTCTACTCAAAGCATCAGCAACTCTATTTGACTTCCCACTCCTATGCTTCAAAACAAAAGTATAACTTTGCAAGAACTCTACTCATCTCATGTGTTTCTAATTCAACTTACCTTGACTATTCAAATGTTATAACGCTTGATGATCCGTATACAACACAAACTCCTTAGATAACAAGTAATGTCTCCACTTCTTCAAGGTTTGAACTATGGTATAGAACTCTTGATCATACACTGAATATCTTCTCCTTGCATCATTCAACTTCTCACTGAAATAGGCTACAGGTCTTCCTTCTTGACTTAACACTACTCCAATTGCATTTCCACTTGCATCACAATCCACTTGAAATACCTTATCAAAATCTGGTAAATCCAACACAGGCTGCTCTGTCACCTTCTATTTCAATAGCTCAAAAAAAAAATTCTGCTCTAGATATCCATCTAAAATCCTTCTTATCTCCCCTCATTGTTTTTGTCATAGGGCTACAAATAGAACTGAAACTCCTAATGGACTTTCGATAGAAACTAGCCAATCCATGAAATGAACTTACCTCTCCAATGCAATTAGGTGTAGGCCATTCAATAATAGCTCTCACTTTCTCAGGATCCATCTTCAATCCATCTACTGATATCACAAATCCCAAATATACCAATTCTTCATTCATGAAACTACACTTCTTTATGTTTATCAGCAATTGTTCTTCTTTCAACCTCTGCAAAACTTGTCTTATGTGCAACAAATTTTCTTCCCTTGTCTTACTGAAAATCAGAATGTCATCCAAATATACAATCACAAACTTACCCAAGAATTTCTTCAATACCTCATTCATAAACTTCATGAAAGTACTAGGTGCATTTGTCAGTCCAAAAGGCAACACCAACCATTCATACAATCCTTCATTTTTCTTGAACGTTGTTTTCCACTCATCTCCTTCTCTGATTATGATCTGATGATATCCACTCTTCAAGTCTATCTTTTTAAATTACTTAGCTCAACTCAAACAATCCATAATGTCATCCATCTGGGGCAAAGGAAATCTATACTTTAGTGTGATCTTGTTTGTGGCTTTAGATTTTGTAGACATTCTCCATTCTCTATATTTCTTAGGTGCAATCACAATAGGTATTGCACAAGGACTTAAGATTTCTCTGATAAAACCTTTCCTCAACAATTCTTATACTTGTATATTCAACTCTTTATTTTCTTTCAGTGTCATCTGGTGTGCTACTTTATTACAAAAACTAGCTCCAGGAAACAGATCCATGCAATGACTAATACTCCTTATAGGTGGTAATCCATCAAGTACATTATCTGAAATGATAGCTTCATATTTTGTCAGCAATTCTTTTATCTCCCTAGGTTTTCCTTCTATATGCTTCAAGTCTTCAACCTTCTTAGGCACCACTGCATAGCACATGTTTTCATGTTTCAATCCATCCAAAAACCTTCTTCCATCAACCAAACAGATTCTAGCAATCGTACAAATCTCAGCCTTAGGAACATCTTCCAAGGGTAACAAATTTTGATTCATTCCATTAGCAACAATGGTGTATATGTTCTTCTTTCCATCATGAATAGCTTGTCTGTCATACTGCCAAGGCCTTCCCAACAAGATATGGCATACACCCATAGGCATAATATCACATAAAACTTCATCATGGTAATTTCCTATCTTCAATTTCACCAAACATTGTTCACTTACTAGTATCTTATGCTCATCTTGAACCCAAGCTATCTGATAGGGCTTAGGTTGTTTCAACCTTTCCAACTTTAGTTTGGTCACCATTTCTTCAGAAGCCAGGTTCTCTAAACTCCCACTATCAATGATCACTTTGCAACATTTACCAGCCACCTTGAATTTGGTCCTGAACAAATTATTTCTCTGCAATGGTTCTTTCTCCAATTCACTTTGACACAACACTCTCCTATTTACCAATACCTCTCCTTCTTCTAGTTCATTAGATGATCCAGCATGATCCTCCTCAACAAAGGTTGTTCTTCTATTGTTCTCAGTTTTTCTGCTTGTTTCTCCCTGTTTGCATTCAAAGGCTCTATGTCCTCCACATTTAAAACAAGTTCCCCTAAATATTATTTTATCTTGTCCTCTATCATCTTTTCTATGCCCTTCATTTCTATAACCACCATATACTCCTCTTCTATAAGATTTTTCATCATCTCTTTGTTATGAATTTTCATTCTTACTGATCTCCTTATCCTTGTTTTGATCTGAAAAAGTTCATCTTCCTCCAAATATTCTTCCTCTCTGAAATCTTCCACCTCTTCCTCTCTGTCACTGCTCATGTCATTTATTCAGCTTCTCTTATGCTTTTAGGGCACATTGATATGCCTCTTCCACACTCAACAACTTAATCAAACTGATCTCATATTGAATAGATGACCTCAAACCATTCACATATCTAGCTACTTATTCAATCTCATCTTCTGAATGTCCAGATCTGATATTCAAATTGTAGAATTCCTCAGTATACTCTGTCACACTGGATTCTTTCTGCTTCAAATTCTGCAATTTCTTGAACAAACTAATATGATAGTCTACAGGCATAAACTTTGTCTTCAATTTATTCACCATTTGATCCCATGATCTTATCTTCTTTTTCCTTTTCTTTGTCTATCTATCTGCAAATGTTCCCACCAAAGGGATGCATGTCCTCTCAACTTTGTATAGGAAAATTTTACCTTCTTATCATTTGGGGTACCTTCAAAATCAAATTATTTCTCCATTTTTGTTATCCAATCCAACAATTCATCTGAATCCAACTTACCATTATAATCTAGTGGATTGAAATGTGGCTTATTGTTCACTCTAGTTAGGGCTCTTATGAACCTCTCTTCTCCCTAATCAAGACCAGGTTGCTCTTCTCTTGCAACTTATTCTTGCTCTTCTACTTCTTCATCACTTACATCATCAACCGGTTGACGTCTTCTCTGGGTCGTTTCAACTGCTTCCAATCTTGCAGCAATTCCTCTCAACATCTCCATTACAGTTGGGTCTGCATTTTCATGTGCTCCATTTCCTCTACCATTTCTGCACAAGTCCTATGTAATTGCAGGTCGGATCCTCAATCTACCACCCTACAACAAATCTTCAACAGGACTACGCAACTTCTGACCATCTCGCAAGGAATGAATCTCACTCTGATACCAGTTTGGTGCAACCACGGTAGGAGGGTCCTCAAAGAGAATAGTCCAAACCATGCAACAAGAGTCACACAATAGAAGTAAAATGAAATATGGAGGAAAATGTAGATGCAAACACTCTTATTATCAGAAATCTTGATTACAAATAGTCTGCCACATCCAGGCTTACAAATTCGGCACAAAGGCCTGATTACAACATGGTCAAAATATAGTGCTCATACATGTGAGTGAAAATCTTATAGATCGAAATCTATATACATCTTATTCTATCTTACCTAACTCTCTTCCTAATCTTATGATTCAATACTAGCTTTATATCATATCTGTGGGTCAAGAAACATCCACATCGGCCAAAGATCGCTACAATCTCCAAGAAGAAAAGTGTAATGTGTGCAAGAACAGGTTAGCCTCAAATCTGAAATTTATCCACAGTAGATGTACATGGTGAAGTGTGGACCTAAGTGTAAGGTCGGGGATACTCCATAGAACAAATATAAACACACCATGAGGATCCACAAGTCACGGGAAATATCTGTGATCAATCCAACTAGCCGTTAGGTTTTGAAGTTATCCAGTCCCAAAACCTATCACGTACTTCGAAAGCGATAAATTTCTAAAAAGAAATCCAAATGAGCTAAAAAGTTGGAATACGATAATTGAATATGTCCACAATGAAATCCTAGGTACGCAAGATCTGGTGAGAAAACATGAAGAAACACTAGATCTACCAACTCGAACCAGAACAAGAACAAAACTGAATGAAAATATTTTTGGTTGATGCAAGATTGCCAAGAACCAAGGATGCTCCTGCATCAAATCTTTAAGCCAAGAAAGTAATGCAAAAGTTCAAGATCTCTCATATCAAAATACTCATGGATCAATTCTCATTGAACACTCTAAATCATGAAAAATGAAATACATGTAAGAATCAAGTCACCCACATACAACACAAAAATCAAAAATCGTCCACCTATCTTTGAGTGTAAAATATGGGATTGGAATGACATCATGTGAAACTAGAAGAAAGAAAGAAATATTCTCATACCAAGCATAAGGATCTTTTTTGAGACCATATAATGAATGATGAAGCTTGCAAACAAGTGAAGATGAACAAAAATTTGAGGCTACTCCATATAAATCTCCTCATGAAGATCATTGTACAAGAAATAACTCTTCACATCCATCTAATAAACTAATCATCCCTGTGATGCTAGAAGAGAAAGTACAAGTTGAATAGAACCTATGTTGGCACTAGGAGAAAAGGTCTCAAAATAGTCAATTCCTTCAACCTATGAAAATGCCTTTATAACAAGGTGTACCTTGTATTTATTAATAGAACCATTAGCTACATATATATTGTGGTATACCCACTTGCATTGAAATAAATTTCTTCCCCTAGGAAGAGGTACAAGATCCTAAGTATGATTATTTATTTTAAAAAATACTCCTCTACCATAGCTATATCCTACTAAGGAATACCTACCATATCTAAAAACATTTGATGATCATCCAAAATGACATGAATCAAAATAATAGCACCTAATTTCTTTGAGAAAGTATGAAAAGAATATGAAGGAGCGCCAACAAAATATATAGATACATCAAGAGTATTACAAGCCCATTTGGATGAATTTTATGTAACTAGTAGTGATGGTGGAAGTGGAACAACATCCTCATCCTCAAGAAATAATACGTAAGAGATGAAGGAGTAGGTAATGAGAGAGAACATAGTGATGGAGAATCTACGAGAGGAAAGCTCTTGTTAAATTTTAGACCGTTCCTAAATAAGACATTTCTATAAGTAGGATCAAACAACCTATAAGCCTCAACATCACCATAGTAGCCAAAAAATATGAGTGGTCGACTCTTCCTCTCCATGTATTTGTGTTGACCATCTAGAATAAATTTCTAAGCATCGGTACCAAATACTTGGAATGAAAATACATCTATCTTGACATAGGCCAAGCCTCCTCAAGAGTCGTATTTCATTATGTGACATGCAATTCTAAATGTAATTTTTACAATTTATTATTCAACCAAAAAGGTGGAATCCATATTTTATGACTAAATCATACAATTAGTCATCTCCCATGGTATTATTTTCTTTCTCTCAACTACACCATTCTAGTGAGAGGAGTAGGGAATTATAAGCTAATGTTGAGTACCATGCTCACTATAAAAATATTTGAAAATTCTCCAAAAATGCCTTGTATTTCCTAAAATTATTAAGGACCTCACTCTTGTACATAAGAAATTACACCCATGTATGTATAGAGAATTAATCAATAACTATAAGCACATACTTGGCCTCTAAATATGAAGTCAAAAATGACATGAGATTGCTATGTACCAACTCTAAAGGTCTCTATGCTCGTGTGGCCTTACCTATCAAAAAATGATCCTAATGATGTTTTGCAAGTTCACAACCTTGATAAACTCCCTATGTGCATGAATTATTAAGTAGACCATGTAGAATTTGATAATCCAACCTCACATATCCTAATGAACACCTACAAGCAAATAACCTATCACCAAAGGAGATCAAGAGACACAAGAATGGTGTTCTGCAAACATGAAGCAAAAGATGCAGTACCCAAGAAGTGAATAATTACAAAGAGATCAATCCTTAAGAAAGGAGATCAAAACCTAAAGTGAAAACCCTAGGATGAAGATTAAATTAGCATGTGACAAGTGTCAAGATCATAAATGAGACAACATGACTAGTTTAATAATGCAAAATAAAGATTCATAAGTTTAGCTTAAGTGAAATAAAGTAAAGGTGACTTAATTAATTGATCAATATGATTAAATTAATAAATTAAACAACCTATTCCTCTAACACCCCCCTTAAGATGAACTTAGCGAGAAGCTAAAAAACTAAGGACAAATGCATAAAAGCAAATATGGGTCCCGAAAAACAATTTTGAGCAATACTATCATAAGGTACACTGAAATGAATGCTAGAATTTATGATAAAGAACCAATAACAACTGAATGTGCAGACATGGAAGTACAAGCAAATATAAAGGGTGTGAAAACAAAAGTCACACACGCATGAGAAAGGTATGAAGGAAAACAAACGTAAACATCAACCCCCATGGCACTTTATATCATAGTGCAAGTACAAAAAGGCACAAATTGATGTACAAGAATCCCAATACTACGCATACAAAGTTGAGGCAATTTATTTTAGTGCGTTTACAGATGAAAAATACATGCAATGTGAGCCCATATGGTCCAAAAAGGACTACATCTGAGAAGAAGGAATTCTGAAAAGAAAAAAAAATAAAATTTGGAAACCACCTGCACCATTGTGAAGAGCTCGAAAGCAGCTTTTCGATGATATCTCGTTTTCCCATTTTCAACATCGTATGCAAAAGTTATGTCGAAAACACTGAAGGCAACTCTCGAAAAGAAGATCTTACTTTGACTGGAAATAACAGGGACCTGAGAAAATATCTCCAAAAAATACCTAAACTATTAGAAATTAATATGAATTCTCTTTCCAACGATATCTTGTTTGCCCGATTTTGACACTGTGGGAAAAAGTTATGGCCTCCGGAAGTAAACAGCTCCTAAAGCGCAAAAACATAGTTGATTGCATTAAATTTGACAGCCAAATGACCGTCGCAACAAAACTGCAAGCCTAAATTTGATGGTCAAATGGCTGTCAGCACATATTTACAATTTGCCTTATTTTAAAGAAATTGTTTTTTTTTTTAAACAATAAAAAAAAAATTACAATAATTTTTTTTTAATAAAAATTTAAAACATTTTGGGTGGGGGGCGTGTGGACCCACCCCCACCTCTCCAACCACATTGGCGCAAGTACTTTGTGCAAGTCTGTACCTACGCAATACCCTGCACAAGTATGTACCTACGCAGGGACCTCCCTCTTTAATTTATTTTAAAAACAAAAAAAATTCAAAAACTTTTTGTTTTTCAAATATTAAAGCTTTTAAAAATAATTTTTTTACAATTAAAAATTGTAGAAAAAATTTCATATATATATTTGACAAAAATTTACCTTGAGATGCATGCAGGGGGTCGTACAACCCCTTCCAGGTAATTTTTTTTTGTCTCGGGGTGATCTGCTCCAAAATTGACAAATTATATATGGAAATAGGGGTTTTTGGGCCTTCTGAGAGCAATGGTGAGGTTTGTTTGGGCTCAAAACACTCCAAAAAATTAGGCACCCCCTAGATCTAGGTAAAAATCCCTTTCTTCAAACCCTCACAGATCTCACAAATGGAAACCAATTTTGACAAAACAAAGGTCAATCTTAACTATTCTAGCAGCTCTAGATTCAATGGAAAGGTTTGATTTGACCCTGGATTTACTGTAAAACTGCTTCAAAGAAAGATCTCACAAAAAAAAGAACAAGAAGCTTGCAAATCTAGAGCTCTGATACCATGTAGAAGTTGATAATCCAACCTCACAGATCCTAATGAACACCTGCAAGCAAATAACCTGTCACCAAAGAATATCAAGAGACACAAGAATCGTGCTCTACAAACATGAAGCAAAAGAAGCATTACCAGAGAAGTGAATAATTATAAAAAGATCAATCCTTAAGAAAGGAGATCAAAACCTAAAGTGAAAACCCTAGGATGAAGGTTAAATTAGCATGTGACAAGTGTCAAGATCATAATGAACGAGACAACAAGACCAATTTAATAATGCAAAATAAAGATTTCTAAGTTTAGCTTAAGTGAAATAAAGTAAAGGTGACTTAATTAATTAATCAACATGATTAAATTAATCAAGTAAACAACCTATTACTCTAACAGGCCAATCACCTAATGCTTGTGTGCTCAATTTTTGTAGATACCTATAGTTGACAACTAGATTTTTCATACCAAATCTTAAATAATTTACATATTCTATAAGAGGTGGTCCTAATGAAGTCTAAAAACCATCAAACCTATCTAACCTATCTAACCAAGATGCATGATCAATACTACCTAAAACCACAATAGTTTCTAGATCATGAAGCTCCCAAATAACCATATCATGAGGTGAGAACTCAATTATCTTTCTAGTTCTAAGGTGACAATCTAATACATAGAAAAGAGGTTGGATGAAATATCAAGAACCAAAAGTACATCTTGAATAAAACCATCCTAGACCTAAATAGTACCTACTCCCAAAATTTAAAATTATGTAGAACCCCCATTAAAATCTATGAAGTACTACAATATAAAAGTGATGTGACAATATCTTGGGAATATGTCATATGGTAACCTCCTAAGTCAATTATCTAATTTATTGCTAAAGGAAAATCTCATACATAATGGTCTTGGCCCTTACCTTTAGTAGTGGAAGGAAACTTAAAGGATGAAAGTATGGTTGTCCATGGCTTCTTATAAAGCCTCTAGTCTCTTCCAAAATTTGGTCATGGCATGTCCTTCTTTACCACAAAAACTACTCGTTTCTACTAATTTCTTATTTGTCTAGGAGGAAGACTTGTCAAACTTAGAAGACATGTCATTTTTAGAAATGAATTGATTTTTTATCTAGCTTCTTTTTTTTTTTATGAATCTTTGCCACCCAATAAAGGATCTATATTAATATTTAATTTCTTCTCTTTCCCTTTGGATTTTTGTGCTAGCAATTGTTGGTATTTTGAAATAGAAATAGCATCTAACTATACCAACTTAGCATGATCTTGTGTCAAATGATCACAAAAACTTAAAAAGGAGGCATGCTAATTGCATCACCTAATTCATCCATACTAGGATAAAATATAGAAGAGAATATTTTAAATGGACCTTTAAGCTTATATAGACTCAAGAAACTACATTCATTTTCAGTCTTGTCCTTTTCATAACCCTATAATAGTGACCTAAGTGACCTAAATCTAACCAAGAATTCCTCAATGGAAGAGATGAAATTAGGTACAAGTGTATTCGATCATGTCTCAATATATAGTGCCTAGAACTCATTAACACATCAAAAAGATATTTTTGTTTATCTCAAATCTACTTAGAATTTATAAAAGACTTAAAGTGAAATAATACTATTTGAAATAGGCAAAGGAATCAGTCTCATGGACTCATCCATCTAATTCATATCTCCAAATCACTCATATCTATTGGAAATAGGATGCCATTTAATTGCAATCCTAAAACATTAGTTATTTCATGTATATCCTAAAGTTCCTGAAATGTGTTTATCAACACTAGGATTAAGAAGGAATTAATAATTGATGAAATAATCATGATAATTGAAATTTGTATGTTATTATAAATGTTAGGAACATGTGGGGATGCCTTGGGATAGGCTCCTACAAAATAGGAGCACATGGACACACACATGGGAGGTGATACTCACCTTAAGTTCAATTAACTAAGTGGTAAATTGAGTATACTTCATAAATGCATCCTAGGTTCCTACAAAATAGGGATTTTGTTTTATGCATGTTGAGTACCTATAAAATAGGGTTTGAAGTTCAGTTGAAGTTCAGTTCAGTTCAATTCAGTTCAATTCAGTTCAGTTTAGTTCAGTTCAATTGACGTTCAGTTCAGTTCAAGTTCAGTTCAATTCAGTTCAAGTTCAGTTATCTTCAGTTAGTTTTAGTTGCATGTTAGTTGACTTCAGTTAACTTGAAATGCATGGCTAATAACTTGAGTTGCATGATAGATAACAAGAACTACCTTCAGTTAACAGGAGATGACCATTCTTGCATGAATGGTGTTGAGAAATATTTCAATTAACAAGAAATATCTTGGACCCACTTTGGGTGCCCAAGTTGGCTTCTTGGAATCAACTCCTTTGCATGCAGAGATATTTTTGAAGGCCTAGTTAAGTGGGGCTCTCTTTTGGGCGCCAACTTTGAGGATAAAGCCTTAAGATATTTACAAGATGAAGACTAAGTTATGACTTCAGTTTGGTACGCCCAAATGGAAGAGGCAGATGGTTTGACATTGATTTTCACTGTACAACTCCACTTGCATGAAATAGGCGTACCTTCAAGGGTTAGGGCTTGAGCATTGTTTGTGTAACTCATTTGGAGTTTACAATGTTGGAGAAAGTCTATATATCTCAAGCAAGTTGTAGAGAAATTTTGTAAGTTTTATTTGTAGGTTGTGAAGAAGTTTGGTGAAGGAAAAAGAGGCATTCTCAAGCAAGAATTGAAGCTATTGTAATCTACTTCAAAATTGGAATAATAGATCAGTTCTTGGTGGATTTTTTTACCCGAAAGGGTTTTCTCCACATTACATGCTTGTGCAATCTTTCTAATATCATTTATACTTCTTCTATCAACTTATGTCTATATTCAACAAACAGTAAAAAGGATTAATCAGATAATCACCCACAAAGAATATGTAACAAAGGAAATACATATTTAGATCAGCAATATTAAAGTTTTACAAGGTATTAAGCTACTGAAACACCTCAATTTTCAACATGTGGTATCAGAGCTAAGGTTGGGTAGAGTATTGGGATGCCTTTCTCTTAAAGATTGAAGGATTTTTCGGCTTAGTGGGAGCTTTTATAATTTTGATTATTTTCTGATTTTGGAAATAAGTTTTGTTACAATGAATTCACGTTTAGATATTGAAAATTTCAATGGATCTAACTATAAAATGTGGAAATTAAAAATGGAAGATCTTCTTGAAGAAAGAGATCAGTGGTTAGCTGTTAATAATTAGACAAAAACACCTACAACTATTTCAGATGAGGATTGGGCTAAGCTAGATAAAAATGAAAGAGGAACTATTAGATTATGTCTTGTTGATGTTGTTCTCTTAAATGTTTCAGATGAAAATACTGCATATAAATTGTGGAAGAGAATAGGTGATTTTATCAAACTAAAAGTCTTACAAATAAGTTTTATCTGAAAAGGCAGTTGTATTCATTGAAAATGAAAGATGGTGATGTTTTAGCACAACATTTAAATGCTTTTAATTTGATTCTCATTCAATTAGCATATGTAGATGTAAAGCTAGAAGATGAGGATAAATGCATTTTATTACTTTTCTCCTTACCAGATTCTTGGGAAAATCTAATTGTTGCAATAAGTGGCAATGGTGCAGATCCAAAGATGGACAATATCATTCCAACTCTCCTATCAGAGGAGATGAGGAGGAAGTCTAAAATTGGCTCCCAAGATGCCTTGTTTGTTAGAGGTAGGCCTAAAGAGAAGGAATCTAAGGCAGACAAGAAAGGAAAGGGTAAGTCTAAAGGACGATCAAAAACCCCTGGTAAGAGTAAGGTAAAGTGTTGGAATTGTGGAAAACCTAGACATATTAAAAAGGATTGTAAGAGTAATAAAAAGGGATTTGATATTTATACAGAGAAATCCACTGATGATAGTAATGAGGCATTAGTCATTTCTTCTAATACTGTTGTTGATAACTCTTGGCTTATTGATTCAGGTTGCTCCTATCATATGACTCCTAGGAAGGAGTGGTTCACTAAGTATACTGCATATGATGGAGGGGATGTCTTCTTTGGAGACAACAGCACAACAAAGGTTGTTGGAAAAGGAGAGGTAAAATTGTGTTTCAGTGATGGTAGGGTTAAGACCCTTAATGATGTTTTACATATTCCAGGACTTGCTAGAAATCGTCTTTTTGTCTCTAAGTTCAATGATTCTGGAATGCATGTGACATTTGACAAAGGTGGTTACCGATTGGTGAAAGTTAATACGGTGGTTGCTAAAGGATATCGAATCGGGACTTTGTTTAAGTTAAATACCTCCAATGTAAATATTGTATCAAATGTAGTTGAAGCTGAAAATACATGTATGCTATGGCACCATAGATTGGGCCATATAGGTGGAAAAGGTCTTAGGACCATTATAAATAAGAATTTGGTTGACGGTATTCCTAATTATAATATTGGCAAGAATTACTTTTGTGAGCACTGTGTGTTTGGAAAACAATCTAGATCTAAATTTCCTAGTGGTACAAATAGAGCTAAAGGATTATTAGAGATTATTCACTCAGATGTAATGGGCCCTACGGATATTGACTCTATTGGAGAATCTAGATACTATGTCACATTTATTGATGATTTCTCAAGATATACTTGAATATATTTTATGCATAACAAATCTGATGTGTTTAATAAGTTTAAGGAATTTAAGGCTTTGGTTGAGAAACAATCAGATCATAAGATAAAAGTATTGAGATCAGATGATGGTGGTGAGTATTGTTCTAGGGAATTTTATGACTTTTGTAAACATGCAGGAATAGTGAGATAGAAAAATACTCCATATACACCTCAAAAAAATGGAGTAGCAGAAAGGATGAACCGAACCTTAATGGAAAAAGCTAGGAGTATGTTAAGTAGTGCTAAGCTAGATCAGTCCCTATGTGCTGAGGTAGTATGTACTTCTTGCTATTTAATCAATAGATCCCCTAGTTCATCTATTGAAGATAAAACTCCTTATGAAATGTGGTTAGGAAAGAAGCCTAGTGTTGCACATTTAAGGATCTTTGGTTGTGAGGCCTTTGTTCATGTGCCTCAAAAAAAGTGATCTAAACTGGATCCTAAAGCACAGAAATGCATATTCATAGTTTATGGTGAAAATGTAAAAGGGTACAAGCTTTGGAATCCACTAACACGAAAAGTTTATTTATCTAGAGATGTAATTTTCAGGGAATTTAGAGCTTATTCGGGAGAAGAAGAACCAAAGGAAAAGGACACTTCTTGAATAGTGCATTTTGAGATTGATAATCAAAAGCAACAAGATGCACATGTTGAAGAACATTTGGATGGATTGGAAGAGGAGAGTTTGGAGAGTTCTTTTGAAATAGAGGCTCAAGATGAGCATATTGAGGAACAAGTAGAAACCCCTCTAAGAAGATCCACAAGACAATGGAATCCCGTCGAAAGGTATAGCCCACCTAATTTCCATTGTATTTTTTCTTTAATGAGTACTAATGATGAACCTAGTTCTTACATGGAAGCTTTGTCTTCAAATGAACACAAGCTTTGGTCACAAGCTATGCATGAGGAAATGGAATCCTTAGAAACTTGTGACACATGGGATCTTGAGAGTTTTCCCAAAGAAAGAAAGGCCATTGGTTGTAAATGGATCTTTAAAAAGAAGATTGGTGCATATGGTAATCTCGAAAGGTACAAGGCTAGATTAGTAGCCAAGGGCTACTCCCAAAGAGAGGGAGTTGACTTTAATGAAATCTTCTCTCACGTTGCTAAACTTACTTCTATTAGATTCTTTTTGTCAATTGTTGCTGCTTATAATTTTGAAATTGAACAAATGGATGTGAAAACTATGTTTTTACATGGGAATCTTGATGAAGAGATTTATATGAAGCAACCTGATGGTTTTGTTGTAAAAGGAAAAGAAGAATTGGTTTGCAGGTTAAAGAGATCTTTATATGGATTGAAATAGTCTCCCAGAATGTGGTACCAAAAGTTTGATGCTTTCGCATTGAAATTTGGTTATGTTAGGAGTCAGGAAGATCATTGTGTTTACATAAAAATAATCGATGATCAGCTTTTAATTATTATCTTATATGTTGACAACATGTTATTTATAGGTAATAGCAAGGTAATGATCAAAGAATTGAAAGCACAACTCTCAAGCACATTTGAGATGAAAGATTTAGGGGTTGCAAAATATATCCTTGGTATGGAGATTAGCAGAGATAGAGGTAACCGAAAGCTTTGCTTAAGTCAAAGAAATTATGTTGATACTATTTTGAAACGGTTTAATATGCAGGATAGTAAACCAATTAATATTCCTTTACCAGTTGGCACGAAGTTAAGTTTAGACATGAGTCTTAAATTTGATTCTGAATATGAGGAAATGTCTGAAATTCCGTATGCTAGTGCAATTGGTAGTTTAATGTATGCATTGGTCTATACAAGACCAGATATAGCCCAAACAGTAGGATTTCTTAGTAGGTTTATGTCTAACTCTGGTAAAGAACATTGGACTTATGTTAAGAGGGCTTTTAGATATTTACGAGGGACTTCTGATTACCGTTTAGTTTATCATGGTTCTAATAACATTGATATTATGAATAGATCATTGGATATATAGGGTTTTGTTGATTCAAACTGGGCAGGAGATCTGGACAGTCAAAGGTCGACAAGTGGTTATTTGTATACTTTGTTTGGAGCTACAGTTAGTTGGATGAGTAAGAGGCATCCCACAGTTGCTTTGTCCACCATAGAAGCAAAGTACATGGCTGCCACACATGCCTCTAAAGAGGCAATTTGGTTACAGAGACTTGGGAAAGGTATTGGTTTTAATTGCAAGAAAGTTAATCTTGAATGTGATAGTTAGAGTGCTATTTGTTTAGCCAAAAATCCTATGTATCATGCTCGTACTAAACATGTAGATGTCCAGTATCACTTTGTTCGAGAAATGGTTGAAAGTGGAAAAGTATTAATTGAAAAAGTTGACACTTTAATTAATGTTGTAGATTATCTTACGAAGCCAGTTCCTACAGATAAGTTCTCGTGGTGCAGGAAGGCCATTGGCCTTGAGTCGTGTACTTGATTTAAATTTATTATTCCTAGTTTAGAATAATTGCAATGTATAATGTCAAGTGGGAGAATGTTGGAAATAGGATGCCATTTAATTGCAATCCTAAAACATTAGTTATTTCATGTATATCCTAAAGTTCCTGAAATGTGTTTATCAACACTAGGATTAAGAAGGAATTAATAATTGATGAAATAATCATGATAATTGACATTTGTATATTATTCTAAATGTTAGGAACATGTGGGGATGCCTTGGGATGGGCTCCTACAAAATAGGAGCACATGGGCACACACATGGGAGGTGATACTCACCTTAAGTTCAGTTAACTGAGTGGTAAATTGATTATACTTCAGAAATGCATCCTAGGTTCCTACAAAATAGGGATTTTGTTTTATGCATGTTGAGTACCTATAAAATAGGGTTTGAAGTTCAGTTCAGTTCAGTTCAAGTTCAGTTCAGTTCAGTTCAGTTCAGTTCAAGTTCAGTTATCTTCAGTTAGTTTTAGTTGCATGTTAGTTGACTTCAGTTAACTTGAAATGCATGGCTAATAACTTGAGTTACATGACAGATAATAGGAACTACCTTCAGTTACTAGGAGATGACCATTCTTGCATGAATGGTGTTGAGAAATGTTTCATAACAAGAAATATCTTGGACCCACTTTGGGCGCCCAAGTTGGCTTCTTGGAATTAACTCCTTTGTATGTAGAGATATTTTTGAAGGCCTAGTTAAGTGGGGCCCTCTTTTGGGCGCCAACTTTGAGGATAAATCCTTAAGATATTTACAAGATGGGGACTAAGTTATGACTTTAGTTTGGTATGCCCAAATGGAAGAGGCAGATGGTTTGACATTGGTTTTCACGGTACAACTCCACTTGCATGAAATAGGCGTACCTTTAAGGGTTAGGGCTTGAGCATTGTTTGTGTAACTCATTTGGAGTTTACAATGTTGGAGAAAGTCTATATATCTCAAGCAAGTTGTAGAGAAAGTTTGTAAGTTTTATTTGCAGGTTGTGAAGAATTTTGGTGAAGGCAAAAGAGGCATTCTCAAGCAAGAATTGAAGCTATTGTAATCTACTTCAAGATTGGAATAATAGATCAGTTCTTGGTGGAGTTTTTTACCCGAAAGGGTTTTCTCCACATTACATGCTTGTGCAATCTTTCTAATATCCTGTTTACTTCTTCTATCAACTTCTATCTATATTCTACAAATAGTAAAAAGGATTAATCAAATAATCACCCACAAAGAATATGTAACAAAGGAAATACATATTTGGATCAGCAATATTAAAGTTTTGCAAGGTATTAAGCTACTAAAACACCTCGATTTTCAACAATATTTGTGAGTGAACTTGAGTGGTGTATCATGCAATGTGATCCATAATCCGTTAGATATAAGGAATCTAGTCATTTGAGGTTTCTAAGTGTTGTAACTGTGTGGTGTAGGATGCTCAATCGAAGAGGTTTTTTATTTTTTCATTGAGTTTTTTTTTTTTAAATGACTAATTTGATGAATGTAAATATTTTGAGATCCCTCAATGTGTTTTATAGAGAAAATTAAATAACCCCACAATAAGGAAAACAAACCCTTTTTTATAATTTTTACAATAAAAGAGTAAAAAATAAATAGTTTGCTTCATGTTGAATTTTTATATACCTAGTAAACAATCTAGAAAATCCTATCTAATGGATACATAGATCATGGAACCAAATTTCCAATGCCTATTCACTTTTTTTAAGTAAAAATTGTATACCTTAGTTATACACAATTTTGTAAAACTACTCCTTTAGGTCCTTGAGGTAAAAAATCCCCCCTAGTTAAGGCTCTCTAGTCACCCACATCACTGGGTATTGGAGGTCTAGGGATTGGGGTGCTAGATATTATCCCCTTGTCACCAATGTAACCAACTATTGATTTCTATGGGTGGGTTGCTAGTAGTAATCTGGCTAAAGGACAATGGAGCCACTAGTGGTGGTAATACAAGGTAGAAAAAGGTAGTAGAGCCATTGGTGGTGATGACAACAAGTGAACGGGTGGTAGATTTTTCAAGGTGACAGTGATGGGTTTCAATGCACCACTGATGTGGAAATTGAGCTACTAGAGTCAGTTAAGGAACATCTTTGATGTTAGCATCAACCAAGTGGCTCTGTGAAGTAAAATCGTTGGTACCTAAGAGTATTTCTAACTAGTAAAATGGGGCATCAAGACTATGTTTGGTCACTAAAGTGACATAAACCTTAAAGTGGAAAACAAAAATCTAAGCCCAACAATTAGATAGCTTATGCCCTAGAAATAGTAATGAAACTTGCACAACTTCCTGAGAAAAAATAAAAAACTACAATTATTTTTTTCAACTCTCTAAAAATTAATAAGCATTGCCAAAAAAAATTGAAACTCATCAATGCTAGCAAACTTTGCCAAAAAATCTAGAAACGCATTAAAAAGGATGAAAAGGTAAAACTTATCCTAGAAAAATATAGAATAGTATAAAAAATAGTATTGTAATCATCTAACATATAAATCTATACAATTGTACAAATATTCCTTGGTCAAATCTGCAACCTCTCAAAAAAATAAACTTGATTTCAACATTTGGATAATTGATCCTAGAGTTTTGATGCCTTCTAGATGCAAGAATGAGGTTTGTTTTACTCCAAGATGTTTCCTAGAATACCTTATGGAAGAAAGGCTTGAAATCAAGGAGCTTGATGATTTAGATCTCTAATATCATGTCAGAATAATAGAGAAACTTGTAGATGTAGTAATCTATCAAAAAAGCAAAGAAATCTTCCACAAATGATAATAGCAATAAAAATTACTATATTCCCACAAATAAATAAATTATAATATCATACAATATAATGTAATTATCTTGATATGAGGTATTTGATAAAACCATAAGACATATAAGATCATGTCATGTGTCTAAATCATATGAAAAGAGATAAAAAGAAAAAAGAAACTTAAGTAAGCTTAAGTAACAAAGAGTAAATAGGTGCTCAAGCCTAACTAACTAGACAAAGTACTTTTTTCACACCAAAAAGGTCAACGTGGAAGAGACCTAAATGTATCCATGCTTTGCATCATCCTCAAAATATGAAGAAGGCGATGTAAACAACATATGGAAAAAATGTAGACATAGAAAGAAAAAAGGCACACAGTGTTCCTCGTGTATCCGTGTACCTACAAGGGTAGTATGGGTCCTATATGGGAACAATAGAATTTTAGTAAATGAGTACATGAGGTTACATGAAAAAATACACCAAATAATCATACTATCTAAAAATATATGTGCAAATAAGGTGAATATAAACATATGCTCATCATACTACAAATCTTGTGCACCATCTCCATCCCAATTATGACAAAGTGGGAGTGGAGGACCACTAGGTGGAGGATCCATAAGAAAATCATAAGGAATAATATTTCAAGTGGATGAAGGCACAATTTTTAGTGAACATGCGAATATCACTAGTGATTCTAGAACATTCACCATTGAATAAAAAATTCATCCCTTTAGGGAAAGGGCCAATGAGTTAGATGGGGAATAAGCCAAAATACTTCAATCCTTTGTACTTCTAATAGATATAAGAGCATCAAGATTAAAATATTTTGAGGGATAAAAGCCTTCACTATAGGGGAAAGTGATGCATAAGGGATAAGAGATGGGGAAATGGTGTGTGGCTTAGGCTTATATAGGGATGGGATTGGGTAATGCTCAAGATTTCATTTAGGGATGGCAGTTGTATATCAATATCCATGATATAAGGTCTTAACTCATGTAATATTTGAAGGTGGGCATGGGTGAATAGCACTATGGTGAACAAGGTAGCACTAGAAATAAAACTAATACTAAGGAGGTCCAAGAGTTCAAATAATGGAAGTCTATTACGAACTTTTGAAAGTAGCAAAGGATCAGTAGATGGGGCTAGGATCACTTTAATCATTTAAAAATTATTCACTTGAGTTAGGTTATTAGTGGTTTTGGTTTGGTTAAGTGAAGTGGCATGGTGAAGGTGCCTTCATAATCTAAAAGATTAGTTTTGTTGAGGTATAGCTTGGGAAGTGGAGGGAGTAGGATCCTATTCATGTTGGTTACCTTTATCTATCAAAGGTGCAAGAAGAAGAATGAGATTAATCAAATGAGGAAAGGGAACAACAAGGGGAGTAGATGATGGATGGGGTATGGATTAGGCTACCAGAGTAGATGGAGTAGAAGAAAGATCAAGAGGGGTTTTCCTACTTAAGGCATACTTCTAATATAATTTTAAAAAGTCAATATAAGATCAGAGAGGGACAAAAGGAGTAGACTAGGATAAGTCAAAATAGATGTTACCTCATATGGTGAGTGGTTGCTATTGAATATGTGATCCAATATAAACCCCCTATTATGAGGAAATTTCAAGAGTTTATGAATGAAAAAGGGAACAACCTTCACTGTGGTGAGCCAAGGGTGGACCAATAGAATGTGATAGTGGTTTGAAGTAGAGGTAACATGAAATATAATATCCAAGGGCTTCGGTCCAAGCTAGATGGAAAGCACAAGGGAGCCAATGATCAATAGAGGTTGGCATGCATGTACAAATAAATTTTAGAAGGAGAATAGAAATCTCTATGAATTTGGTGGATATAAATAAATTCATGTATAACAATGTGTACCATAATCATAGGGTCCACCAAAAAAGTTCAAATAAATTTCTAGTTAACTATGGCCTAGATGTACAAATGACCATCATAAACATTGATAGGCACATCGAAGGAGGAGAAAGAGATGATGGGTTCAAGAATAGGTTCAACTTGAGAGGGATGAGGTTGAGCATAAACTACACCCACCATATGATAAAATGGGAAAATATTGGAAGAAATATCCACACCTATCTTAGAGGGAATGTGTGCAAGATCATAACGAAGAGGTGTAACCTATGAGGGGATGGCATTGTAAAATTAGAATTTATATGTTTCAAAAAATGGTTGGTATAGATTTATAAATTTTGACTTGGTTGAGCTATGGAGGTTTTCCCTTTATTGTTCATACCAGTAACTTGTATGACATTGGAGACAATCAAGTCTTGAGTAAGTGCTTGGGGTGCATGTATCTTTTAATCTCATGCCCAAGCACACAATGGTATTGTTAAAAGGATTTGGCATCATATTTTCTTAGGAAAAGTAAAATTAGTTTAGATGGGATGAATTTTGGCCAATCAAACTAGATGATTCAATAGGAGTTGCTAAAGAATAGAATGGAGATGGTCGAACAACTATGTGAAAGAGTGGTTTCATTGTAACTACACATATATAGCCAACATCGAAGAAGAAGGCATATATCAATACCAATATAGTTAATAACAATTATAGTTTGGTTCTTTTATAAGAAGAATTTATTTTTATTTTTGTATTTTTGGTTATATAATAAAAAAGGTCTTAAAAATCATCCAAAATATATAGACACCTCAAACGGGCTAACAATCTATTGTTAACCATTCAAGGTAGTACAAATATGTAGAAATGAAGAATATATCATCAAAATAACTTTATCATTAATTTGATGTTGAATCTTTCCAATAAAACCCTCTAAATATTATAGTCAAGCGGAGCATATAAAATTTGAGATAACAACAATTGTTGACAAAAAAATAGCAACTTCTTTCATTTGGTCTCTACCAGTAATGAATCGGGTCAATGAAGGTAAAGTGGGGCCATTATTCACTTAGAAGTGACTCAAAAAAAGTCGAACTATCTAATTGAATGCATATATAATTTTTAGACAAAGATAAAAACCAAGTGACCATGGTGTCTTTAGGAGACCACAAAAAAATTGTTAGCAACGTGTCTTACAAAAATCACTGCATAGGGTAGTTAAAGTAGATACATGTGTCTATGTGTCCCCTTTACTATTATACTTTTCAAATTAGGGGACCTCAAAGCTATTTGAAATCAAAAAAGCAAGGATCTTGAGAGAGAGAGGGAGAAAAAACTATGGTGATAGTGATATGTAGTCAAAGGCTAAGAGGTGGTGGAAATGGATGCAAGTCATTGTTGGAGACCCCATGTTTTTCATGAGTTAATTGATCATGGAGTTATTCATGTGCAAAGGAGTGATGGAAGTGATAGGAACAAAATCTATAGCTGCAAGGGTAGCAAGTATGGTGATGATAGTTGTGGGAATAGTCAAGGGATGAAAGAACATGGGTTGAGAAGTGTCAAGGAACTTCGCCACAAGAGTGAAAGATAGGTGTTGTGACCGAGGAGTGGAGCCATAAGCAGAAATAGGCTTACAAGGAACTCCTAATGTAGAGGTCCCTTCATTATCAAGTTGAATGGTCATTATGGTGACATGTAGAATGTGTTAAATATATGTTGGGTGTTAAAAGGAACAAAAATTTGATTGTGAGTGATGTTAGAATGGTAATTAGTTGATAAGTAGGAGGTTTCTTCCACAGCGTGTCAAATTATGATATTACTATCAGGATTCAACTGTGTAGTTTTCGAGTCAAACTCATTGACCCATGATTCATGAGTAGTGGTTCACAAGAACCCATCTCTCATGATAATTAATGGTCCACTTAGCACTCATTGCTTCTAGGTGATGCTCACAGAGGTGAAGCATTGGTATGTCCCGGGAGGTCACCCATCCCTGTATTGCTCCAACTCAAGCGCGCTTAACCATGGAGTTTCCCCCAAGGTTAAGCCCACTTAGCTTGCTACCCCATTTGCAAAACCTTCAAAAAGTGTTATGCCTTATTAACCATTCATTATAGAGCCCCTTTAGCTCATCAATTGATAAGTAGGAGGTTTCTTCCACAGCGTGTCAAATTATGATATTGCTATCAAGATTCAACCGTGTAGTTTTAGAGTCAAACTCATTGACCCATGATTCATGAGTAGTGGTTCACAAGAACCCATCTCTCATGATAATGAATGGTCCACTTAGCACTCTTTGCTTCTAGGTGATGCTCACAGAGGCGAAGCATTGGTTTGTCTCGGGAGGTCACCCATCCCTGTACTGCTTCAGCTCAAGCATGCTTAACCACGGAGTTTCCCCCAAGGTTAAGCCCACTTAGCTTGCTACCCCATTTGCAAAACCTTCAACAAGTGTTATGCCTTATGAACCATTCATTATGGAGCCCCTTTAGCTCATCAATTGATAAGTAGGAGGTTTCTTCCATAGCGTGTCAAATTATGATATTGCTATCAGGATTCAACCGTGTAGTTTTCAAGTCAAACTCATTGACCCATGATTCATGAGTAGTGGTTCACAAGAACCCATCTCTCATGATAATGAATGGTCCACTTAGAACTCATTGCTTCTAGGTGATGCTCATAGAGGTGAAGCATTGGTAATTAGTTGTTTGTTCAAAAGTGGTCATAGTAGCAGTACCATCATTATTCAAAATAATGGATAATTCATGTATGAAATCTAGGCCTTTAAGGTCATAACATAGCATCATACACATGGCCTTAAGGATAGGGCCAACAATACAATAAATATCCTCATCACCATCAAGGTGATTTTAAAACTACAAAATATTTTTTGAGGTGGTGAACCTAAACCTCATTCACCATGCAAAAGGTGACTTCATGATTGAAGCCTCCTTGCATATCACAAAATTTAGCAAGTAGAGAACTAGGTAAAAAAGGAAGAGTTGTAGTAGTCAAATTGAAGTGAAAATTAGAGAAATCAAAACTTGGAGCGGTAGGAGTGATATGTAATTGTGAAGAATACATTTTGTACGAACAAGAACTTCTTTGAAAACATGATCATAGAAAATTTATTGTGTGGTGAAAATTATATGATGAAAGAAGTATAAGTGTATATCAAAAGACTTTAAAATGAGAAGAGGTTCACTAAAATGTAAAATAGGGAAAAAAAAATTATGTTCCTAGGCGTGTTAAGACTTTCTTAACTAATCCTAATTGCACTCAAGATAAGACTAAAATATTTTTTTTTTTCTAACTTACTATATTTGTTGATGAAAAAAATATATATATACAACTATATCTAGAATTTCTATTCATAATTAATCAAATTTTAAATAAGAAAGAGAGAGAGTGGGGTATAAAAATGTAAACTAAACACAAAAATGTCAAAATGAAAAATAGAATTAATAATATGAAAAATAAAATGGAGAACATAGAAATCAAACTAGGGAGCTCACTACCTAGGATTTTAGTGTGCCATGTCATCATCCATTTAGTGCACTAGCATCTAGTTTGAGCATCATCATCCAAAATTAACATAAAATTCAACAATGCACCTAAAATCTATAGAGTCCTTAACTCAAAGACACAAGGAAAACAATAGCAAACTACCAAGCATTCACAAAATATACAAAACATAATAAAATAATTTAAAGTCATTATTTTAATTAAAAATATGAAATAATAAAGAAGAGAGAAATAATGAAAAACATCCATGTGTGTAAGAGACCTCAAATTCCTACAAGTTAAAAAGCGCGAAAAGGGATTGACTATATAGGAGCTTACATTTATATCAAGCCCCTATTTTGGTCTTTTTTAATTTCATAGGTAACCTATGAAATGAAAATAAATAGAAAATGTATGTTCATAAATCCTAAATGTGTTGGAGTTGATACTTAAACCTCGCAACTCCCAAAAATCACTTGAAACAAAAACACCTATCACAAAAGAGAAAAAATAAACTAGTTTTCTATGAAATCCTTGAGAATTATATTGATTCAATAATGATTGAGTAAATACAATATACAATGAATTATTATCCTTGATAAAGGATAAAGAACACCTAAATAAACCCTAAGTGAGGATTAACTTAGATCATGACATGTTTCATAATCCCATGACTTAATACAAAAACACATATCACCTAGGTAAGATTAAGTATGCTAGTCTGAAATAGGACCTAATCATAATTAATTAGATTACCTTTTTACTCTAACACCCCCCTTAAGTGTAACTTATGGAGAAGAAAAAAACCCTAATTATGAATACATAATGTTCCCTAACTATAAGGCCTAATGAAATACCCATTTACAACAAAAAAATCTCTCATAACAAGAGAAAAGGAAAAATCTCATGAAAAAAACTCCTCTCTAAAAGAGAGAAAATGAAATATATATATATATATTAGTGAAAGAAGGAAAGGATGAGGACTCAATATGACCACCCAAAGACTACTTCTATCACATAAGTACAATGAATATCCACCAAATAGGAGAGAAAAGATGAGACTATTAATCCCACCCATAAAGATGTAGCTCTTGTGCCAATGATGATAGTTTAAAGACAAAATATGATCCACTGATTAAAAACAACATTTCTCCCCTTAAGAATAAATAGATCCAATAGTGATGTATAAGCAATTCCCATAAGTTGTATGAATAAGGAATTAGATTCCAAATATGTCTCTAAAAATTGCTCAAATGTCAAAATGTCAAAATCAGTGATGTCAATCTAGAATCTTATGAAGATTGATGTTTAACAAGCTCCAAAGATAATGATGATGGGGTAATAGAAATGATGGATTTTTCATCAAAGATGACATGAATTTCCTCAAATGAATCCTCCAATTCTATAAAATGAGACTCCGCAAATACAGATGATGTGTCTAATAGCTATGAATTTAAAGTAACTAGATATAGAAGATTATCAATGTCTTTTTGCACTAAATCAATAGGGGCTATGGATGTAGTGATATTAATCTCATTAGGATCAACAGAAGATGGATATGTGATATGTAGAGGAGGGGGACCAAGAAGAGAACTCTTTGTACCATCGTAACATGCAAGATCTATGATATATTCAAGTTCCTATAAAATATCATCATCAAAGTGTATCATATATGCATCATCAAGAGGAATGAGAAAAAATTTAGTAGGATAATCTAACAATTGAGAGATGTGACAGTTCCAAATATCTCCCAAATTTTATTCCAAAGCGTATGGTGACAATCAAGTTCTACTAGATCACACAATTTCATGATCAACACTAAAACAAATCAATTCGATAACATGATCAATAATATTACCTCATGTTGATCTTCTCCCTGGTGTGTTTGGTTTAGGTACGATTCCACAAAGATAGGGGAAAATATTAAGCCACCTAAGATGTTTCATGATTTTTTTTGCTAAGACTCATAGTTATACTTACCCAAAACTAAAACAATAGGATGAATAGAAAAATTCATGATACCTCCTCAAATGAGAAAATTAGAGACCAATAATAGAATACATATAGATCAACTGAAATGAATTCATCTCATACATATAGAGTATTGCCAAGGGCCAAAATGTTCAAGTAATCAACAAGAACGTGAGATAATGATAAATTGAATAAAAGATACATGGTGCATATAATTTTAGAAAAAAAATGCATGAATGCATTGAAGTGCTCTAAAATACCTTTTCAACACCTCAAGAATCACAAAAATCAAAGATCTAGGAAAAAAATCATGAGCTCAAAAGACAAAATTGATGATTTGACTTTGGAAGGCAATAAAATATACTAACAGAAAAATTTGATAAAAAGACTAGCACCACTAGATAGTGTTCATAACCACCTTTCCGACAATATCTTGTTTTCTATTTTTTTTATTGTATGGCCAAAAATAAAATACCTACTTTATGGCATGAAAATTAAGGTGTGTGGCCTATTAGGTAGAAAAATGACAATGAACCAATGGTTGGCCAGTGGGCTAGTGAAGCTCAGGTAGTGACTTGGTGTGGCTTCCCATTATGGTACAGTGGAAAACAAAGGGCGATGGGTGGTCAAAGACTAGAGAGGTATGCTCCTAGCATCTAGTTTTATTTTGACCCCCTAGATAGAAAAGACTGGGCACCAATCTCTCATATGTTTGAGGGCTAAATAAAACCCCAAGTTTCTACTAGCTAGGAAAACCAAAATATGATGCCCAAAAATATTAAAACCATCACCATTGTTCCTTGAAAATTTAAAAAGACTTTAAAACAAGAAAAAAAATGCCACCAAAACCTAACACACTAGCCAAAATATTGTATAAAGCTAGCCTGATTTTTTATGCAAAGAAATCAATTTATTGCATGTGAGGCCATACAAATTATGTGATGTCAAATAATGTATATATTCCATTTGGATGTATGTATCCATATAGTGTTCAGATTTCTCAAATGCAAATTTCAAGACCAAAAAAATCAAACTTTGATTTCAACACTTGGATAAGTGATCCTAAGGTTTTTGGAAATTTTGATCACAACAATAAAGTTTGTTATGTTGAAATGGATTTTTCATTGTGTCAAAATATCGACCTATTAACACTCGATACAAACGCCAAATTTATACAAGATCCACTGGAGGCGATTAAGCCATGTCACAAATCTGCAACGGGTTGTATAGGCACCAACCTATCCAAGGGGACAAAAGCACCAATCTTCCAACAATCCCCCGTGACCATAGGATTTGAACTTGTGACCTCACTTTGATACCATTTGTTACAATGGCTTTGACATTGTGCCAAAAAATCAACCTATTAATGCCCGATACAAATGCTAGATTTATGCAAGATCCACAAGAGGTGGGTAAGCCATGTCATGAATCCATGACAAGCTAGACAAGCACCAACCTCTCCAAGGGGACAAAGGCACCAACCTTCCAACACATTTTACTCCAAAATCTCCTTTTTAAATGCTTAAAGTTGAATCTCTTTAAAAAAAAGATAGAGAATCAAAGATCTAGTGCTTTGATACTATGTTGGAGTTGACGCTTGAAATCCACAACTCTCAAATATCACCTACAACCAAAACACCTATCATAAAAAATAGAAAAAGTTATTGATTTACTATGAAATCCATATGAATTATATTAGTTCAATAATGAATAAATAAATAAAGTATACGATTAATTATCCTTGATAAAAGATAAAGAAACCTTAAATAAAATCTTAGGTGAGCATTAAATAAGATCATAACATGTTCCCTAATCATATAAATTGAGACAGAAAAAACATGTCACCTATATAAGCTTAAGTATGCTAGTGTGAAAAGAGATGTATTAATAGTTATTTAGGTAATTACCTTTTAACTCTAGCTAAGTACTTTTGTGAATTTAAATACAACAATATTGAAATGAAACTATAAGTGTTTGAATCTATTATCTAAAAGAATGAACACCCTAGTGTTTTAGAGAGGAAATAAATGGAGGTGGAACTCTCTAAGTGCCAATAAATGTACTAAAACAAAATAAGGATTTTTAATAATAATAAATTTTGGCCCTCGTAATGGCTACAATGGCACTCCTACTATTTGTTGGGTGTTTCATCAAGTATTGGTGTTTTTTTAAGATTATTGTTATAGGCTCAAGTTTTCAACAATCCTATGCAACCATTACAAGTGTTGGGGGTGTTTCTCACCATCTACAGTTTAAACAACAACACCTCCCCTATTCACAGTTTTCTCTTGTGATAGTTTGTCGATAGAATGTGCTTGAGAATGAATTAGTTTTTAGACTCAACATTTTTTAGCCTTCCCTTCTTGATTTACACAAATGGGTCTTGGATTCATGGAAGCCTCTCATTGAGGGGAAGATCAAGCTCTTCCCTTGTGCTAGGGGCTTCTTCATTGCATCTTTTGATTCTTCCAAAAACAAGGATTTGGTACTTAATAGAAAGTTATGGATATGGAAAGAATACTCTCTCTCGATCAAGCCTTGTTTTATCTCCTTTAATGCCCTCTTTAAATATTTCAATGGAAATCCTATGTGGATTCATCTTCAAAATCTTCCTCCCCAATTCTAGGCAGATTCCTCCTATGAGACCATTGAAAATGTTATTTTTCACTTCTTCAAGATGGACTGTATTGGTTCTTACATGATTCACTCTATGTTTTCTCACTTTTTAGTGGACATCGAGATCTACAAGCCTCTTTACAAATATATTATTTTGATGGTGAGGGACAAGCCTTAGACTCGACCGCTTAACTATGAGGGTCTCCTCTTCAAATGTAGACAATGCTTTGTCATCAACCACCTTGTTTATGTTTTTCCACTCTCCCAAAGCAAGGATGTAACAATGTGGTGGAGGAATATCCATGAATATCACTTGATTTTTCATGCTTCAAACTATCGAGCTTGAATTGTTCCTTTCAAGATGATGAGTCTTATAATGATGGTGGATCTTCTCTCTGTATTCCCTCATGGGTTTCAAGGGGACTTCTCTTGTGACTAGTGTGACTCTAATTATTATTACTCCTACTTCATCAACTCCTAGTGGTAAGTTTCACCCACTTTCTAATCTGGTTGCTCATTCTACTACTCCATTGGCTTTGAATCAACTTTAGTATGCTCATGAGTTGGTTCAAATGTTGGTTTCTCCAACTAGACACTCTTTTATCTCTATTGTGCCCATGGAAAATAATATTTGTTGAACAATGGTACAAAGGAGGAAGAAAGGTTTTCTCAATCTATTTCCCAATATTATAGTAGAGTGAAGGATGTGAGATTGAATAGGGATGGATTTGGAATTATTTAGGCTAAATCTCTAGGTTCTCTCTCATTTCATGTAGTGTTGGTTTTTTATTGGCAGTTTGGTTGGTTGCAGTTGTATCTTACTCTCATCTAGGAGGTCGTTGTTTTCCCCTTGTGTTGTTCTTTTTATCTCTTTGCATGGATATGCTTTATAATAGGGTTGGGATACTTGTCTCCCATCTTTGTTTCATGTATCACAATAATCATCATATTTTATAGTGTGCTTATTTGTTGAGCAAGTGTTTGGGCCCTTTCGAAACCTATTTTTATCAATATCAAAAATAATAACAATAACAATAACGAAATAAACCTTTGAAAATTGGCATAGACAACACCAATAATGGAGATGGAAACTATTGCAATCACAAATGTGTCCCTTCAACAATAGTGTAAGTTCTTAGAGGAGATAATGTTAGGGATACAAAGATGTTTCTCAAATGTTCAAGAATATTAAAAAAATAGAGTGTTAGAAATGTGCTTCAAAAAAAACATGGGACCGTTAGCATGAAGGAGAGATTACTTCCAAAGATTAAAAAGTCAGATGAATTAGGAAGATGAAGATTCATGCCACAATGAACTAGTTGAGATTCGCCTAAAGGATCCAATAGTAGTCACATTCCCTTGCTTGGATTTTAAAGGTGGAAAATATTAGAAACCATTGTTGTACGACAAAATTCAAAGGATGCTAGCATGTGCTTCCCTATCGTCCAAGAATAATAGGGCCAAAAAAGGCTCAAAATGACATCAAAGAACTAGGTTGATACAAAAAATATACTCACACAAAAAAGATAAACACAAAAATGTTAGAGTAATCATGCACTTAAGCTAAACTTACAAGTGCTTTTTTATGTTAACTAAAGAGTTATTATTAGACCATTATGTCTCATTGCATGAGATGTTGACACTTGTCATGATCTAATTCCTTTATCATTTAGGGTTGCTCCTATATAGCACTCAACCCTCATTGTATTATCTCTCTTGAATTATGTAGTTTTTTCTTGTTGAGGATATTGCATATTATTGTTTGCAGCGTTCTTGTGTGAAAGGTGTATTTGTTTGTTGTTGATCATGTGGCTCATTTTTTCACAATTCTAACATGGTATCAGAGTGTGGATTCAGTAAACCCCTTCTCGATTTGTGAGGGTTTTTCTTCAACAAGGGTTATAGAGCTTTGGATCTAGATTCTCCATTTCTTTTCTTGTAATTTTTGGAGGTGGGAAAAATTTTGGTGCATCTGGCACCAAAACAAAATATTCCATCAAATTCAGAGCTATCAAAAAAGTATTTTTTTTCTTTTGTTCGGCCTGATTTGGACTCCAAAGGTCAGATTTGCAAGGGTTTGAAGCAATTGCCTCTTTTTAGATTCAGAGGGTAGCTGCAATTTTATAGCGTTTTGAGCCGAAAAGGACCTCACCGTTGTGTTCAAGAGCTTGATTCAATGAATTTTGATATAAAATTTTCCATATTTTGATGTCAAGAGCTTTTGAGGCAAAAAAAAAAATTCCCAAAGTTGTACGACCCCTATACGGCTTCGTTCAACACGTAAATAAAAAAATAAAACTAGCGGCCCACCGCACCACCCCCTGCAGCCATCGTCGGGTCTGCTAGTGACTGTAGAGCCACTGGTGGCAACCGCCAGTCGTTACCACCAACACAATGACATAAATATTTTTTTTTAAATAAACACAATGCCCCATGGTCGTATGGGCAACAGTGCCCAGCCCCTAGGGGCTAAAAAAAATTGGTTTTTTTAAAAATAGGTGAAATTGTGAAAATGAGCATAATTTTTTGCTTAGGTATCGAAATTGGGCAAATGAGATATCGTTGAAAAGATAGTTCTGAACACTATTCAATGGTGTTGATTTTTTCTTCAATTTTTTTGTTGGTGCATTCTACAACCTATTGAAGTCATAGGTGTTTTTTTCACTCTCGAACTCATTAATTTTGACATGTTTCTTTGTTTTTTGTAATTATAGTGACGTTGGTATGGTCTTTCAAATCTCTTCATAGCTATCCATGGAATTTTTCCATATTTTTCTTTAGGTAGATTTTATTCAATTTTTTGTGTTTTCACAATCTAGTGAATTACTTGGATGTCTTAGCTCATGTAAACTTTTTTTTGAACATTCAGAATAATAAGAGGGGGAGTGAATTAGTATTCTATAAATTTTTGAACACAAATATTTCAATTACCAAACCACTTTAACTAAAATAAGAAATAAATGCATGAATCGTTCACAAAGACACAAAACACATGAGCACCAGGATTTCTATGTGGAAAACCCAAATAGGGATAAACCAAGGTGACGATTAGCTCACAATATATTATATCTAGATATAGTATATTATAGGGGCTCACTGCCAAGATATGAACTGATACAAAATGCACCTCTCTTTTATTGTATTTCAATTCCTTTGAAGCTCTGAATATGAAGTACTACTCTGCTTAGTAATCACTCAACAACTCTGCCCTAATTTTGAACTCTTACCACTGAATTCACATATTCACATCATATGACACCACTTGCATCTGATAAATCATTTCTGCTCATGTATCCACACACTATTCCCACACTACACACTTCAATTTTAACATTTATATATACCCAAATACATCTACACACATCAATTAGGTTGGCCTAATTATATGTAAACAAAAAAATCCAAAATAGCTCTTGTCAGCTCCACACAAGATTCAAAATCATCTTTTTACTCAAGTAAAACGTGTAATACTTAATTTCAAGTCGGCATGGACCTAAAATGGATCCAACTAACATCTGCAATATATATTTAATCTTCTCAACACATATCATGCATTAGGTCGGCCAAGAATAGGACCTAATCACAAAACTTCCAATTATACACACGCTTCTCATAATAAAAACCTTCCAAATTCAATATTTCTTCAGTTTCTCTTTTCATCGACATCAAAGAGACTACCTTTAGAACCGCAACATCAAAACATCCTTCTCAAGAAAATGAAAAATCTCCCACACTGGTATATTGATCAAGGAGATGATAGTAATATACAGAGTTGAACTCTTTCATTGATATCTTCCAGTATTCTTTACAAAACTTCTTGAGATCTTAAATATAGTTGTATGAATCAGTTATAATGATATGGTTAGAAGCACAGAGTTATACCTCTTCTTGCGATGAAGTGCGGACCCAAAAACCGATGCACTAGACCTCAACAACATCAGTAGAGAACACTTAACCAAACTTCTGATAGATTAGCTTTCTGATATAGTTAGTACTTGTACAGATAACACCAAAAATGCTTCCCCACAATGTTGACATCAATGACAACACTAGGTCAGCCGAATCAACCTATGTATGTATACTTCATGCTCATGTTGCCAAGTTGTATCAACAATGACAGACTTCCAACACTTTTTGTTTGCATGGGATGGCTCCTTTTTTGTTGTTCTACATGTATTTTCAATATTTTTCCCTATTTGAGCATTGTAAACATCTTTTGCATGTAATTTATCTTTTGTAGATGCACTGAGATAAAGTGTCATTCTATTGTATACTTTTGTAGATGCACTGAGATAAAGTGTCATTCTATTGTATACTTTTGGGGGATTTTGCATATCTTGTTTTGTCTTTTGTACTCGCACTATGATATAAAGTGTCATGGGGAGTTTCCTAGGCCTTTTGTTTTTCCAACACACCTTTGTCAGGTGAGTGTCTTTTCCATGATAACAATGAATCCTGATGATTCTTGCCTCATGTGTGTGTTCTTTTTTTGCACGCCCTTTTATTTGTAAGTACTCTTTAGTTGCATGTTCAGATATTCTCCTACATGTACTTCTTGGTTTCACACAATTTTAGTGTATTTATCTTGGCTCTCCCTTTTACCACATTATGGGGGGGTTTCTACTATTAGTGCTAATGCTTCCTTGGTTTCATTTTTTGGATTGATTTATGCATCTATTTCTTGCTCCTATGTACTAAGTGGATGCAACATACATCGATGGTTGGTAACCCATGCATTTCGTGAGATGGAGCATTTACCATATGGACACTCGTACATTCCTATTTTTGGAGGTTATTCATTTTAGCACTATATCAATCATCTCTTGACAGTTGTCTATAGCTTCTTCATGCTTTAGTTATGTTTTACATGTTCTTATTCTTTTAGGACATTATTTTGGTTGGAAACTTCTTAGCCCTTCACCTTATTTTAGAGGCTTTTTCAATCCTTCATTCACCTTTCTCTCTTTTGGAGAGGATTCTTTCCCATGTGATTTTCTCCTTTTTTCCAGTTGTGAGTGATTAGATTTTTTGTACATGGGTACCTCAACAGAGCTTTTTTATTGGGACCCATCATCCATTCTCTTTTAAGAGTTTTAAGCTACTCCCTAAGTTCATCTTAAGGGGGGTGTGAGAGTATTCATGCATTAGCTAATAATTAATTAATCTTTAGCTGATTATTAGTCTAATTTATTCTCATGCACTTAAGCTAAATTTAGGAGTGCTTTTTATGTTAACTAGAGAGTTATTATTAGATCATTTTGTCTCATTGCATGAGATGCTAACACTTGTCATGATCTAATCTCTTTCTCATTTAGGGTTGCTCCTATATAGCACTCAACCCTCATTGTATTATCAATTTGGATATTTCGTAAGTATTTCCTTGTTGAGATTAGCAAATCTTTGTTTTGCAGATCACTTGTGTGGAAGGTGTCTTTGTTTGTTGTTTGATCCTACATTTGTGTTATTCACAATTCTAACAAAAAACATGAAGCTCATATTAGCATTGAGAGCAAGACAAAGACTACGATATTGCCAAATGGACCTAAAACATTTTATGGGAGATGGATGCTAAAGTGACAGCAAAACATAGTGAGAAAATTAGAGGGTGTATAATTTTTGTCATTATAATATTGTTCGTGCATGATAGTTCAAAAAAATTGTGCACTAAAATTGCCACTCATTTAGGCATTATAAAATTTATGAGAAATATATAGTGTGAGATTGTCATTTTTTTTGTTCAATAAATAAGAAATGACATTGAACAAGTTCTCACCACAATGATCTACAACTTAATTTGGTTTGCATACTCCGCATATTGTATTTTAGGTAGAATGTGATTATATTCAATTTCTACGTTTACACGGACATTTGAAAAAATATGCATTTGTTCTATTAATGAGCAACTTCACATTTTTTGGATAACAATGGTTCATATTGTTCCACAAGAGGTTTTCTATCATGAAATAAATGCAATAGAATTATGTTTGAATTTGTATTAAATAATAGTTATCTCTTTTTTTAGATACCGAACTACAATAGTTATATCTATCCATTTGGACAACCATCATATATCAAATATATCACCCAACAATCTTCTCTTGGCACAATGTAAATCCATTCTAGCATAATAGTGCATCTACATAACCTCTTTCCAAGCTATCAAGAAAGTGATCTATAATTATGTTTTTCAATTCAATTGATGTATATTGAAAGTGTAGTGACACTTGAAATGTGTCAAACAATGTCTTGAGATAAAGTGGAAAGATTATAGCCTAGTTAAATAGTTGTTGGTCAACAAATAATCAATACTAGAATGTGTAGGTTATCTATTTGTATAATAGCTCTTTACATCAAAAACATGTGTTGTTCTTAGATCCAAATAATATTTTGAAATAACTTTGTAATTTTTAATGCTATGATGATAGTAGAGCATACAAAATATCATTTGAACACTTATGCATAGTTTGACATAATTGAAAAAATATAGAATTTTATGAAATTTTAATGGGATCAAGGAAAAGTGGGTAGAAGCGATTTTAATTTTGTGATCGATGAGGAGAAAGAGAATGAAAAGAGTTTCCTACATTTGAAAAATGACACATAATTAAATGTTAGGTGGGAGATAATAAACATCACATGGATAAAACTTGCACAAGAGTTTAAAACATGTGAAAAGGGGAAAACACAAGCACATAGGAATAAACAAGGAAATAAAATGCTAGGCTAGTTGTGAACAAGGGATAAACAAGTAAAAAATGCATCTTCTAGGCAAGATTTATGGTTAACATGAAACAATGATAAAGAAAAAATGTGTAGAACATGATATAAGAATTTGCAAGATATGCAGTTTATATTACTATTTTCTCACTTTGTTGAGCTAATGACACACTAAAGAGGAAGAAGTATGCTAAAATAAAAACTAAGTAAACATATATATAATTATGAAATATAGTAAATAAACTACCAAAGGAGAGATATTGGTCTTCCAGTTTATTTTATAATTTTTGTTCAAGTGCATACATATTTGGTTATGTAATACATCCAAAAAAGTAGTCATTGTAGACATACAAAAGCAATGTTAAACGACACATAAGAAATGAAAACACATCACAATATAATAAACATGGAAACATACAACATGAAAGGTTGCACAATGGAAACAAACATATATATATGTAAACACATCATTGAGCCCCTACCATTCTTACAATTAGTCTAAATAAAATAAAATGATTAGCATTACATCTAGCTACATGTAAGGGGTAACAAGAAACATATTTACATGGAATAGTTATTTTCATATTAAAATGAAAAAAATACCTTATTTGTTGTAAAAAATACAATTAAAAAGGATTAGAAAACGTAGGTATTAAAACTTAAGGGAAAAGAAAAATAAATTAAAAGTATTAATTGGTCCTAACATTTAGACAAATCTCAAACTAATTTTTCAATATTTTCTACATCTCCATAATTTTTATTTTTGGAGACCTTCATAGAAAATTTAGCCCTTGAATTTGTCTAGGAGAGTTGTAGTCTTACCCTTTTGAAAAATCAAACTAGGTCTCTTGGAAATCTTTCCAACAAATCTAATAAATTCATTTTTTTTCCAATAAGCTAAGAGTTATGACCCCTCCAAGTTGAGGTACCAAAAGTAAATAATTTTCTAGTTTTTATTTTAATTTAGTAGATATGCAATTCTCATATGCCTGCCCATTTCAACTTCCAAGGAGGACATGAATGTGGTGACTCTTCAGTTTCTAATGAGAACCATAGTTTAGTAGTTTACTAAGATTTTTTAGTTTCATTTTGCAAAATGTATATATGGATTGAATTTGAATCAATGAAAATGTGTTGAAGGCGTTATCTTTTTTATAGATTTTTTCATATATTAACTCTCAAATTTTTGAATCAAAATTATTTTTTTTTAGCTTCAATAGTTATTGTTGCATTGTAGTTGTTTAATGACTGCTAAATATAATACACCTAGTCCCACACTAGTGTATTGTCCTCTAAATTCCCAACACAATTTTATATCATTTATCTTGATGAATCATTATAATCATTTTAAATAATTATTTATTTATCTAGGAAAAGTTCCTAATTAATCAATTTTATACTTAAAAATAAATAGAAGGGAAAAGTTTTGCTAAATTTTTAGTGTAATTATAGGTAGAATTAATTCTAATCGGAATTGACAATGATGACCAATATACTATTGTCTTAACTGGCTTAAATAGCTCTAATATGAGACAATGTGAATGCACTATGAGCTCTATTCACTCTGAGCTCTTCAACATGAAAAATATCAAATTTTAAAATTAATTTAAAATCTACATGTTTCCTAAAGCATAAAGAAATATAAAAGAACAATTAAAATATTTTTTATTAAAAAATCCAAATATGTCATTTAATTAGAATTATCTAAATATATCATAATTTCAAATAAGACTTATGTACCACTAAGTGAAAAGAATCTTGAACAAGTACGTTAAAATATTTTAAGAAAAAATGTAAATGTAAGTGAACATGATTTTAAAAATCTATTTAATGTAATTCATGAGAATCAAACTTAAAGCAAAAAAACACAGGCATGCTATGGGAATCAAAAACTTGGAAAAAAATTGTATTGATCAACAAAATTTAATCCATGCCAAGTGTTTTAAATGTATTTTTCTTCAAATCAAGCCATAATAGCTCCTTATTTGGCTCACATCCCCTTGAAGGCATGTTATGTAGGGACCTTGCTTCAAATATGTCTATGGATTTACTATGGCACCCAACTTCTTAGGCTAGACTATCCCCCTCTTTGTATGAAATGTCTCTAATGAGGCGGCAATTGAGGAGACCTCCCTCCTCTCTTCTCATTCTAAGGATTTAAATATTAGAATATCCTAGATGATTGTTCAAAGAAGGAAAAGAGGCCTTCCTAAATCTATTTTATTTTCTCATATTGGGTTAAGGATGTGTGGATAGCTAGGTTAGGAGCAAGTTTTGTGTCCATAATTGATCCTTCAGTGATGTGTTTTGTTGTTTGTGAGTGCAGTGGGGTTGTTGTATTGGATTTTTTTGTTGTCCCATTTCTCATGGTACTTATTACATTTGTTTATTGGTTGTTTCATTGTACAAGGGCTCGAGCCCTTTCAAAAAATGTTATACCAATAAATAAATAAAAATGCATCAATACATTTTCAAAAGAGAGCCTCCAAAATCTAGTTAATTGTCATAGTAAGTGATGAGCAATGTCAACCCAAGCTACCAAAAAATTAACATCATGAAAACTTTCATTAAGATGCAACCAATCAAGTAAGATAAAAGAAATTTTGACATAACAAGCAAGCTAGTCTAAATTGATGGGCAACCACACAATCAAGTAGGAAATTTGAATTTTCTATTTAATTATAAATTTGAAATCCCATAAGAATTCAAAACCTCATTAAATTTTATATATTCCCACACAAAACATGTGCAATGCTTACAATAGAGTAGTGGAAAAATAATCAAAATTAAAAGCTTATGTGTTGATATCAATTACAACCTTTTTTAAAATTCTTTAGTAAATATAGTCATTGTCATATACAAACAAAATAACCTTGCATTGTTCTTCCTCAAATTGTTACCACTAAATCTAGTGGCAATCTCTCTAGGTTTGAAGAGTGCTAAGTGTCATCCTTTCCCTTTTCCATATAAGTTTGTCATGAGTTTGCATTTCTGAAATATTTTTCGTTGAATTACTTCCACTGGATTGGCCTTTTGTGTGGTTCATAAACGATGTCCCATCCCTCATTCTATTTAAATATCACACTTTTCAATGGTTAAATAGTTTATAGTAATTTTACACCTCCCTACCAATGATAAATGGTTATCCTATTTTTATTGATCAAAATTTAACTCTAACCATTGAATTAGGTGATATTTAACTACAATTATTATTTCCACCATGAATCTGTCAAGAGCCTTCTGCACCATTTTTCCTATTTTTTTATTCAACATCTAGAGCACTAGTGGCTTCATCTAGAAGTATGGTGGGGTTATTACGCATTGCTTTGGCTATTGCAATGACATGCTTTTGACCTCCAAATAGTTGGACCCTTATTTCCAAACCTGCACAATCCATATCCTAAAATATTGAGATCTTTATTAGACAACATGATCGACAAAAAGAAAAATATCTAATCTTGAAAATGGGATGGCAATCCCTAGTATCATGGTTGTCTAGGAGCTTTGTAAAAAATGAGTCTGCTCTCGAAATGTAATCAAATTCTTCCATTTCCACATAAGTGTTGTCCTCTCTTTGCAACAACATGTTTTCCTTGATGCTCATAACCAATAACATTAGCTCCTAGCTCACCAATTATATCTATTGTCCAAATTGTTTCAAGTGCTTTAGGTGTTGTGACCATCTAGTAGTTGTTCACCTTAATTGCAAACACAACAAAATAGGAAATTAACAACATATTTTTGGCTTTCAATTATAATATATGCATCAATTAAAGCTTTAAATTATGATTTTGGGTAGCTAAAAAGGGATGGTAGAATCATTCGATCAAAATAAGTACAATACTCTTTTTGAATTCATCCCTACCAAAGTTTAGATGACCAAAATTCTCCTCACAAACATGATTCACACTCGATGGAGTGTGATATGCAATCAAAGGAACATTATCTTCTTTAGAAGCAAAATGAGAAAAGGAATATAAACGAGATGAATGATCAACCATCCCGATAGCAATGATATTTCTATTCTCCAAGTCCCTTATGTACACTCTATCAGGAGTGAACTCAATTGTTTTACCTTGACCACCATGGGTAATTTAATAAATAGAAAGGAGATTAGTGGAAAAATAAGGAACACAAAGTACATCATTAAAAGTGCCCTCTCCCATGTCAATAGAACCCTTCCCACTTACCTTCATATATGTATTGTTACCCATCAAAATATGAGGTGAATTACAAGGCTCAAAAGAAGAGAATATTCCCATAGATGATGACATATGATGAAATGCCTCTGAATCAAGAAACCATCTATTAGATTCAAGACTTGTAGAAGCCAAGAGTGCTTGTCCTTTCATTTTGTGTATCCCAATTGTAGATCCTATATTCTCTGACTAAGATGATGGAGTTACCAATTGAGATGTTAAAGAAGAAGAAGGTAGTGATGAGGGTAGTTGTATGTTATTCTTTTGAAGAAGGTGTGTGAGTTCATCAATCTTCTTATTATAACATTCATGCTCATCATGTCCTAGTCTTTTGCAATATGCACATTTAAACTTCTTCTTTTAGATGATTCCTCTTTAGAAGAGGGAGTGGACTCAAGAGTGCTATGTGAAGGAGAATCTTTACCTTGCCCATTATAATTGGTTTCCTTTTTTTTTTCTTACCCTTTCCACTTGAAGCCTCGAAGAGCATGATTTTGGGAAGATGCCCATGTGTGCCAACTTTGCTTGTTCCCTTGTGAGGTGAGCTACAAATACATCAAGAGAAGGATTTTTGTATGCATTGCCAAGGGCATCCATTGTAGCATAAATTGTAGAAACACGCACTTAATAATCAAGACCAAGCTAAGCAAGAATAAAAAGAATCAATTGTTCATCCTCTTTAGTGACCACACAATTAGATAACCGCAGTCTAAGAGAATTGAGCTTAGAGAAGAAGTCTTGGATATTGTTAAAATCTGATAGATTAAGACTCATTAGTTCATTCTCCAACTTAAATTTTATCATTTTATCTAGCTTACCAAAGAGACCCTCTAAGGTAGTCCAAATCTGATTAGGATGTGTGCCAGATGCAACATGATATCTAAGATTTGGAGAAATCGAAAAAAGAAGAGTACCAAGTGCTTCATCCCTTCTATCAAGTCATTTTCTTCTTTTTGTAGCTCCCGTGGATTCCATATCTGTGCCAAATGTGATTCTTTGCAACTTCAATTTTAACAATAATATCTCCATTTGTGATTTCCATTCATGATAGTTATATGGAGTTAAAGGCACCACTTTTGGAAAATCCATGATAAAATCAAATATTACAATAGAGGATTAACAAATTTCTCCTGACAATACAAGTAATTGACCTCTTTGTCACAAAGAAATTGACACTTTTTTGCAAATTTACAAAAATGTATCTAAAAGTACCAAATCAATTTCAAATTGAAATTTTGAAATTCTGGAAAAAAATCTATTAAAAGTGCATATATAAAACTGAAGTGCTCTACAATACCTTCCTGGTGCTACAAGAATCAAGAAAAAATGAGTCTGGAGCAAAAGTTATGAACTTGGAGGTTGAAAAACAAGATATGACTTCAAGCTGTAAAAATAGGCATCAGACGGCAAAATTCTGAAAAATAACCTGAAAAGTGCTCGCCAACTTTCCAATAATATCTTGTTCATCAAAATCTGATTTTTGGACCAAAGGTTATGAAATTTTTTTCTAAATGTTGAATTTGCCTATAGTGATGACCCTTCTAACAAAATAAAAAATTTGCCAAAAATCAAATTCATCAAAAATGGACAAATTTTATATGGAAATAGGGTTTTTGGGCCATCTAAATGCAATGGCAGCATCCATTTAGTTTATAAGTGCTCCAATAAAAAGTTGCTCACTAGATCTAAGCTTCAAACCCTAGTTTGCAACTATATCATACAATGGCCAAATTGAGTGAAATGAGGGTTAGATTTGAATTTTTCGAACATTCTAAACTCAATAATAAGCTAAGATTTACACAAACATGCTCCAAAACGAACCTGCGATGTAAATCCACAAATAAAAATCCCCAAATCCGGTATTTCTATCAAGTTTCTTTAATTCTCTGGGTCATCATTTGATGCAAGAGAAGAGCATACTCAACTTTTCAAGATCCACCAAGATTTTCACCATAGCAAAGAACTCATGCATAATTATCTCCCAAATCTAAGAAGGGGCTTGCAAACCTAAAGCTCTAATACCATGTTAGAGTTCGCTCAAGGACTCAAGCTCTAGGATCACTTACAAAACCAAAAACAACCTTCTACAAAGGAGAAAAGAAAGAGCATAAATTTGTAATAATGGATGCAATATTACAAGATTGAATATATAATTGAATACAAATGTACATGAGAGGCCTTTCTTATAAAGGCAAGATGAGACATAGGATTAGACAAGATTGTGACAAGTGTCTTTATCCTATCGCATGAGACAACTAACTCATATAACTACCTAGGATAAGATAAATACTAGATATGACAACTAAGATTTCTAGAAGGAATATTATAATCCTAAGTAAACTTAACATGTGAATATGTCCCCTACATCCCTAGTAAGTGAATTAACTAGTTTCAAGACATTTATTCACACCAACACCAAGATCTACCTATAAGTGATTAATCTCTTTTTGAAGGAACTGGCTTTGATACCAATTTTTGAAACATACATTTATACTAGGGAGTGAATCAGTATAACAACAATCTTTTTAGTTTCACAACTTAATCAACCACAACAATAATACTTTAAAACTTAATCATCCACAGTAATAACACACATGCAACATCTAGCAATTAAGAACACAAGAAGAACACATGATTTATGTGGAAACCCTTACAAGAAAAAACCATGGAATATATATATACATATATCTTCTTCGTAAGCTTCAACCTACTTTTCTTACAAACTTCTTTTGTAGGCACCAACCCACTGGAGACCCAACCCACTAGAGACTCCAATCTCCACAACTAAGCACCAACTCAGAAAGAGAAAACAATCTCTTACATAGAGAGGCACCAACCTCTAACACAACAAAACTTTTGTCTTCTTGAAATTGCTTCTTTAAAGCATGAGAGTCTACTTCATAAAATTTGCTATAAATCTGCTCTTAAGTATGTTGCAAATCTGTTGTTAGGCCTGCTATAAATTTTCTCTTAGGCCTACTCCAAGTTTGCTATAAATCACCTCCAGAAGTCTATTATAAATCTCCTTAAAATTCTACCATAAATCTCCTTGAAATTCTACTATAAATCTGTAATAAATCTTCTTGAAATTTTGTTATAAATCTCCTTGAAGGTTTATTATAAATCTGTCATAAATCTCCTTGAAAGTTTGTTATAAATTTGCTCCTCCTCTTCTTAAATGTACTCTTCTTCTAATTTTCTCTCTTAAAAGGAATGATTTTGCATTGAAGAATTGCTTTCTAACCTCCAAAATAACTTGTATTTATATCCAAATCATGTGCTTTACCAAATGTAGGTTGGCAAAGATTTGACATAAATTTTATTAATAGCATTTTGTTTCCTTGGTCCATGATAGTTAGCTTGAAGATTTTTGGATAAATTGTGTGCATATTTTTACATCAACATTTCAGATCATACTCCATGATCCAACATCAGGATAAAAAGCAAAAAGAGAGAGAGAGAGAAATGAAATATGGGATAGCAAACTTGGATAGAAATAGGAGAGGTGAGAGGGTTGGAAAGCACATAAACCAAAAAATGTTAATATGTATTATAATAAAAATGACAAAATATGGTTATAAAACACAAAATAAAGATTAAATAAAATGGAAAGGAAGCAAAAAATTACTAAAACCAAAGAAAAGTAACAAGATGAATTAGAATATATTATATTATAAAAAGAGTAATGAAAATTATAAGAGCAAAAAGATAAGTTAAGAGAAATAACAAAAAGGAAAAACCTAGAATTAAAAATTAAAAAGAAGATAGAAGAGAAGAAGAAACAAAAGAACACAAATATAAATCATAAAGAGAAGAGAAGAAAAAATGTAAAGATCAAAGCAAGACAAAAAATAACAATGATAATACTAAATTAAAAATGTAAATCAAACAAAAGAAAATGAACAAACCAAAGAAGAAGATTAATATAAAAGATATTAAGAGAATAAACTAAGGTTTTGAGGACCCTAGCTTTTTGGCTCAGATGATGGTGAGAGGTAGAGTGAATGTAAAGGTCAATGTGGGTGGTTTTACGAAAGACGGAGCGAGATAAGGAACCATCTATTTTCTTGATGAGAAGAACGTCAAGGAAAGGAAGTTGATTATCAATTTCAATTTCTTTGGTGAAAGAGATGTGAGGAGATAAGTTGTTTAAGTGTGAGTGGAATTCTTCAAGTTTCTCACAACCATGAGACCAACAGATATTGGTGTTGTCCACATAACGTTTCCACCACTTGGGTTTGAAGGGAAATGAATGAACGGTGATATCTTCAAAATGCTCCATATAAAGATTGGCCACGATGGGAGAAAGACGGGAACCCATAGCAACTCCATCCACTTGTTCATAAATTACACCTTGGAAGGAGAAGAAGGTGGATCTGAGACATAACTCAACTAAGGAAGCAATTTCATGGCTTGCCTTTTGTCTGATAAGCTCGATTGAGTCAAGAAGGGGGACTTTGGTGAAGAGGGAGACGACATCAAAACTGACAAGAAGATCATTTTCATCTAGCTTCTTGTCCTTGTTGAAGTCGACAAAATGAGAAGAGTTTTTGACAAAGGAGCTAGATTTTCCAATGAGAGGCGAGATGAGTTTGGCTAGATGAGTTGCTAGCCTATAGGTAGGGGAATTAATTGTATCAACAATGGGACGAAGGGGGGTACCAACTTTGTGGATTTTGGGAACCCCATAGATACGTGGGGTTACCTCGTTGGAGGGGGGGAGCCATGTTTTGGTGGCATCATCAAATGACAACCCCATAATGGCAAACTTAACCTTTTTTATCAATTTAGAAGTGGGATTGGAATCAAGGATTTTGTAGTTGTTAGAGTTCGATAAGAGGATGTGCATCTTGGATAGGTAATCCTATTTGTTCATGATCACAGTTACATTTCCTTTCTCAGCCTTGGAAATGACAAGGTTGGGATTGCTCATTAAACTTTCGAAGGAAAGGAACTTCAATCTAGGAATGTTGCACCTAGGGGGTTTGGCATGCCTAAGGGCAACCGTACAATCTTGACAAACCTCTTCAAAAACCCCAACAGGAAGAGATATGATGGCCTTTTCAATCCCAATGAGAAAGTCTATGAAAGGAATACGATGAGGGGAGATAGTGAAGCCCAAGCCTCTTTCAAGAAAGTTGAAAGCTAAGGGACTAAGTTGGGTATCTGAAAGGATAATAACCAGTTTGTTTTCCCACTCGTGAACAAATTGGGATTTTTTAATATTAACCTTAGGTCCATCCCTTGAGATAGATGGGACGACGGGCTGCACTAAGGTGGGAGGGATAAGGAGAGGTTTCAAAAAAAGAGAGATGGGAGGTGAGTGACACGGACAGGTTGAGGAAGAACCCAAAGACAAAGAGTGGAGGTTAGTCAATGAAGATGAGAACAAGAAAGAATCGTCAGATACGAGGTGATCTGCTGAATACCCGGGATTGGTGCAAAGGGGTTGGATGGTGGCTCGAGGATAGTTAGAAGAAACATTGGATCGGTTGTTGCCAATCATAATGGACGAAGGAGGAAGATTATTGGTGAGAGGGAAAGAATGAGAGTTAATGCTACAACAAGAATTCAGTTGATGAGGCGTGAGATTAAAGAGAGGACACGAGATTGATTGAGAAGGCGTACTTTAAATCCATATTTCAAAGTAAGTTGGCCATCTTTGATAAATGTTAATTTAATGTGAGGTCGGTCATCCATGGGAGATAACACTTCCTTAAGGGGTCGGCCCCTTTAATTAATATTCTATTTTAATTTCTACCTTTTAAATCTAGCATTGCCATAAGTAGATGGAGGTCGGCCATAAATAAATTAAATCACTCTTATTATTCTTTGTATTCAATCAACAAAATTTTCATCACGGAAGGTTTCCTTTGACATCAATGACAATATTTCCAACAAACTCATCCCCTCACATGAATTGGGCTCAACGTGAAGAACCCATAGGCCACTAGTCACTCTATTAAAACCTATACACCAATCTAGCTATGAGAAACTAATCCAATCACTCCACCAATGCTTTATCTAGATGTGCCAATAGATAAGCAATGCTTCATCAAATATGTGTTCCAATGCCAAGTCAATAATTGTTATGTTACAATAGTTACAATGCAATCCATCATGTCCACTCACAATCAGATCCTAGATTCATGCCATCTAGATCGAGTTAGTCATTACTAGAATTATGTTTCATAGCTCCACTTGACCAGTGACTTTAGTTGATGTTTTAAACCCTTCCTTCTCTATTGATCCCACAATAGTCTATTCCACTTTTTGGTGAAAGTGGGATATTAAAATTAGCTTTTTTAACCAATTTTCACTTTTTATCACTCATAGCAACTAAATCGTTAAAAAATTCAAGATGATGTGAACTAGTGATTTTTTATATTTCTTATGTAAATTTTATATGTATTTAAAAAATAAAATAAAAAATGATTTGTGAAACTTTTTATGCAAGTTTAAATAACGTATTTCTTATAGTTAACAACATTTTAACAAAGTGACATTTATTCCATATCGCATAAATTTTTAATAAAAAAATGAAATTATAAATTCTTAAATAGATTGGTAACATCAATACCTAGTGCAGAATTTTTTTCAATAACTTTTTGTTGTATATTAAAAAAAAAAATGAAGTAAAATTAATTATAATTTAGACATAGGTTTACTCCATAGCGCTTGGTTTTTTTTTACTTATACAAATTAACTTATTTTTTTGTTCAAGCAAGAACATAAATAACTAGTGCGCAAATACTTTTTAGAAAAAAAAGTCTTTTTTTGTTTGTGTGGAATAGAGACCTTAATGTTCGATGAAAAACTTACGTTCACTAAATATATATATATATATTACAAATTATAATTTTTGAAAAGGTTATAATAAGAGCTATATACTTACGAAATGGAATTTCTAAATGATTCATTGATCCTCCAAAAGGTTAAGAAAAAACATTTTTTGTCAACATTTTGATAGGTGTAGAGACTCCATTGAGGGTTTGATTTAAGACTAGGGGGTTCTATCCAGGGGGGTTTGATCTAAAGGGGTATGATATAACCCCCTTCAATTAAACCCCTCTAAATAGAACCCCTCAATGCTTAAGTCATTATTTTTTCTAAAGAATATGTGATTTCCAACAAAAATTGTGATGTTTCATAAGTGGTACACACTATTGTGGCAACAAATCAAAAATATAGGCTCTATGATTGTTTGGAGACACCTAACTTGAAAATCACCATCTAGAGATATAATCTACATCTCTCAAACTACGCCAATTGTATATGCCAAATTTTATTATTTGGCAAGTCATTTAAGGAAGTGACTAAAGGCCACTAATAGAAAGATACATTTAACTACTCCAACCAAAGTCAAGCTATGAGCTACAAATGAACTTTATTGCCCAACTCCAATAGAGGGATCAATTATATAAAGTTTTTGTAAATGTAATTAAGTTTTTTGGGGAAGAACAATTTAGAGTATGTCTCCATGTGGTCATTGATGGGTATGCAAGAAATGATGTAGGTAACCTTTTGCAATCCAATGTCTTTGTAGATGGACCTACTACATGGCTATGAAGTGGGCTTGAAATCTATATTATCAAAAACACAATGTTTATATGTTTCTCATTATGATGAATGAAACATCATTTTCATTTTAAATCATTGTTTCTAAGGATGCAATCCCCTAAAGTTTTTATAAGAGTTGTTTTTGTGAAGGGTCCAATGAGAAGAAAAAACTATGCTACTTGGTAAATTAAAATATTGTGCAAGAAAATAGGTGCCCTTATTTTTTAGATTGTAGGTTTCATGAGGATGTCTTTGGAGTGGGGTTGAAAGTTTCCCTACCCACTTTCTTAAGTTTTGTTGCCAAATGTCATTTAACTACAAAAAAATAATGTCTACCAATAGTCCATTAGATTTAGCTAATATAATTTAGATTTAATTATAGATTTAGCACTCCTTGTTGCTTAAAAATGATCACGAGACCACCAACTTCCTCAAATGAGTCTAAAGTTTTAAGCTTGTCAGTTATTACAAAATCCATGAGATCAATTGCTTATGGAAGCTCCTAAAAATTCATAACACCAACTAAGAAATTTTAGGAAAAAAACATGAGATCGATTGCTCATTGAAAAGGGAAAAAAACATAATAAAAGGAAACATAATAGATTTTCTTTTATTTTGTACTTTCTAGAAATTGATATACACACACACACACACACACTTTTGCGTAGCCTTTTTAATTCTCATTTTCCCTTTCTTTGTTGTTATATTTCTCCTTTATCATTTCTAATTGCATAGCTTAGAATTGGATATGATTGCCTATGTGACAATTTTGAGTTTAAGTTTCCACTAATGAGCTTATGAAGCTCAATTTTAATGAGATTAAAACCAATTTCTCCCAAGAAATTGATGAATTTGTGTACAATTTGGTAAATGGGCATTTGCATGTCAAATGGATTTATCGAAAATGTCGTAGTTTCTTGCTTGGAGCAATGTATAGATCAAATAATAACCCAATATGGGTAAAAACAGATTGTTTATTGTTTATCAAAAAAAGTATGATAGTATAGAGTGGGTACAATATTTATGGAGTAAATAAAGATAGACTTCTCATTAGATGTTATCTATATTGAATGTAAAAGATCATAAAATATATTGAATGTTTTGGGGAAAAATAAACTAATAAGATTGGGCTTTCCAAAAATAATGAAATGAGCACCAATAAGATCTAAAAAGTTGTTTTAAAGGAGATAATTAAAAATTAGAAAAATAGAATTTATATTATATTTTAAAATTTGAAAAGATACTAGAAAATTATTATTGATATGAGTTGAATTATTTTAAAAGTGAAAAATACAAACATATAAGTGGATATTTGAACAATTGTTCAAAATTTTATTTGAGTTTATCCTTATTTTGCCAAGGCAAGGTCTAATAATGAAAGCGAGCAATGTTGAATAAAATGTCATTAGAAAAGAAGATTTTACCAAAAGCATCATCTCTCATTTGTACGTTTAACAATTCTAACATTGGGTCGAGAGATAAACTTGTCAATCTTTATTTCCTCTTAGGCTATGATGCATGAAACAATAAAAGAACTTGTGGCTATCAAGAAGTGCCAACAACCCTTAATGCCATAGTAACAAATGGTGGCATGCTCATCATTGCCATTGTATGGTATGTGTATATCTACCCTCTATTTTAATGTCAAAATATCACATACTTGGTTTTTGGGAAGTGTCAACAACCCTTAATGTCATAATAATAGGGGGTGTATCAAGCTCATCAATTGAATAATATATGTATCTATACCCTTTGTTTCAATGTCAAAATATGACAACACTTTTGCCAAGGATGTGAAGGAGATGTGCATTAACTTAATGTCCTCCTAAAATTCAAGGGCACAAAAATGGCATTTTCATAACCAATTTCTTCCTATATTGCTAGATTAAATTTATTTGATCTTAATGGCAAATTGTTTTAAAGGAGTCTTATTTTTCAAGGGGGTCTTAGCAAATGCTTCCAAGAACTTGGAAGAGCAACAAAAATAGAGTGTACTCCCAATTGAACTAGCTTTCTTTCACCCCCATCATCTATAGTTTTAGTTTGTATTTTAATATTTGAATTATAAACCTCTTCTTCATCAATTATGCCATATTAACTCATTGAACACTATAAGAATGAATTTTATGGTTATATAAACTTGAAGGCAAATGCTAAAGCTTGAGCCACAAAAAAAATCACTTATTTTTCTTACTTCAAATCATAAGAAATGTAGAAGCAAAATACAAAAATAGTTGCAATCATTTTTCCTTCAACCTTGAGGTGTTTTATTTGATTGATCAACTCAATGCTCAAATTAAAATATTAATCAATTGGTTCTTCAAAGAAATGTCTTGATTTTCTTATTTCAAGTCTCAAATTACAAAAGCAGAAGATACACAAAAGATATATTTTGTATTTGAGTAACAACAATAAAGCCTAGATAAAATATAAAAGATGGAAGTGCTCCCATCTTCTATTGTTGGGGTTTTAAAAAATCTCCTACCTATCGCAATGGTCTTATCCATCAATGACAAGTTTGTGGGTGGCTCTCCTTACGATTGTGGTTTTGAACATTGTTGTGAAGATGTCATATTGTGAAGATGGTGTGTTGTGAACGAATGGCTCTTTGACGCAGGCTTGTGGATGCCTTGCTTCTAATCTAAATTATGGTGATTCTAGGGTCCCTAATTTGGCTACTAGTCACATTATGGTTTCCAATGGTTGTGCCCCTCCTCTAGAGCTTTTTATTAGACCAATTAAGGCTTTTGTTGTTGATCAAATGTCTTATGCTAATGTTGTTGGTGTTGAAGGTACTACAACCCTTTTACAGAGAAAACAAGACCCATCCCTTGTGCCAAATCTTCACCTATGGTAGATTTGTTGCCAAATGTGGTGGAATATGAGCACTTTTATTAGTGCAAGGGTTTGGCTTGTAGATTCTCTGACCTTCTCTACGTAACCTACACAAATGGGTTTTGGATTCTTGGAGGCATGTTGTCAAGGGAAACATTGAGCTCTTCCCCAATGCAAAGGGTTTCTTCATTACTTCTTTTGCTTCTTCAAAGGACAAAATTTGATACTTGACCATAAGTTGTGGTCTTGGGGAGAACACTCTATAAAGTCTTGGTCAACTTCCTTTAACCCTCTTACAAAGCCTCTAAATGTGTGGCTGGTGTGGGTTAGACATCTAAATCTCCCTCTCCAATTTTGGGAGATTTCATGCTATGAGGCTATAAGAAATTCTATTGGATGCTTCTTGAAGGTTGACGATTCCACTTCCTACATGGGGCAATACTTTTGCTTTCATTACGATGGACGTTGACATTTTCAAGCCTCTTCACGAGGATGTGGTTTGATGGTGGGTGATAAGCCTTGGACTCAACTGCTTGACTATGAGGGTCTCCACTTCAAATGCATATGATGCTTTGTCATTGATTACCTAGCTACAAATTGTCCTCTCTATGCAAGGGCACTACTACTTGGTGGAAGAATGCCAACAAAGATCACTTGATGATTCATGCACCTAATTCCCCAATGAATGGCTCCCCTCAAAAAGACATTCTTTTCTCAAGAGGGTGACTTTTTAGCTTCTAATGCAACCCTAACATGCCCCCCTCTGGGCCCCATTGCAGAACCTCTTGCTTCAACCTCTCAACCTACTCCTTTGGTTGATTCAGCTTAAGATTACTCATGTCGTGGAGGGTCACTATTTGTCTTCACTTGTCAATCTATTACTTATCCACATCTTTATGGGCTCTCTATGTGGGAATCCCCTCATCTTCCCCATGTTTTGAGGACTTGGAGGATTTCTCAAACTATTATGAGGAAGAAAGGTCTTCCTAGATCTTTATCCCAAACTCATGTTGAAGCGATGGGTGAGGCCAATAAGAGAAAGACCTGGAATTGTCTAAGTGGGAGCTTAGGGTTCCTAGATATATCTCTTGTTTGTAATTGTTTTTGACAACTTGGTTGCAGTTGTACCTCGCTCCTTTGTGTCTTGTTGAGTGGTTTGGTTTGTCTTTCTTATGGTACATGTTTCATCTACCTCTTTGGCTTTGTTGATAAACAAGGGTTTGAGCCCTTTCAATCCCACTTACTAATGTAAAAAACAATAAAGTTTAAAACTAAAAATCATATTTATAAATTAAAAATTAACTAATTAATATTAAAAGACAAATTTACTTATTATGCCACCATTAATTATAGTGGCATCAAGGAGTGGAGTGTAATGTTATGAAAGTGTTAACAAAATCTATTAAAGAGCCAACATACAAAAATAATAAAAATTAAACCCACATAGAAAAGTAATATCTCTAAAATTATTGTATTTAGGTGCATGATTATTTTCATTTAACTTGAATAAAATAAATTTAGAGATATAATCATTTAACGGACATGCACACTTTGTTTGATTTGATTCTTAAATTCTTATAATAAATTCGGACAAAAAAGATTGGAGTGGAGAGAGGCTCGCTTGCATGTTAGGGTTAGAGAAAGTAGATTAGTTTTGTTTTTTTTTTTTATTAAGTTTTAAATGTTTACTGGGCGTGGTCTCCAGCCATTCCCAAGAAAGTCACAGTCGCATGGCCGCCTCCTATAGGACATCTCTTGCTCTACAAGGACGTCCTACCCTACAGGGGATTGGGAGCGGCATCAGGTGGAAATCTCATCCCCACCTCCAAAATGACAGTTTTTCAGGGTTTGCTATAGCAAAGTTCTGATTTTAAAACTGTCATTAATAACTACCACAAGAGCTCCTCATTCCTAAATTGAAACCCTCATTATTTTCGTTTGTTCTTCATCATCTCTTACAAAAATACTTGTTCCGTTAGTTCTGATTTTGAACGTGATATCAAAAATTGCAGGAAACTGAAAATTGTTGAAAGCCCAGATAGTCCAGGTGTTTGAGTTTCAACTTCTTGTCACCGCCACACCATACATTATTTTTGTTGATCATAAAATTTGGCCATAGTAAGCTGCATATACATTTGCTAATCAATCAAGAGTAGGAAACAGAGCAAAGTGTCATTCTTTTATGTACACTTCCTGATATCACTCATATTTCACTTGAAAAGCAGGTTATGGGATGCCAAAATATTTCAAATAAAAGCAGAACAACAGGAACTAGCTATCATGGGAATAAAAACAGAGCTAAGAGAACTAGCTATCATGGGAATAAAAACAGAGCTATGGGAACCAGGCAAGAAAATGAAGATGAAAATGACACTGGACTTGGGGTATGAAAATTGAGAACAGGATGTCATTTTGCACCTGATCCTACTTGTAAAGCATGTAAAAGGAGGGCTGAATGGATTCATAGAAACTAGCTCTTACAAAGAAACATATGACCAGCAGGTGAGGCCTCGGTAGGAAAATGGATTAAAACAAATGGCTGAAGAATACCTGAAAGTAAGAGGCACTTTGGAGCGGTTTGTATGGCAGAAGAACTAATGAAGAGAATGCTCAGGTTACAATGCTTCATATTCTCTTGCAATCATGATTTTTCAAATAAAAGTCAAGGGCTTCATATTGTATAAAGAGCGTCTACAACAACAAACGGCTTTTCTGAAATTCAAAATCTGGAACTGCCTGACTGCCAATAATATAGATATGGCATTACAGCGCTATCATCAAAATTCGCAGGGAATAAACTTCATGCCCTCTTTAAAAAACCAAGGCCTATAGTGTATACTGAGCTACTTACACAAACAGATCTGCTAAAAATGTCTTCCCTAGCAAAATAGGTAAACAATATTAACTTCTTGCTAGACATTAAAGTCATTAATTTAAGATGAGCATCAACAATGCCAAGAAGTGTGATGAATAATTCCAAAGCCAAAAAAATAATTAATTAAAATATCATAATACTCCCTACCGGCAACAACAAAGGAAACTTCCCCCAACATGGCCATTGAAAAAAAATTGCATCTTAGATACCTGATTACCTGAAAATGAACAATACAAACAAATCCTAACTAAAAGATAGTTCAGTGAAAATTGACACTTCAGCCACAGAGTGATGATGGAAATTGCAAATTATACATGTATTCTCCACTCGAGCAATAATATTTGCTCAAGTAAACTGCTCTTTTAAACATTTAAGAAAATGTGATAACATCTCACTCTTTAATATTATCACTAGTCAGGCATTTTGTAGCAATGGAAAATCAAATTAATGGTAGGTTGAAGAAATATGGGCATTCCACTAAAAAATCATCAAATTGTGTTCGCACGTTGGATGTCATTATTTATGGCATCTGAAATGCTGCGAACAGAGACACATTAGCAATAAATGCCTCCAAAATATTTTCATCTTGCATGGTCTTGGAGAACACAGCTTGCATATTATATACAACAACAAAAAAACTGTCAAGGTAAGTTATTGGCCATTGAGGTGTCTAGTAGTTAGTTATTCACAGCACAGAGGCCCTTATCACCGAGTTTCCAGAAGAGACTAAGCAGCAATTCAGTTCAATCCTCTTGTTAAAATCTACCCCATTCACTAGCCACTGATTTTTCTTCAATCTTGGTTTATACAAACTAATGATACAGGATACTTTACAATTCAATACCTAAAGAGATGTAGTATTTTCCACTATACAAATACCCTTGAACATTTACAGTAGGTGCTTTGATGCCACCCACAAGATAAATCCATCAGAAAACCACTCTGTTACCTTCAGTTCACTGGTAAGGTAATATAAGAAGCAAGCGGGGAGATACTTGTGGAGGAATCACTAGAAGATGGAATATACAAGGTTCGACTGAAAGAACTAGTATTTTGCATTGATGTATTGCGTACGCTGGGCATAGAAAAAGTGGAATAGCTAGAAATAAATGATCCTGCTATATGTAAAGAAGTTTGATGTGAATATAGTGAGTGTAGAGATGAGTGTCTGGATGCATTTCTAATATTAATAGGATTTCCCTCTAGAAATGGGAGGGAGCTATATGATTGTGGAGCATTTAATGAGACACTGTGAACAGAGGATAAAGCATACGAGGGCACAGAAGACGAAGAGATATGCTCATTTGGAGATCCCTGAAATGATGAAACATAGGAAGAAATTAAGGGAGATGAAGATAGAAGCGGGGTGTGTTCTGAGGCTGGAGGCTGTCTAATACTGGCCTTAATATCACGCTTGCATACAGGGCAAAAGGTCCTCCACCTGGTGAGCCAAGAGTCTATGCAGACTACATGAAATTCTGCCATCAAAATGAGACCCAGCCAATAAGCTTGCTCAATCTTAAGATTACAGATGAATCTTAACAAAGATCATTTAGTTTTTGGAATATATTATTAATCTTAACAATGCGCCATTGAAATCAAACAATCACTCAAATACATTTGAAAATAAATGTTGGTTTCCATATCAAGTGAAGGAAAACCTCTTATCTGTGAATCTACAGAAAAGGTTAGAAGAAAAAACTTACTATGACAACATGGCAGAACCCGAAGTTTCTCTCCTGCTATGTAGTCTTCAAGACACACAGCACACGTCTCTGATGTGCAGTTGTCATCAACAACAGAAGTGAATATAAGACTTGGTAAAGCTTTTACTTCTCGAGAACTCATAATATGGCGCTGAGGTCGACGCCTTCGACGGCGTAACCGGTAACTCCTTAAACAGACACAAATTGCAAGCACTGCAGATATGGCGAGTAGCGAGATAAAAGAAATTAATATCACTGTCCATGCTGTATCCTCTCTCGAAGGGATTATACAGCATTCAATATTTTTGTTTCCATTATACTTTAGAAGCGTTTGACCTGATACTTTTGAAATAAATACGGCATGTATTGTGATACCTCCAGAGATCCCACCCACTGCATACAAAAGAGTGTAAGTATCACAAGAGCAGTTAGAAGTTTAGGACTCTGAACAAAATAAAATTACACCAATGCATATATGACATAAATAGTTCTAAACTACACTTGTATGCCATTTTACTAGGCCTCTCTTTTGCTGGAATGCATGCCTCTCTCTCATTCCACAAAGTTTCCATTGTGTTTTAACAAAATATTCAACCATTGCAGCACTTGGAAACAGGCACATACAGAGTCAAGATTGAAAGAGAAGAGACTACTGAGAAGAAAAACAGAAAAATAAAATCCATGAGAAGAACACTTAAAAGAGAATAACAGTATTTGTATTAAACTTTAAACTTCTCAGGCAATAGTTTGGAAAATTTCAGTATTTGAAACTCAGCAAAGCACATTAAACTTCCAAAGAAACTTAGTCAATGTGCATGGAAGTACATGAATGAAAATAATAAAAATGACCTAACCAAAAGGATTGTTACCCACAAATCTCCAAGAAATCTTACAAACTTACCTAGACCAGGTAGCTTGGTGAGAAATTGATAGTCTGTTGTTGGGTTTCATAATAGTTACACTTCATTTCTCCACTTTCAACAAGTTGAAAAAACATAGTGATGAAGCACCTCCACATGCTTTTTTTGTGCGTGATATACTGGAATTTTTACCGATTTCAACATTTTTATTATCATAGTCGAATTTTTATGTGATAGTTTCACCTGTAAATCACCAAGCAATCTCCGCAGGAATATAATTTTATACATACAGCTAACCTAGAATAATGTCACACATATTGTAGCATAGAGTGAGAGCATAAAACAGAAAATAATGGAAGACAAATAGTCTTAGCTATTAATCTCACATAGGATGTATAACCCTGGCCATGATGTGAACCAATGGAAATCCATATCAGTATCATCATGTCCAATCTATCTGTATCAAAACATAGGAGTCAAAGGAGAACAAGTATGATGGTTGGGACCAACCATCTATGTCTGGAACAATCCATTTAAAAATGAATCGATCTTACTCATATTACAACTCTTTTATTGTTCTTTATTATATCTTTTATTCCAGGTACAATGTAAAGCTCCTGCATCGATCCCCCCTTCTAAACTGCGTCATCCTTGATAACTACCATGGGCAATGTGCTATACATTGACAGGAATACTACTGCTCCAAAAAGTCACCATGTCTGAGTATGGAACTGCTGTTGGTTCATATTTGTGGATAATCCAATCCCATCTTTTCAGATTTCTAGATCATTGGTTGTAGGCAATTCTTCAGATGCTCTTAGCCTTTATTTTATCATCCCCACAAGGCACTATTGTGTTATGTTCCTTCATTCATATTATAATGAACCCAACTAGATATGCGTTTGGAATACCTTGGGATCTTAAATTCAAGGCCTACCTTATGATGTGGTATATTTGTGTAGGTTTGCATTTGTATACCATGGAGCTAACATGAATGCAAGGAACTTGCAAATATGAACAAGAACCTTTAGAATATATTAATGTTTGTAGTGCCACTTCAAGGGAGCAATCCTCCAATAGAGCAGCAGCTCCAAATATAACATATTCAATAAGCTTTGCACTTGCTTAGTCATTACAATATATTGAATCTAGATAAAGACTACTACCACCTACATGTGGGATAAATACAATATATAGTGTCTGACTAAAGACAACTACTACTGCCTCATACGTAAGCGATAAATATCTTTGTTCTAATTTACTGTATAAGGAGACTTGTAAAGAATGTGCACCCAAGGCAATCCTAACCAATACCTAATACATATATCATAATGGGCATTCATAACATTGCCTTCCCCTTCAAAAGAAATTTGATCTCAAAACTTGACATGAGGAACCTTGGATAGAATGCTAGTGGGCTCCCGGGCTCCCACATTGCATATTTAAGCTGCATTCCTTTCCATTGTACCAAAATCTCCTCAATAGCACAATTGTGAAGTACCTTTGCACACTTCTCTAAGATTGCCTTCAGTTCCAAAAGGATCCCTCATTTAATGCTGAAAGTTCTGTCGGCACCCATGTGGCTTGCCCAATAACTCTCTTGGGCCAAGAGACTTGAAAAACCAGGTGCATGTTTGAAGAGAAGGGGATTGTAAGCTTACATGCCACTTCCCCTATTGCATTCACCACTTGATAAGGGCCATTTTTATTTTATACCCACCTTATTGCACAAGGAGAACTACTTGTAAGGCTATAGTCACAAAAAGACCCAATCACCAACTTCAAAACTATGCCACGTCAATATTGATCCACATGTTGCTTCATACAGTTCTACACCTGCAGCAAATTTTCCTTAAGGATCCTAGGAAACTTATGACCACCTTATTGCATAAGGACTACTTGTAAGGTTGTAATCACAAAAAGACCAAATGCCAACTTTAAAACTACCCTTGGCGCTATGCTGATCCACCCACTGCATCATACAATTCTACACCTATGCAACTTTTCATTAAGAAGCATAAGAATTGTCTCCTATTGGGAAAGAGTCCTATAGATAGTTGAGACCTTAGAATAAATTGGAACATAAGAAGCCAAAGAAGGTGGGGACTCACCATAGAGAGCCTTGTATGGGGTCATCTTCAAAGCATTGTGATAAGTTGCATTGTACCATCATTCCACTAATAACAACCATCAGGCCCATTGCCCTTGCTAATGTATTACAAAACATCTCAAGTTTCTAAGCATGTGTTAACAACCTCTATTTGGCCATCAATCTGAGGATGATAGGTTGTACTTGTGTTTAACTGAGTGCTCTACAACTTGAATAAATCCTACTAGAATTTGCTCATTAAGGCAAGACCACAATCACTTACAATTAAGGATGGCATAATTATTGAATACTATGTCCAAGAGGTGTTGTGCCACAACAACTATTTTGTAAAGGTGGGCTATGGCACAAAATGATCATCATTTGTCAAATGGTCAACAATCACCAAAATGAGTTCTTTACCACCAAACCTAGGAAGCCCCACGATAAAATTCAAGTAAATATTTACCAAAGCCATGTCTAGAACAGGAAGCAGTTGTAGTGATCCTAGTAGTTTGATTGTCTCCCTTTTGTTGTGTTGACACACTTCACACTCAACCACAAAATATTTGGCATCCTACTTAAGTCTATCCTTGAAGAAATTTCACTTGACTTGCTCATAAGTCTAATGAAGTTCCATAAATAACTAAATTTTGAGTTGGGAGTTGTTACATAAATAAATATAGTCATTGTATTTCAGCACTCATCCTAGCCACATAATCCCTGTCACTAACTAAGGATCTTGTTCCAACTGTTGAATAATATTCAAAATGGTATCAACTTCTCATTCTAAATGAATAGCCTCCATCCAAGTGGGTACAAGAACTAAGATAGAGAATAATAAACCATCCTCTTCATACTTACAAGAAAGTGCAACAACCACCACACTTTCATTGTCCTTTTAATAAACAACCTCATAATTAAAACCTAGCATCTTAGTCACCCACTTATGTTGTTCAAGGGAGTACACCCTTTGCTACAAGAAATATTTTAAGGTTGTTATGCTTGGTTTTGATTTGGAATTTCTACCCCAACAATAAAGACATCATCGTTGAATAGTATGTAGAATAGCCATCATCTCTTTTTCATAAGTGGATTTAGCTAAATTTCACCTTGTCAATTGCTTGTTAATGAAAGCAAGTAGCTAACCATCTTGCATCAAGACAACAACCATACCTATCCCAAAGGCATCACAACTCTAAGACAAACGATTTTGGAAAATAAGGCATTAATGAAACTAGGATGGAACATATGGTGGCTTTGAGGGCATGGACGGCCTTTTCTACTTCCTCATTCCATACAAAGGAATTGTTTTTGAGCACTTTTGTGAAGAGTTTTGAAATTTGCAATAATTCCCAACAAACTTCCAATGATATCCTATCAAGCCAAAGAAACCTCTAAGACTCTATAATGTTCACATTTTCGGTCACTTTAGCATTGTAATTAGCTTTGGCTTTCTTGATGACCTTCAGTCATGCCAAAGGGGATGTTTGATGTTCTCGATGAACTCATGTGTATTTTGGCACCTTCAAATGTCACCTTTGAAGGGTTTTGTACTTTCTGCATCTTCAGTTGGCTATGCGGGAAACATTTAATAATTAAATAATTAATTGTAAGTTGTCGAAAAAAAAAGTTAAAAGCAACTCAAATTAATTATTTTTAATGTGAGTTTAAAGTGACTAAAGTGCTTGAAAAGTTAAATAATTTAATTAAGTCATTTTTCGGAAATAAGGATTATTTTAATAAGGGAATTTCAAGAATTGTGTGGGGAGTTACAGAAAGGTAACAAAAGCAATTTTTGGACACAATTTTCATTATGGATGAATTCTTTTGGAGAGAAGAGAGTTATGTTGTTGGAGTGTTTCCAAAACTTCGTGAAGACACAAACCTTCATGGGAATTATGATCTTCGAAGTTGAAAGATACTTCCTGGGTGATTACTAATACTTTTACACAAGGATTGTCCTGGTTTTTAATTTATGTTTTGCTCAGAGAATTTATAGTGTTAAATTTTCTAAGGTACAGAAGTTTAATTGTCTAGTCTTGCATTGCCACAGGGAGGCGGTATTATTTCAGCATCAAGAGTGACGTACAGGTTGAAATGCTCAAAGCTAATATTTTGTGAAGTTGAATGTTTGTACCATATTAAAGTTGGAGTATTTCTTTAATGAAAACCATACCCAATTATTCCTCTAGCAGTCGTACAAATTAGTAATATAGCAAGCCATATTTTTTATATTGAGGAGCCATACAAAATCTTCTTAAGAAGCAGCGAAAATAATTAGATTTATATCAACCTTTCAAAGAACTTGGAATAGTCCAAAATTGTGAAAATTGAAGATATTAATGAGATGCCATTAATGTGGAAGAGGAATCAGGAATTTAGAAATTGTGCCACTCCCTTTGTAATTGCCTTCCATATAGGTTTGTCCCATAGTACGGAGTATGGGTATTAACTGATGGCGCCATACAACTCAATCAAGGGGTCGCAATTAATAAAATTATATCGAAGGCAAGATATATAAAGAGTTTCTTGTTAGCAATCTTCGGAAAATGTGATGGGGTAGTCGTACCAAAATGAAGCAGCCGTACCTGTGCTTCCATGAGTCATACAATGTGTTGAGAGCTACCGTACCATTACCGTACCATTTTCAGAAGCAGCCATACCAATAAAGAGTGGTCAACTAAGTTTGTCGTGGAGGTCAAGTTTATTACTGCATAAATTATTTTGTTGTGGGTTAAACAGGTCAGTTGTACTATCTGAAATAAATTTGTTTGTAATTTTTGAAAAGAAGAAAACTCTTGTAATTAGCAACACTGAAGATTGAATTAATTTTCTCTGTTATTATGAAAAGTATAAATTGGTATGGCGCTGAATTGTTATCTATATTAGTTGAGAGTATTGTTTGATAAATGAATGCAATATCTACAATTACTAAAAACTAGAAGAAATACTATGGAGGCACACAAACTGTTTGATGAAATGTATATATGTTAGAAGATTGCAATCTATGAGAGTTCTGGAAAAAAATTGGTTCTAGATTGGGGGGGGTAAATTACAGTGGTATCAGAGCACAGAGTATCTTGCCAGCCTATTGAGAAACTAATCTTTGTTGAGTTACTGAGATTACATTATAGTTTGGAAAGCCATTTTTTTTAATTCAAAAAAAAAATTTGCAGCCAAAGCAAATCAGATATGGGTGATAGAGAATATAGAAACTATGGGAATCCAAGCACAAAAGACATTTTAATTGATCTTGCTAGAGGGCAGCAGGAATTGCTGCAGAATATAGCTCAAATGTGTACCTTAATGACCCAACATTTTGAAGTAAACAACAATAACAATGATAACAACAATGATGGGAACAATGGGCATGAAAGAAACAATGGAAATGGGGATGGTTCAGTTAATAACCGAACAGCAAATCAGCGTACGAGGACTGTAACAGCCAACTCTTGACCTCAAATGCTTAATTTTCCTCAAAGGAATAACCTTCAAATTGAAAATGAAGTCACACAACAGGAGTTGCAAGGTCAGATTTTACAAGATTGGAGTAATTCAGGTGTTGATTTTCACAGTGAAATGTCTTTCCATGACTACAGGGATCTTAGGATGAAGCATAGACCATACAAGGGTGGTAGACCTCATAATCAGGACTTGCAAAGGAGGGGTAATCAAGGGATCTTATCGGTTGAGCAAGCCTTAGTTGAAACCTAAGTCACCAGGTTCAAATTCGAATTCGGGTTCAGCAACATAGAAATTCGGATGAAATTCGGCAAGGAAAAAATTGGAAAAATAAAAAATTCGTATTAAATTCGCCTTTATTTATTTTTTTATAAATATAAGTAATACATTACTAAATATTATAATATATTAATATAATTTAATAAATATGTACTTTTATTTATATATATTTATATTAATAAAATAATAAAAATAATATATCCATAATTTAATTTATTTTTAAATATAAACAATATATCAATAGTTTAACTTAAAAAATAAAAAGAAACACTAAATTTTATTTTTAAACCATAACGTAAAAATATATTAATTTGTATCTTAACTTAAAACTAAAAATACATTAATTTTTATCTTAACTTAAAAATAAAATAAAAAATATTAAAATTTAGGTTTACGTTTTCTTAACTTCAAAAACATTAAAATAAGTCATCGCAAACATTAAAATAAGTCATTGCAGGCATAAAACAATAGCTGATAGGTGGTCGAGCAAAGGCAAGGGACTGTGGAATGTCCAGATGTCGGCGAATGGCGGAATCCATTATTCTGACCAGCAGGAACAAAGTATGTCATCAAGGCCGCACGAACAAGCCAATGCTCCTCTCTATTCTTGTCCAGCACGGAATTACGGCTTATAGTGGCTTTGGGAGAACCCCGGGCGTTGCCATGAAAATGCTTGCCATCGTTAACCAGCCAAAATTGATAACCTACAGCCCCGGTCATTAATACAGTTGCCCAAATAGACATGTTTACCACCATTGACGGCAAAGGCGTGAGAGTGCAGAGGTGTGAGAGGGATCACCACTGGCAAAAAAATCCGATACAATGCACCTACACAACTCGACCAAGGTGTTTTTGCAAGACCCCTACCAGAGGAAAAATATTGGCGCCTTGTTTGTACAAATTTTTGACAAATTTAAATGAATATTATTAGGGTTTTTCACATTCGCCAAATTTCGAATCTGAAGCCAAAAATTCGGCGAATGCGGTGACTTAGGCTGAAACTATGATTGCTCAATGTGAGAAGCTAAAACTTCTATTGGCAAATGAGGAGCATGAGAAAAAAAGAGAATTCAAATCAAAAAGGTTTGATGAAGAGGATGCATTATTACACGAGGAATGTATGATGGTCTAAGGATGACCTTTTAACCATGCGTGCAACTAATATTGATGAGATTGTGTATGACGAAAAAGTCAAAACAGCAGCCTTAGTTGCAAGATCAGACCTATCCATTGGGATTGCTTTGACTACCAGGTTTCTTGATGACACTAGTGGACTAGATGCACCTATAGGACTTTCCCATGAAAAACATAATGTCACTAATCATAAAGAATGTATGGCAGAGCTTTAGAATAATTTATTTGAAGGAAATGCAGCTACTAGTGAAGAGTTTGAGTTCACTGAAATTTTGAAAACAGCAACTAAGATGGAGCATGTACATCATTTTGAAAATGATAATTTAGAAAATGAGTGGGAAATTCCCATGTCACCTCTATTCTAGAATGATTTTGGGACTGATTTAGTTGAGAAAGGTGTTCCAATTGGAAGAACTGATTTTAGTTTGTTATCAATGCAAAAATTAGATCAGCATGAATATGAAAGAAAAATGTTAAAGAAATCAGCCATGCATGGAGAGTTGGATGAGACTAATTGTTCAAAACAATATCAGGAATTCATAAGACCATGGAATCCAGGTTTATTGGTATCAAAATTCAATGATGAACATACTAATGGAGATTTCTTGCTTTAGCAAAGAGCTGTCCTAACTTCACCTCAAGAATTATGCAAAGATGATGTTAGAGAGGTGGCTGATTTTAATGAACATGTCCTAGATGACAAAACATAAAATTTGAGGTTTGTTGAGAAAATTTTCTTGGCTAATTTTGATCAAGGGCCAATAGAGCTGCAAGTTTTTAAAGATAAATTAATGGATCCAGAAGAGAGGATTGTGAAAGATTTATCAAGATTTGATAGCACACACAATTTAATTGAAGAACTCTACTGGAAGGCTAAGACTCAAAAGAGACAGAAGGGAGTTAAGGATGGAGTTACTCTCTCTAATCTGCAAACTATAAAAGAAGCAGTGGAAACAATGAAGATAGATTATTTACACTTGCTCTCAGATAGGGATCATGCCATCAAGTTTGCAGAAGAGACTTTGGATGCATACTAGGAGAGGGAGAAAGAGGTTGATAGGCTTTGCCTTGACCTTAGCCTAGCTCACTACTCTCTCTACCAAACTGAAAATCAGTCAACTGTTGCAGCCATGAACGAGGGACAAGTTACAAACGTACCAAACAACTGGTGTAAGACATTGGTGAGCTCCAAAAGGATTTCCATTTGGAGCCAAGTTGCTCACCGATTAATGAAGAAGAATTCAGCAAGGATGAATTACTGTATGACGATTGTAGCATACTACTTGTTGAAGAAATGGGTACATATCACAAGGAAGTGCCAAACCTTGTGGTTGATAAACCTGCAGGGAGACTACCTGATAAGGAATGTGTTAATTGGGTGGAAGATGAGGATTTCATTAAGAATGTGATGATTCATAGGGATACCAACATTCCTAACCTTGAAAGGTCTTCCAAAAGAGTTTTTGAGCTTGCTGGAATTTTTATAACAGCAATAGAAAAAACAAGTTCAGAACTTATCTTCCATGAAGGTTTGGTAACACAAGGGTCTAAGCATGATTCCTTCTTATTGGACAATCCACCTCTTGGATTGGATGTTGATTTGACTTATGGTAGTTTCAAAACTCTTAGTGCTTTGAAGGTTAAAGGGATTGATAGAACTTCGATTCATTGCATGAGAGGGATTCATTTTGGAAACGATGCTTTTGAAAGCATTAGGAAATCTTCTCACAAGGTACACATTAATAACAGAATGGCATAACAAAAGTATAGTGGAGTTATTTCTTCACTACAAATGGATGATAAAGGTCACCATCAGAGTTTGTTGGAAGGCTATGGTGACCAGAGAAATGTTGTGTGGCATGAAATAGTTCAAATTTTTAGCTTTGACTATGCTATTTGGTTGCAGATCAGCCACCGTAACTTACAAGTGGATTGGAAGGAAATTTAGTTAAGAAGAGGAGAAATTCTCAATTGGAGGTTGTTGGAAAAAAATTTCTAGCCTCTTCCAAGTTGTTTTTGAGCAATGTAATGTTCTCCATTCATGATTATACAGGAAGATTCCAAATTTGCAGTTGTTGCTCCATTACCAGGCTACTGATTTTGATAAATCCAGATAATTTATTTTTTTTCAGTTTTGAACAGCAATATGATAGATCTTTGAAAGTGTCGGACATTGGGGAAATGTTAATAAGTGTTTCCAGCTGAATCAAATGGAAGTTCGAACAATTTCCACATTTACATCTCCTAGATGTTTAGGAGTATGTCATTATGATAGCTGTTGCCACAACGTTACAATGCTGATTTTGGCAACATCAGTTAATGAGCAGATTACTTTGAGCACTTGCAGATTTTATGGCAGTGGGTTGTGGGAGTAATTTTAGAAATGGTTCAGTTATTTCTAACTTCCACTTTAGGGAGTAATGATTATTGTAGTCATTCCCAGTTGCTAATATATATATATTATCAGATGTTGCATTGATGATTGCAATTGGTTGTGTGAGTTGGTGTGCTCGGGGCTGTTTTCATGACACTTGGAGATTAAGTGTTATTTAGGTACTATCACTTTATGACAGCAGAAGCATTCCCAGGATAGCTAATTTTGGAGTTCATATTGTTGTCACTATTTATATCAGTTTCTTATCAGGGACTAATCTGCATCGCTTTTGGGACTCTATGATGAGAGATGGGGAGTACCATGTTCTCCTATTGAGCAGATTGTATTCCTTGATGCCCAAGATCATGTCAAGTGATAGATTGTTGATGTGGACTTTATTGAGATGCCTTGGCAAGAGATCTTTCATGGTGTAGATTTCAGTCTTCACAAGTATTTCAATTTGGGTTTAGAGGATGATTGCTTTTTTTGGTCGCCAGAGAGGAGAGTGCAGACTTGGCATTATGGATTGACAATTTTAATCAGAGTGGTGCAGCATCATCATGGTGGTTTTTATCAAAGATTGGTTTGGGACCCTGGGATCACATTTTGTTTTGGTTTGGCTCAGTCAAGTGATTTTGAGGTTGTGCTGACATTGCTTGAGGACAAGCAATCTTTGGGAAGGGCAAACTATAATGTCCCTGTTTTCAATCACATCAGCATCATAATTAGCTTCGGCTTTCTCGGTGACCATCAGTCATGCCAGAGGGGATGTTTGATGTTCCAAATGAACTCCTGTGTATTTTGGCACCTTTGCATGTCACCTCCAAATGAATCTGTATTTTCTACATATTCAATTGGTTGTGCGGAAAATATTTAATAATTAAATAATTAATTGTAAGTTGTCGAAAAAAAAAAGGCAACTTAAATTAATTACTTTTAATGTGAGCTTAAAGTGACTAAAGTGCCGAAAAAGTTTTGAGGTAACAAAAGCAATTTTTGGGCACAATTTTCATTATGGATGATTTTTTTTGGAGAGAAGAGAGTTATGCTGTTGGAGTGTTTCCAAAATTTTGTGAAGACATAAACCTTCATGGGAATTGTCATTTTCGAAGTTTAAAGATACTTCCTGGGTAATTGCTGACAATTCTACACAAGGATAGTGTTGGTTCCTAATCTGTGTTTTGCTCAAAGAATTTATAGTATTTAATTGTCTAGTCTTACACTACCATAGGGAGGTCGTATAATTTCAGCATCAAGAGGGATGTACAAGTTGAAATGTTCAGAGCTAATATTTTGTGAAGTTGAATGTTCATGCCATATTAAAGTTGGAGTATTTCTTTAATGAAAACCATACCCAATTACTCCTTTAGCAGCCATACAAATCAGTAATATAGCAAGTCGTATTTTTAATATTGAGGAGCCTTATAGAAACTTCTTAAGAGGCAGCAAAAAGAATTAGATTTATATCAACCTTTCAAAGGATTTGGAATAGTCCAAGATTGCAGCAATCAGAGATATTAATGAGGTGCCAATAAGGTGGAAGAGGAGTCGGGAATTTAGAAACCGTGCCACTCCCTTTGTAATTACCTTTTGTACGGGTTTGTCCCAGACTACGGAGTCTGGGTATTAATTGATGGCGTCGTACAAATCAATCAAGGGGTCACAGTTAATAAAATTATATCAAAGGCAAGATAAATAAAAAAGTTTCTACTTTCTTGTTAGCAATCTTCAAAAAATGTGATGGGGCGGTCATACCAAAATGAAGCAGTTATACTTGTGCTTCCATGAGCCGTACAATGTGTTAAGAGCTATCATAATTAATATTGTTAAGGGCAGCAATCACCCAAACAAACAGGTAAACAAACAAGTTTTAAACCATAAAGGCAGCGCTTGATTTATGAAGGGATGTATCCCTTGCAAGGTAAAAGCCTCAATGAAGAGGTCTATCTCCCTCTCATTTGAGGATATATTAAGGTCGGATTATTTGCAAAAGGCATCATCAAAGAGATCGGAAATAGAATCTGCATTCAGAAAAGCAACAGCTATTGATACAATAAGTGATTGGTATGCATTTGATTATAAATGCATTTAATATATATAATATTTGATAGGCATATAAATATATGTAATAGCTACTTTCATAATGACTAATATGCAATAAGGGGGATATGTTATGTCTAAATTAGCAAATAAGGGAAATTGTGAATTTATTTATATTATTATAATTTACTTCTTTTTCTTTAAGGAATCACGTGTAAGGTTGGCAAGGAAAAATGTTAGGGAAGGGCGGTATAAGAATTGTCTTGGTTGGATGTTCCTATAGGAATTGTCTTGGTTGGATGTTCCTACCACTTGGTTGTAATTGTCTTGGTTGGATGTTCCTGCCAATTGGATGTTCTCACAACGTAAGTACACCACCCTAAGTTGGATGGGATTGTCTCGGTTGGATGTCCTACCGCTTGTGGCCAAGGGGGGTATGAGCACACCCTTGGGCTTACTTGTGATGAATAGTTTTTCTAGCACCTTATCATGCGTTTCCCTCCTATCCCTACCATGATTGGTTATTGGAAAAGAGTATATATATTGGATTCAAGTTTAAGTTGTTATTCATTATTTCATAAATATTAATAGTTCATTTATTCTTAAGTCCAATATCTATTATAAATTTACTATGGAATATTATTTGAAAAACAATTTTATGTTGTGTAATTGTCCTTTAAAGCAAATTCAGGCATACTCCAAGTAGGGGACATTAGAGCTGGGGAGGTCAAGTCTATTACCGGATAAATTATTTTGTTGTGGCTTACAACAGGTCAGATGTACCATCTAAAATAAATTTGTTTGTAATTTTTGAAAAGAAGAAAACTCTTGTAATTAGCAACACTAAAGATGAATTAATTTTCTCTGTTATTCTGAAATGTATAAATTGGTATGGTGATGAAGTGTTATCTATATTAGTTGAGAGTATTGTTTGATAAATGAATGCAATATCTATAATTACTAAAAACTGGAAGAAATACTATGGACGCACAAACTGTTTGACGAAATGTATATATGTTAGAAAGATTGTAATCTATGAGAGTTTTGTAAAAAAAATTGGTTCCAGATTGGGGGGGCACATTACAAACTCTTGACTAGTTTCAATTTGGAGCAATCCTGCATTGTCACTATTTTTTTGGATCCACTTGCACTCCCTCTTGTGAAGCTATTTGACCCAGATACTCCACCTTTTGCACGTAAAAGGCACACTTCGAGCACTTTGAAAAAATATGACGATCCTCTAAAATCTAAGGGGCAACCTCCACATGTCAGATACGATCAGCCCAACTATGACTATAAATGAGAATATCATCAAAAAATGCCAAGATGGATTTGCAAAGGTAGCCTGTGAACACTTGATTCATCAAACTCTAGAAGGTAGAGGGAGCATTGGTCAAGCAAAAGGGCATCTCCAAGAACTCATAGTAACCTTCATGTGTCAATAAAGTTGTTTGGAAATATATTTCACCTTAACTTAATTTTTGGCAATATACTAATGTAAGATCCAACTTGTTTAAAAAAAATTCCCCAAGAGAGCTCATCCAATAAATCATCTATGATAAGAATAGGGAACTTGTCTTTGATAGTCAACTTATTGAGTTCCCTAAAATCTAGCAAACTCACCAAGCCCCATCAACCCCTAGGTATATATAAATAACACTAAACTCTAGGTATATATTTAAATCCATGCCAAGCAAGACCCCCAAACTCATCAGCAAGTCTCAAAAAGCCTCTATCAAACTCACTGAGACTTGAGAGTCCTATGGACCAAATTCAGGCCAGCTAATGCCTCTTGAAAATAAAATATTAACTTTCTCAACTTTGAAAAGCCAAAAAGAAAAATCACAACCAACAGATTTGGGCTACAAACAGTGATCAAAGAGTGCATGAGCAAATTTGATCAGCCCACAATGCATTTAAAGGAGTCTATGGTCAATTTGGAGCAGCCCACTGTTCATTTGGGGCATCAAATTTGAAGAAATCTCTTTCTTTGAATAAAAAAATATATTTTTCCACTTGCCCATTTCATTCTACATTTTTTTCTCTTACTATTTTATATATATAGAATATGAAACAAAGGAGCAAAAACTGAATAGAACTTATTCTCTTGCTTTTTCACTCATTTTTCATGTTTCATAATCCATTTTTTTCTTCTCTTTTTATCTACATAGTACAAACATTAAATAATTTTCCCATTATTTTCTTCTATAACCTTCTAGCAATTTACAAATCAATTAAAACCATGAAATTTCCAAAGTCTATTTTGTCAGCTCGGTATATTGCTGGATGTTTTATCATCAATGTTTTGGATCATACTCCATGATCCATCATCAAGATGAAATAGCTAGAGAAGAAAATGATCCAAAACGTTGATGATAAAAAAATTTACATAGCCAAATCTGGAAATATACTAAGCTGAATTTACAAATCATCATAATGTTGGAACCAATTAGAAATTTACAAATTTTAGAACCATGTTTTAAACATGACACCCCAAGGGCTAAGAAAGGGGAATTGGTTTGCAACTATTGCAAAGGAAAAAATTAGTGAAGAAGGCATTAATTATCTAAAATTCCACCTTGCCTTAATACCTAGCCAAGATGCTTCTTTGTGGACACAAATGGCTTGAAGTAATGCTTGAGGTCCAACACAGTTAGATTTCTTTGAGTAAAGGACCTTAGAAAGAGGCAAAGAGAAGAGATGGCAATCATGGGTCAAAAAGATTCTACTTCTCCAATTCATTCATTCCCTTCCAATTCAAACACAAATGTTGATCCTAAAGTTTGCATATTGAGATTAAATTCATATATTGTACTGCACACTTCTCTAGGTTCTTAACCATCGCATAACATAACAAGTTTGAATAGAAACACATCAAACAGTGAGGAGTGCATCATTGACCAAAGGGAGCAGAGACTATGGTTTTGTGCCCTATTCTCTATTAATGTTTTATTTATACCCCAGTGTGATGGATAAGAAGAAGATTAGAACATATGCAGTGGATTATTGAGTAGTGCAATGGATTATAACATACTCAAATCAAATCAAATATTCACCATATACACATATCAGCTCTCATAAGTCATCATCTCTTTATTATATTATCATGTGGTACATACAATCATTCTTTCAATAGATATTCATCTCCTATACAATAACCTCTATAACTATGTATATTTCTTGTCTTTTCTGTTATTCCTATAAATCCTCTTTCTTCTATATCTTACATGTGGTACATGTATCCTATGACTAAGTATAGGGACATGTCCCTTTTTATGCTCCATTAATATGTCTTGTAAATGTCGCAGGTTGGCTGCAAGTGTTGCACTATCATGTCTTTGTCTTGCAGTTGCCTTAGCTTACTCTATCCTACTTGGATGTATCTATATGCTGCCAGCCTTTGGTGCCCTTACTGATTTTCACCATTGGGCTCCATTAGGATGCCCTTTTGGGTTTTCAACCTAATGGGAGTGGCATGGCTCTGTCCTACCAACATGCTTCCACTAAATTTTTCCAATAAGGAGATCTAAAACAAAAAAAATGAAAGAAAAATAAGCATTCTGAATTTTAAAAACCACAAACTTTACAATCCAAAAGACAGGAATAAATCAAAAATCACATTGTAAGATAGAAAAAAGTGCTAATTACTTGGCCATATTAAACAGAGTTGAACAATAGAACAAAATATTTGCCTTCTAAATTCAGCAATATCATTTTTACTCTCAGTCAAATGCCTTCTTAAACTCTAAACAATATGATCCTACTACTAGAGATACAAAAGATGATCCTCAATCTAAGATGGTATTTTACTCAAGAAACAATCCTAGTAGATCAAATAAAGACAAAGGGGAAATTGAATGTTATTATTGCGAGAAAAGAGTTCAAACAACCTGAAACTATAGAATTCACACTGATGATGTTCTCAAGAGAAAGCTGAAACCAAGTGAAGCTAATATAGCCATTGTTCAAGATCCATTGGATACTGACAATGGTGAAGAATTCATTTATGAAGAATACGTACTTTAAGAAGCCCAAACTCTGAAGACAAGAAGGGATCTACCGTAGATGAAGCTCAACGTTGATGGTTGTTAAATAATTTAGGATATCATAATACAAGAATTTGGAAAAGTGTAACCCGGGAACTCAAGGATTTAGCTCAAGAAATATACCTTACAAGGGTTATGAGGTAGCTTTATGGAGTTATACCTAGTCCGAGAAATATTTTCAAAAAGAAGCTTTTGAAGAATATATGTGTGTATTTGGTTTTGATGTTTTTAGTTTTCAGTTAGCATGTTTTATTTTTAGTACAATAATCCTTAAGAGGAGGTGTTAGAATATAAGCCTTACCTTTTGTAATAAAATCACCATAGTGACTTAGTGGTATGTAATAATGTTAATATTAGCATTTAGGGTTGTAGACAAGTGTCACAAATTTAATTTTTGGTTACATCTCTCAAATTATATATAAGGAGAGAACTCCCTTGTAATCGTCACTTCAGTATTTAATAATATATCATGTTACCTATGATGAAACACACACTTATACTGAGAGGGGGGGTGAATCAGTATAGGTCAAACTTTTCTTTCTCACAACTTAATCAATCACAGCAGTATTACTTCAAAACTTAATCATCCATAGCAATAGCATACATGCAAGATCTAGCAATTAAGAACACAACAAGAACACACAATTTTACATGTAAACCCTTATGGGAGAAAACCACAGCAAAATATTGCTTGTATCAAATCTTCTTATAAATTTCGTAGGCTCCAACCCATTGGAGACATCAATCCCAACCACCGAGCACCAACCCAACAAGAGACGCTAATCTCTTCTGATGAGAAGCATCAACCTCCCGATCTCCTCAATTAGGAGGCTCCAATCTCCAAATGAATAATATGACAATTTAATTGCAACTTCCTCTTAGATCTGCCCTAGATTTCCTTTACAAATTTGCTCATGACTTCATCAAAAATCTGCCTTAACAACTGCTCACAAATCTGCAATACAGTCTTCAATATTTCTGCTCATCGAACCACCATGATCTTGCTTTTATTTCTCTTCTCTTCTCACAAAATTGATGCTAAAATCTCTTATAAATCTGCTCACATATCTCTTGTAAATCTGCTCAAATATCTTTTTATTTCTGCTTTTCATATGAAATGATATTCAAAATCGGTTGCCTTCTAACTTTCAAATAAACCCTTATTTATACCTTGCCAAAGTGTCCCTTCACCCAAGCAAGGTGACTCTTCCAAGAGGGTAGGCAACATCAATAAATATATTTTATTGATTTATTTTTTCTTGCCCAAGATGGGTGCTCATACCAAGGGGGTCATCCCTCTTCCAAATAAAGTTAATTTATTTTTAATTGAATTCCCCCAACTTGGGGCAGTTCCTTTAGGAGGGTCGGCCTCATGTAAAATAAAAATAAAAAATAAAAAATTATTTTCATTTATTTGTCTTCCAAACTCCAAGGGGGGTGACTAGCATGAGAGTAAGTTAATTTGATTTTGGGGCCATCAACACCACCAAACCACCTTTGATATCAATGACAGTATTTTTCCAACAATCTGTATACCTAAAATTTTCTCATTACTTTCCAATGGGAACACATAAGAGAAGGAGAAGACACATGGAAATAGGACATGACACATAGGGATAAAAAATAAAACTTAAGATGGGGAAAAGACACATTGGGAGGGAAAACTAAGGGGAAGAGGGACAGAAGAGGGAAATTAAGGTTAGAAAGGGGTCAAAAAGGATAAACTAAGAACACTAAAATGAGTGGAAACCATGGCAAAAGGAATTGCATGGTATGCAATTTCCATTATTACAAAGGATTAAAAATATCCACATTATCTTGCCTCCCATTTATAGTTATGAAGATTTTAGGACCCAAATTGTTATATTGCAGCCTTCTCCTAGTCTTGTCTCGTATCATCTCCTAGGCTATAACTATCCTCACATTACTATAGTGAGAGACCCCAAGTTCACTCCTGATCATTTGTCATGGTTATGGATTGGGGAAAGCATGAGGAGACCTAGTGGACTGAACATATTAGAGATGATAATGTAGAGAAGATGCATGAGGATGAAGAGACATGACATTCACAATGGGTTCTTTTAGGATCCCACTTGGGTGACCATTTACGAGGGAAAGGGAACCAATAGCAGCAGGAACACCAAATAACAAAGAAAGCAAAAGGGGCTAAACATCATGAAGTGACAACTAAGCCCTCAGCCCAATGGCCTATTAAAAAGGAGTTTCTTGCCATCATGTAGAGTTAGCAAGAATGAAGCTTAGGCATAGTGCACAAGCTAAGGATCAAAGCACCATTAGTTTAAAAAATTGAAACGACCAAATGGCCTAAGGGAGACATAGAAAATGACCTTAGCACCAGCAAATCACCATTGGATCAGGGCAATTCATATCCATAACAGATTTTAAGATTGGGGCATTTTAAAATGGAACAAAGGCAACACAATTGACAAGGAAAATGTAAAACCTCAAATTTTCAGGGTGCCAACAAGATGCTTGCATGGACAGCATATGCTCTTAAAAATACCATCAACTATTCTTAGAACATGTTTGGAATGCAGCTTTTCCTTAGGCAAGATTTTTCTAGATTGGCGCCACTTTTATGAGAGACAAAGATTACTAAAAAGTGTACAGACTTCAAAAGAAATCTAGGTGTGACATTTCCCTGCTGGCTGTCCTTTTTGGTTGACTATAAATGACAAAATTGCACTTAGTATTTCCTTCTTCCAAAAGCAGGACTTTACCACTTTACCACTTTCACCACACTTTTTAGAAAATAAAAAATTCCAAAATGTCCACCAGTTCTTTCATATGCTAAAGTGAGTTTGATTGAATTTTTTAGTTGCCACTTTCAATGCTGACTGGGCAATTTCCTCTTAAGAATTTCTGTCTAATGTGCTGAGTTTGTCTTTACTAATGTTGATGTCATCTTTTTGAGCTAGCTGCAGCTTTTTGAAAAGGAGATAAATCTTCATGAAAAGAGGCGGATCTTTTAATAGGGGCAATTTTTCTTTTGTCTTTCTTTTCTGTTTTTGTTTTCATTTTTCTCTTTTTAAATACATAAGCATGACAGACAATCTGCAAGAATTTGTTAATTCAAGATTTTGGACTTTGACACAACCTATGACTCGACTGGAGATGACTATAACAAATCTTGACTCAACACATGAATGATAACAAATTGAGGACAAATGATCATCAAGTAGCATAAGCATTGAGTTTCGGATTTTGTATAACACAAATGACATAAGCAAACTCTACTTCCCCCTAAATTCTTTTCTCTTGGCTTTATCTACAGCTGTTGCAAATTGCATCAGGGGTTTTTGAGGATTGAATAGGCCCTTTGCATAAGTTTTAGGAGCTTAGAAGAATTGAATCATTGTGTAATGTCCCTACCAATAAATTTTAAACACACTTGCAATTTTCTGAATTTTAGCTCACAAGCATTTCATCAAACAATCGGTGGAACATGAAAACCATTAAACATTTCTTAGTCTTATAATGTAGAACAGCTGCACTATCTTTTCTTATCAAAAGAATTTTGGAAAACAGTTGTCATGCATTAACAATTTCACAAATAATTGACAAACACAACCTTTTGCTGGTTTAAATATACAAGTGAATACTGATATATGCTGATATAAAATCAGAAATACATATGATACTGAAAACTTATTAATTGACCTCAAAATGAAGTTTTATTTGTCTATAGATGATGCTGATATGAGTATAAATACTCCTGCAAATGCAGGTACAACCATAATAATTATTTGTGCCTTGAAATTCTTAACAGCACTAGTGTGTATAGATTTATGCTTTCTATTACACCTGCTATAGTAGTAATAACTCCTTATATCTTCCAAACTGCTGCCCACAAACAACTTGCTGATGTAGAGCACTTCACAATCTCTAAATAAGGAATTGCTTCCTTCCAAAAATCCCACAATCTCACCAAATTTCCTTATTCCTTTTTACATGATAGGACCAACTATGGCTGGTCCAAAACCTCAAAAAATAACCACAAATATTTGTATGCATTGACCACCTCAAATTTCAATCTCTTATTTCAAACTGAAATCTTCAATTACAGTTTATCTAAATATCAAATCTAAAAATTACCAGAAAAACCAAACATTAAATGCACCTGTGAATCTTGAATGAATCCACCAAGAATTGGCTAGGTGAGTTTTTGTCCACAAAACTAATATTCACCTTAAGATTTTCAACCTCAGGCTGAAGTTGAACAAAATGCTCAATCTCCAGAATTGGGGTTTTCAAAATGTAAAATGCCAAGAATGCCTTTCTCCTTTCCAATTCCTCCTTAAATAGCTTTTTATGCTTTTTTCGAAAAGTGTTTTTTTGCTTTTTCACTGCTTCTTTGCTACTTTTTTCAAAAAAACATTATTTTTTTCATTTTTCCCCAAGTGACTTTTATAATTCAACTTTACTTTTAGGCCCAAAAATAAGTTGCTTTGATGTCTCCATATACAACCCCTTTTTAAATAATTAAATATAAGTTGTCTTCTAATTTTTGACTTTATGACGACTTAAATATTTAATTATTTTCTGCAAAACCACCAAATTTATGGAAAACATTAAACTAGCCCCAAAAAATGAATTCTAACCACACCATTGATACCTTAAGTGCATAAGATATCCATCCATATGAAAATCGGTGCTCTCCCAAAACGGCAAACTTCTCCAAGAAGTGTGGAGTGCTCCCAAAATGTCGGATCTGCATACGAAAAGTACCCTTGTACTCGGGTTGACCCCAAGAACTCTCTACCAATATCATAATAACTTTTTCCAATAAAGCTAGCACTATCCAAGAAAGTTGGAGGTTTCCAAGATGTTGGAATTGACCAAAAAAGGAATATTACACATTGAGAAGCAATAAGTAATTTTATTATGGTGAGGAAATCAATGTATAAAAGAGAATAATCAGTTTGAAAAAGGAAACCAATTAACCACCCAAGCAACTAATTTATGTAAATAATAATAATAAGTGATTATTACTAACTTTTTTGTTACAATGATATTATTACATCATTTTCTCAAGAGAACTGTAATGTCCCCTTTTTGATATTACCCTTGATTTTTACCCTAGAATCACAAGTTCAATTGAAACAAGGGGTGTAATATAGTTAGTCTTTAAACTTTACCAATAAACATGTCCTTAGCTAAAACCCTGGAATCAGTCCTGCAATCATGTTAGATAACATATAATTCTACCAATGATTCAATAAGAGTTAGGGTACATATAATGCATCCTATTTCAATCCATTTGAATAGATTATTTAAGAAATCAAGAATCAATAGTGCTATTCCCATAGTCCCCCATGATGGAGTTGGAGAGGAAGCATGTTAGGGTGCCCTAACTTCACCACATCTAAGCCCAAGAGAATGGAATAATCACACTCAACCCCTTGGCACCAAGGGGTAGGAACTCTTGTCCATCCAGCATCAGGTGAACTACTTAGAAGGGGAAGACACACCTACATCCCCTAATCATTACTCCTCAATAAGACGCCCTAAATTCACCACATCTAAGCCCAAGAGCACGGAGTATCCATACTCGACCTCTTGGCCGCAAGTGGCAGGAACTCTTGTTGCTCCAACATGAGATGGACTACTTAGAAGGGGAAGATGTGCTTGCTGACCTTATTGAGGTTCCTCCCTAACCCTTCCAAGATCGCTTATGGGAGATTCAAATAAATAAATGATTACAAAGATTAACTACTATCATCACATAGAATTGATATACTATATATTCCATTATAAAATATAGACAGACTATATATATATATATATACTCAATCTTCTTATTATCTTGCATACCACAATTGAATAACGCTGCTGTAATCTACTGATATTTCTAATCTGATTGATATATCAGAGTTGCAGATTGCTCGATCTTCTATTAGATGTCCATAGAACTTTTATTCCCCTATTCGATCTGTTGTCAATATTCAGAAGACATAACTTAAAGAGAAACAAATAGATTAGATCAAATGAATAATTGCTAATAAGGATTAATAATTGCTGCAAGCATCATTATATACTACTTATTTCTAATTGATATGAACTTACATCTATTTATATATATTTATACATATGTATATGTAATTGTACTAATCTTACTTCCCTTATTATGGATTTATTATTTGTCTTCATACATCTCTCATTTAACTATCTTCTTCTTAACACATACTTCTTGATATCTACTCAATATTCCAAATGATATTCCATTTCTTTCAATCTGCTGTTTTTACTCCCCATTTCTAATTGATTTCTCTTTCATATTCATTCCCCATTTATACCTCCCATGGCAGGGGAGAGTTACCTCCATTTATTTACAAGAGACACATCCCTTTATTCCATTACATCCCTTACAAGGGATGCACCTCTTTGTTAATTACTGCCCTTGGCTAATTACAATTTCTGCCCTCTTAAGTAATGACCTTACTTTGATCGCTGCCCATAGTCAAGCGCTGCTCTTTTTGGAATTGCAGCCTTTGTGCATTAATCGCTGCCTCCCCTTATTAATTCCAATCACTGCTTTAGGCAATGTATGTGCTGTTTGGTATATATTAATTGCGGCATCCAGCAAATTCATCGCCAGCAATTCATCAAAGGAAAATTCACCACCATGGAAAATTCACCGACGGAAAATTAACCGCCATGGAAAATTCACCGACGGAGGAAAATTAACTGCATTAATATTTTTTAATATATATTTCAAAAACTTTGATTTTATTAAAAATATTAATGCGGTTAATTTTCCACCGTGGTGAATTTTACTCCGCAGTAAATTTTTCGTCAGTGAATTTTCCATGGCGGTGAATTGCTAGCAGTGAATTGTTGACGATGAATTTTCCTAGAGCCATTAATTGCTACTAAGGAAACCTGATCACTGCTCTTTATGAGTTTATTCGTAACCCATACTATATGGGTAATTAAATATATTATATGTATCTTATTTTATTAATATATGTACAAATTGAACTTACTGTTAATATATTTATTTTTTAATATTTATAGTATTATTTTATAATGATTATAATTATAATAATATTTGAATTGTTAATACTTATATTTATATTTTTAATAATTAAATTGTTATTTATTTTATTTACTTATTTGCATTTCAACGCTTTATATTTAGTGTTGCAATTTCGGGGGCATGACAAGAACAAATCAATAAAGTTCAAAAAACTTCAAACTTAACCACTACTAGAGATTTGGTAAAGAGGTCAACACATTCTCTTGAGTGGAACAATACTAATGCTAAATATTTTGGTGTTGAACATGTTCATGGATGTAGTGGCACTAAACCTCAATGTGTTTAGCGCACTCATCAAAAATAGGATTTTGAACAAGCTTCAGCACACTTTAACTATCGTAGAACAAAATTATAGGATTTGTCTAAGGAACACCTAAGCCTATCAAGATGTGACAAAACCATATAGCTTCAAAGACAACTCCACTTGTGGCACAATATTTTTCCTTTGTGGAAGAGCAAGCAACAATTGTTTGCTTTTTGCTCCCTCATGATATCGGACCAAACCCCAAAAAGAAAACAAAGCCTGAAGTAGACTTCCTATCATTTAAAGAACCCACATAGTCTGCATCTGTGTATCCTTGCAAAGAAAAATGTGCAATCCATTTGTACTCCAAGCCATATTCCATTGTGCCACAGATGTATCTCAAATCACACTTGTTTTCCAATGTGAAAACTTATGTTCTAGCCCAGTGTAGATTAAGTAAATGAAACTATCAATCAATTGATGATAAAGAGTAGCATTCACCTAAGGTAATGGATCATGCTGGGAAAGTTGCAATCCCATCTCCATGGGTGTCAACGTAGGCTTGCAATCTTCCATCCTAAATTTCTTCAACAATGTCTTGGCATCCATTATATCTCATGCAAGAGCTTGAGATCTGTCATGTCAAATGATCGTTTGAAAACAATTTATGTTGTTGCAATCATTCACATAGAATTCCCTAAGATGACCAAATCATTAACATATACAATTAAAAAATCACAATATCCCCCTTGCTCTTTGAGGTAGAGAATGGTATCATATGGATTCCTCGTGAATCCATGTTGAAGGAGATGCTCCTTGATCTTGATATAATAAGCTCAAGGAGCCTACTTTATACTATAGAGATATTTCACGAGTATATACACTTTTTGTTGATGTTCAGGTGCAATATATCCCTCAAGTTGAGGCATTTAAGATTCTTATTTGAGATCTCCATTGAGAAAGAACTCTTGACATCCATCTAATGAACTTGCCAACCAAATTGTTTTGCCATTACTAAAACCATTCGGATAATTTTCATCTTTGTAGTAGAGGCAAAGGTTTCTTCATAGTCAATGCCTTCCTTCTACATATAGCCCTTAGCCAAAAGTCGGGTTTTGTACTTGTCAATACTATCATCTACCTTGTATTTGATCTTGAAGACCCATTTACACCCAATAGCTTTCTATCCTAATGGAAGATCAACAAGTTCCCAAGTGTTGTTTCCTAGCAATGCCCAATATTTTACATCCATGGCATCTTTCCAAGGTGGTGACTCAAGAGCCTACTTCACTATTTATAGTTCCAAATTATGAATAATTATGCAAATAAGAGCCAAATTTACTTTCTCATGAGGCTTGTTGCAGTTTGTTGGCCCAAAGGCAAACTTATCTGCAGCTACATTTGCCTTGCATCATTCGTTGTGGTATAATACCACTTACAAAAAAAACTGTGCACAAAAGATAAGGACTGAGGTGTAGATAGAGGTGTAAACCGGTCCATTAGAAACAAAGTATATTCTTGTTCTTCTTCACCTAATTCTGCTCCATGCTAAGGGTCATCAAATTCCTCATCTTCAAGTTCAATAATTCAAGGCATTTGGTGACTAACAAGTGATGGTGAAGAAGAGATGTTGCGTCCTTTTTCCTCATCAAAAACATCCTTGCTAATGTACAATTTATTTATAGCTAGATCCATAAAGCCAATATCCCTTCGACTTTGAACTATACCCATCCAACTTTGTCCTTCACACCTTGGGAATGTGCATGAAGGTTGCACACCCAAACACTATAGGCTATGAATCAAGGGCTTCTTCCTTGTCCATGCTTCTTCAGGAGTTATGTTTTCGAGCACTTTGGTGGGTGCTCAATTCAACAAGTACACAACATGAATGAACCACTTCAACCCAAAATGTAGGAACCAAATCTACATCCTTTAACATACATCACCATTTACACAATGGTATGATAATGCATCTTTTCTACACCATTTTTGTCGAGGCATGTATGAAGTGGTCTACTACCTTTGATACCATGTTGTTGAAGGTAGCTTGAAAAATCTTTACCGGTGGATTCTCCCCCTCAATCTACATAGATGGCCTTGAGGGAGTGACTCAATGACCATTCTGCAAGGGCTTGAAATGCTTTGAATTGGTCAAAGGCTTGATCTTTGCGAGTCAAGCAATAGACCCACATTTTTCTAAAATAATCATCTACAAAAAGTAAAAAATAACAAGTATGATTATGACTAGGTGTCATGAGTTTGCACAAACCAGCGTGCACCAAATCCAAGGGACCAAAGGCTCATGTTTTTTCAGCAATAAAAGTGGCTCAATGTTGCTTCTCAACAAGACAATTAAAGCAAAGAATTGTTTTCTTCACAAGGGTAAGTCCTTGCACCATGTCTCTTTTACTCAATGCAAGAAATTAGCCCAAATTGAGATGACTAAATCTTTGATGCCAAAGAGTAGTGGATGAATTGGATTTTATTACAAGGGCCTTCTCTTCATAAGTGACATCAACCAATTGAAATATTTTTCTAACCCCCAAGGCACAAGCAACAACTTCACCATTGTGAATCTTATCTCAAATGAGACAAAGTTTCTCGCCATTATGTCAATCAAACTCAACCTTCAAGTTGTGCTCTATCAATTGACTTACTGATAAGAGATTCTTTGTGAGACCTAGAACATATGGAACCTTTATAAGTCAACACATGTGAGTCTTGAGTGGTAAAGAAATATCCCCAATACCCTACACTTCATAGAATGTATCATCACCGAGGTAAACTTAACCATATGAAGTTGATGGGGTGAGGTTGCAAAACTACTCTTGTTCTTTTGTCGTGTCTAGGTGCACCAAAATCAACATGCCAAACAAGACTATCAAAAGTGAAAGCTTGAGTCTCTACAACATACAAAAAATCTTCATCAAAATTAGTTGTGGTAGCAACATTCCCATCTTGCCTGTGTTTTTCCTACCAATGGAGATGCTTTTTTTCTCCCCCTAAAAAAGCTTTTGTAGTTTTCACTAGCTAAATTCACTATAGTCAAATAAACTATACCAAGGCTCCTAGATATTGTGTCCCTTCTTCCCACAAATGAGACACTTATTTTTCTATGAGTAATTCTCTTATTTGGATTCGGATAATCCTCATGAACTACTTTGGCGTTCAAGTTGTTTTCACTTCTGGTAAGATGCGAGAGCTTAACTGTCTATGGAGTTTGAGATCTCATCATGAATTGCCTTTTCTTGTTGAAGCAAAATCGCCAACTCCTCAAAAGATGGCTTTCTACTAGCCATATTGAGACACACAAACACACAAAAAGTAGGGGCCAAAGCTCTCAAGACAATGGATACAAGAGTCGGATAACACAATTTCCCCTAACAGTGCTAAACTTGCAATGATGTCTTGATCTCTACAAATACTCTCAAAAAGTTCTACAATTTTTCATCATTTTGCATTTGAAAACAATGTAGTTTATGTTGCAAATGAAGAATTTGATTTTGATTTTTGGATGCATATACTATCTTGAGGTGATCCCAAGCCTCTTTCGTAGTTGTGGTTGTCCAAATGTGAAGTCGAACTCATCAAAAACACTAAACAAGATTATCAATTTTGCCTTTTGATTGACCTTATTATACCAGTTCTACTCAACTCCAGCTTGTGCAAGTCTACTGATTCTTCCAAAAACCATATCCCATAAATCTTCAAACTCAAGTTGAGTTTGGACCTTTGTTTTCTAAGAAAAATAATTATTGTTAGTGTTTCTTAGATCAGATTAGATAATCAATTGAACAAAAGAAATGCAACACATAAGACAATGAACACAACAAGATACCCTGGGAAAACCCTCCTCTTGAGGGAGAAAAACCCAGCAAATATATCTCTTATATATTGAAGGAATAAGAGCAGAAATCTGCTTGAACTCAGGCCCAACACAATGCCGAATTTGATACAATGAATAATAGCACCTCTCCTAGATGCAAAGATACAAATGAATATGTTTCTCCTTGAAATCGGTCTGCTGCTACAAAATGATGATCTGCTGCTACAAGATGATGATCTGCTGATTAAGTATGAACTTCTTCTAGGACTGCGAATTCTGCTCTGTCAATAATAGCGAACTTCTTGATATTCGAATTGTGTGAATAACCAAGAAGTGACCTTGTATTTATATCTCCTAGGCGCCTCTTCACTTGGGTCGGCCTTTGATAAATATTTAATAACAATTAAAGTCGGCCAGAATAAGTACATGATATAAATCAAATATAAGGTCGGCCCATGTATTTAATATGTGTCTAGTGAAGACCGACGCTGTATTAACATCAACACTCCCTCTCAGCTAGGGATGAACTTCCATCTGCACAAGACACATTATGTTAGAATGAAAACAAAATAAAATATCACCTCAACGTGATATTAACCATTATGGCTACTCCCATAGATGGTAAAAACTCATCACGGATTCTCTCACGTGATGTTGTCATGGAGTCACACACATGACATCCACCATAGCTTCTCCCAGAGGGTGGAAACAAGGGCTTTCACCTCAACTCTCTCTCATCAGAGAATTGCATTATCAAGGACTTTCACCTCAACTCTCTCTCAGCAGAGAATTGTATTAACAAGGGCTTGCACCTCAACTCTTTCTCAGCAAAGAGTTGCATTCTCAACAAGGATCACTGATTACTGAGACTCTTTCTCAGTCACGGCTGCATTCTCCACCATACCAAGTTTCTCTCGGAAGTATACAAACTTAATCCTGGCGAGAGGCTTGGTGAGAATGTCTGCCGTTTGCTCTTCAGTGCTGATATACCTCAACTGTATAGCTTTCCTTTGCACCATATCTCTAATATAGTGGTACTTGATCTCAACATGTTTTGTTCTGTCATGAAACACAGGATTGACAGAAAGCTTCACACAGCTTTGATTATCACAGTGTATGATAGTAGGCTCCATTGATTGTCCAAACAATCCTGCAAGGAGCTTACGAAGCCACACTGCCTCACGAGCTGACACACAAGCTGCAATATACTCTGCTTCAGTTGTACTCAAGGCCACTGAAGACTGTTTCCTGCTACACCAGGAGATCATAGCAGTCCCCAAACTGAAGCAACAACCAGAAGTACTCTTCCGATCTGAGACACATCCTGCCCAATCAGAATCAGTAAAACCATGCAGCTCCAAATCCACGTTTGAAGAATATCTCAACCCATATCCAATTGTGCCACATAAATATCTCAGGATATGTTTAGCTGCTACAAGATGTATTTGCTTTGGTTCACACATAAACTGGCTAAGTGCACTCACTGCATAGCAGATATCAGGTCTAGTGTTAACTAGATACATCAATGAACCAATCAACTGTCTATACATCGTAGAATCCACTGGTTCTGAACTAGCTGCAGCTTCTTTCAACTTATCTAAATTAGTCTCCATGGGTGTAGACATAGGTTTGCAGTCAATCATACCAAACCTTTTGAGAATGTCAACAGTGTACTTCCCTTGACTTAGAATCATCTCATCTGGCTTTTGCCAAACTTCTAAGCCAAGAAAGTAATGCATGAGACCTAGATTCTTCATCTCAAATTTTGAAGCTAATTCCTTCTTGCATTTTAGAATTAGATGTTCTTCACCAGTAATGATCAAGTCATCAACATATAAAACCAAAATTAATGCTTCACCATTTACTACTTTGAAGTAGAGGTTAGAATCTGCATCATTCTTTGAGAAACCCAGACTTGAAAGATACTGATCAATTCTTTCATACCAAGCACGAGGAGCTTGTTTAAGACCATACAAGGCCTTCTTCAGCTTGCAGACATGAGACTCTTTCCCATGCACCTCAAATCCTTCTAGTTGCTCAATGTAAACCTCTTCTTCTATTATGCCATTCAGAAAAGCTGTCTTTACATCCATTTGGTGAATCTTCCATCCTCTAGATGCAGCAATAGCAATGATGGTTCTAACAGACGTGTAACGAGCCACAGGAGCAAAGGTTTCTTCATAGTCAACTCCCTCTTTTTGTGAGAACCCTCTAGCCACAAATCTAGCCTTGTGTTTCTCAATGCTCCCATCAGCTGCATGCTTGATCTTGAAGAGCCACTTAGAAGACACCACAGATTTGTCTTTGGGTCTAGGAACTATATCCCAAACATCGTTCTTAAGTATAGACTGATACTCCTCAATCATGGCATCTTTCCATACTTGTTGACTAGAAGCTTCTTCAACATTTGAAGGCTCTGACTCAATAATCTGACTCATCAAGGCAACATAACTAGAGAACTTGTGAGGTCTCTTGCTTTCTCTGAAGGCTCCTCTTGGAGCTGCAAACCTTTCTGCTTCCTGCATTGTCCTGCGAGCCCAAAGAGGTCTTTTCTTTCCAATCACAATGTCTAGAGGCCCATCAGTAGGATCCAAAGGCTCAGCTGGATCAATATCTTCTTTAGGTTCTGTATCCTCCTTCAGATTCTCTGGAATATGGTCAACTTCCATATCTTGAGGAGGTTCTTCTTCATCGACCTCCATAGGAGTGCCTTTGGACCTTCTATAAGCAACATCTTCCTCAAATGTGACGTCTCTACTGATCTCAATAGACTTCTGTCTGGAATGTAAATCTGTAAGCTTTTGATGTACTTCTGTCCTGGAATGTAAATCCTGTAAGCTTTTGATGTCTCACTGTAGCCTACAAGAATTCCTTTCTTCCCAGAAGGTTCTAGCTTTGTTCTCTTTTCCTTTGGAATATGAACATAGACTGGACAGCCAAAGATCCTCAAATGACTAACTTCAGGCTTCACGCCTGAGAATGCTTCTTCAGGAGTTTTATTCTCTAAGATCCTGTGGGGACTCCTATTTTGAACATAGACGGCTGTTCTTGATGCTTCAGCCCAAAGAGAGATTTGTAAGTCTTGATCATGGATCATAGCTTTCACTGCTTCCACAATAGACCTATTCTTCCTTTCAGCAATACCATTTTGTTGTGGATTATAGGGAACACTGAACTCCCTCTTAATCCCTGCTTCAATACAAAAGTCTCGAAAAGTGCCAGAAGTGTATTCTCCACCATTATCAGATCTCAATACTTTGATCCTCTTCCCAGACAGATTTTCAATCTGTGCTTTGAATTCTCTGAATCTTTCTAATACTTCTTCTGATTCTTTAGATCTCAAGAAATAGATCCAAGTCTTTCTAGAGTAATCATCAATGAAAATAATATAATACAAGAAACCACTAGATGATGCACTAGACATTGGACCACACAAATCAGAATGAATGAGATCAAGAATACATTTAGATCTACTTTCACTGGAATGAAACGTACCTTTTGTGTTCTTGCCTAGGGCACATCCCTTGCATGTACCTTCATGTTCTTGATCGAATTTCGGAAGACCGGTGACCATCTTCTCCATGATAGGTAGAGCACGAAAGTGAATGTGAGCCAATCTTCGATGCCAAAGATCACACATGCTGGTACTGTTATGCACAAGTGCTTGAAGAGGACGAGTGCACAGCGTGTAGAGACATTCATGTCTAACTCCAATCACTTGAGCAATTTTGAAGCTGGAGTTCTTTGCCCATATAAGAACTTTCCCTTTAGAGAAGGCAACTTGATAACCCTTGTCTTCTAATGCTGAAATTGAAACAAGGTTCCTCTTTATCCCTGGTACGAACAGTACATCATTCAACTCCAAAGAAATTCCAGAATCCAAGTGAAGAGTGGAGTTTCCAATCCCTTTTACAGAATATCTAGCATCATCTCCAATAACAACTTGATCACTGGAGTTGCTTTCCATTAAGTTTGAAAGATGACTTCTGAATCCGGTGATGTGCCTAGAAGCACCACTGTCAATCAACCAAGTATTAGAGTCAGTAGAAACATTGCTAGACAAGGCTGAATAAAATAGATAATCACTGGAGTCCTTTTGTAGAGCAACTTCTTCAACATCTGCAGTGGCAACTTGAAGCTTAGGTCGTTGGGGGCAAACCCTCGCAAAGTGACCATACTTATCACAACGAAAACATTGAATCTTGGACATGTCTCGTTTCCTTTTGAAGGTAGGAGCATCTTCATTTCCATCTTCTCGATTCCTTTTGAAGAAACCTCTCTTAAAGCCTTTTCCTTTGTTTGATGAATGAGAGGTAAGAACTTGTAATTCTTCATTCTTTGAGCTTTGACCAATCCCCCTTGCTGTTAGTCTTGACTCTTCTTGAATGCAATCAATCCTCAATCGATCAAACTTGGGAAGTTCGGATCTTGCACTGATTCCTTGGATGAACGCCTCCCATGAAAGCGGAAGACCATTGAGAGCAAGCATAGTCAGTTCTTTATCATCAATCATGTGACCAATAGTGGAGAGCTGATCTTTTATCTCTGAAATCCTCATGAAGTATGTAATAACAGATTCTCCTTTCGCCATTTTCACATGATGAAGTTGTTGCTTCAGAGCAAGGGCACGACTGGTGTTGTTGATTTCGTACATCTCTTCCAAGGTTGTAAACATCTCTCTTGCTGTATCCAACTTGAAGATAATTGGTACAATATGATCCTTGACGGAATCAACCAATGCTTTCTTTGCCCTAGTGTCTTTCTTCCTCCATTGCAGCTTCTCTTCTTCCCCCTCAGGTTCGGGAACTTTTGTTTTCACAAACTCAGCCAAATCATTCTCTTCCAAAGTTAGCATGAACCTGAACCTCCATGATATGTAGTTCGAGATCCCTTCGAGTCTATCCTCGATTTTCAGACCGTTCACCATCTTGAGAAATTTAGAAGATAGACTGAAAAAGAATAAGGTGAGTGTTGCGAACTAAATCTGATCACGATCTTTTTCACACCCGCTCTGATACCATGTTAGTGTTTCTTAGATCAGATTAGATAATCAATTGAACAAAAGAAATGCAACACATAAGACAATGAACACAACAAGATACCCTGGGAAAACCCTCCTCTTGAGGGAGAAAAACCCAGCAAATATATCTCTTATATATTGAAGGAATAAGAGCAGAAATCTGCTTGAACTCAGGCCCAACACAATGCCGAATTTGATACAATGAATAATAGCACCTCTCCTAGATGCAAAGATACAAATGAATATGTTTCTCCTTGAAATCGGTCTGCTGCTACAAAATGATGATCTGCTGCTACAAGATGATGATCTGCTGATTAAGTATGAACTTCTTCTAGGACTGCGAATTCTGCTCTGTCAATAATAGCGAACTTCTTAATATTCGAATTGTGTGAATAACCAAGAAGTGACCTTGTATTTATATCTCCTAGGCGCCTCTTCACTTGGGTCGGCCTTTGATAAATATTTAATAACAATTAAAGTCGGCCAGAATAAGTACATGATATAAATCAAATATAAGGTCGGCCCATGTATTTAATATGTGTCTAGTGAAGACCGACACTGTATTAACATCAACAATTATCACCTCTCAATATCTAAGAGTTAGGAAGCATTGGAAGCCATTTTATAGGAAATGGAGGGAACAAGTCCTTATCTTTGCTAAAATAAATGTTCACCCTTATTTCCTCCTAATAATTTAAACATCGATGCCAAAGATGTCATTGTTGCAACTATTTAGACATTGGATTCAATAATTCAATACAACAACATTATTCATAAATGTGAATCAAAGGCACCATTTATACCAAATGTTGTGATTGTTGTTACAAAACATAACAAAAGAATGGCTTGTAATATAAAATGCATTCTTATTGTATTTGGCTCCAAAAATAAAATAATATAATTTTTTTAGTTTTCTTTTCTTTTGACTTGAAACCAATATTATTTGCACTTTCTATTTGAACTTTACAAAAAATGGAAAGAATTTTTTAAAATACCTTCATTTTTTAATTCTTATCAAAAAATCTGAAGGCTTCCCTAATTCTTCGTAATTTTGAAAATGGAGAAAAATAAATTGCACCTTTCAATTATTATTTCACAGCTTCATCTTCTTGTGTTCTTCACAAAACAAAATTGGCACTTGAATTTTCTTCCATGAATTAGGGTTTTGTCGACTATGTTTTCCTACAATTCGCAATTGTTCCACAATTGACTATTACAGACATGTTTCCTCCTTTTGAAATCACATCAAACTATTTTACAATCTAAACTTGCTAGATGTAGATCAAATGGTTTACTCCTACACCCCTAACAATTCAATTTTGGCTCCCCACCCCTTTACAACAACCCTTGGCCATCCCAAAGATGACTAGTTATCCTCATCCCCTAGTGTTTCCGATTTTTTGCTGGCAATACCGAGGACATTTCCCATTTTTGGTGAATTTTGGGGACGGCACAAGGACATTTCTGAGGCATCCTCGCATCCCCAAAACATTTCCTACCAAGGATTCCCCTAATTTGGCCAAGGACACATCCCCAGGTTACATAGCCTTTTTTGTTTTTGCTTTTACTACAAGCTAGGTCGCACGGGACAATTAGTCATCCCTAGCCTTTCTAGGAATTTTTCAATGTAGTGGAGACATCTCCATTTTTTCAGCAGTCGATAGATTTGACTATCATAGAAACTCACTTTTCTATAGGTGAGTAGTTTGGCCATGGTGGAAACTACAAAATTTCAGCAAGTGACAAGTTTGGCTACAATTACCCTTCCAAATGAGGCAAACTTCCATATACCATAACTTTGTCATACAAGCTTCAATCTCATTTCAACTATTAGAAAGTTATTAATCAGCACCAACTTTTGAATCAAATTTTCAACAAGTTTTACATTTGACTAAGTGCGTCAACTAAGGATCCTCATATTGAGTACTTCAAGTTGTATTCAAGTAATAGAATGAAACAAGTGTGTTGTAGAATGTAGTTGAGTATTTACAAATTACAACTAATCCATTCAACATCATGGTTGTGTGAAACATTCTATGCACTGAGGTTTGGATTTCTTTTCTTCCCTCCAAAATAAGTGGTTGAAGCAAGTACCAATTGTTGTTGTCTCAAAACATCCTTTGTTCAATTCTCCATTTTTGAATCTAGCTCTCTAACTGACTCCCCTAGATGGTGTTATGTCTGCATGGCAACCTTGGAGGTTTAAACATAAAATCTCCAATCATCCTCTAGAAATGACTCGATATTCATTACATCCTCATGCCTCTCCTTGTGGGATCCAAAAGAACCTATTGTGTATGTCATGTCTCTTTATCCTCATGCATCTTCTCTACATGACCATCTCTAATATGCTCAATCCACTAGGTCTCCTCATGCTTTCCCAAATCCATAACCATGACAAATGATCAAGAGAGAACTTGGGGTCTCCCTCACTATAGTAATGCAAAGAGACTTGCAATCTAGGACATGATAGGAGACTAGACGAGGAGTGGACTGCAATATAACTATTTGGGTCCTAAAATCTTCATAACTACAAATGGGAGGCAAGATAATGTGCATATTTTTAATCCTTTGTAATAATGGAAATTGTACACCTCGCAATTCCTTTTACCATGTTTTGCACTCATTTTAGTGTTTTTCAATTTTCTCTTTTTGACCCCTTTCTAACCTTATTTCCCTCGTCCCCTTAGTTTTCCCTTCTCCATGCATCTTTTCCCCATCCTAAGTCTTATTTCTTATCCCTAGGTGTTATTTCCTATTTCCATGTGTCTTTCTCTTTCTCTTATGTGTGCCCATTGGAAAAATTAGTAATGAACAAATTTTAGGAATATAGATAGCACAATATATTATTAAATATTGGAGTGACAATTACAAGGGAGTTCATCTCCTTATATAGAATTCGAGAGATGTAACCAAAAATTAAAGGCATGACACTTGTCCACAACCCAAAACTCTAAAATCAACATTATTACACACCAATAAGTCATCATGGTGACTTAATTACAAAAGGAAAGCCTTATATTCTAACAACCCCTCTTAAGGATTATTGTACTAAAAGCAAAACATACTATCATGCTAACTAAAAACTAAAAACATCAAAACCAAATGCAACCATATATTCTTCAAAAGCTTATTTTTGAAAATGATTCTTCGACTAGTATAACTCCATAAAGATAACTTGTAACCCTTGTAAGGGTGTAACTCCTAAAGTAAATACCTGAGCTCCCAAGTTCCACTTTTCCAAATACTCGTATAATGAATCCCCTAAATTATTTGACAACCATCAATGTGGAGCTTCATTTACACTAGATCCCTTCCTATCTTCAAAGTGTGTGCTTCTTAAAATACGAATTCTTCATCATTGAATTTTTCACCACTATCAACATCCAATGGATCTTAAACAATGGTTATATTAGCTTAATTTGGTTTGAACTTTCCCTTGAGAACATCATTGGCATGAATTCTACAATTTCAAGGTGTGTGAACTCTTTTCTTGAAATAATAACATTCAATCTCCCATTTGTCTTTATCTAATCTACTATGTCATTTTCTTTAATGTAATGCCATCTTAGATCAAGGATCATCTTTTGTATCTCCAGTAGTTGTTCTCTTTTCTTCAACTAAGATAGCCAAAATCATATTGTACAAAGTTTGAGAAGGCATCTGACTAAGAGTAAAAATGACATTGTTGAATTTAAAAGGCTAACTATTTAACAAAATGGCTTTGGCATCCTCGTCATCTACCTTAGCATTGACTTCTCCTAGGTGTCTAATGAGAGATCTCATATTTCTTATTTAGCTAGACACAATGACTCCATTATCCATCTTGAATCTAAAGGGTTGAAGCTTTAGAGAAAACTTTGCGTTAATTGTGCTTGCTCCAAATAGTTTATTCAATTTTTCCTAAATTTGTTTGGTTAATTTTTCCAAATCTATATGATGTAACTCAAAATCGAAGAGAACAAGACCAATAATGGCTTCAACTTTATCATCCTTGCTTTGTCAATCCAATAAGTTATTCGGATCTGTAAGTGGTTTCTCATACCCATTTACTATTCCCCACAAGTTCTTGTTTATCATTGCATCTATTGAAATATGGAAGGGCATACAGATTTCTATAAAATATAAACCATCACTACAAAAAATATAAAAAGATATATTGATTTCAGATTGACTTTTGCATTGCTTTGTATTGGCTTATAAAGCCTTACATTTTCCCATAAAAACCAAACTACCTTACCTACAGGAATATAACTCCCCAACAAACTAACTATTGTTTTATTTACTAACTATAAACTAGCCTTTATTTATATATAAATTAAAAAATACATGTTAATTTATTATTTATTATTTAATCTAACCTATACTAAACTATTGATGTAATACTAATTGCAGCATTCCCCTCCTTATTATATCAATTCAAACAAAGGACTAAACACAACCCTTCTGAAAACTTTGATGAAGTGCCTTCAATTCTCCTTGCTCACCTAGGAAAAACCAAACTAAATCCATCAATGCATCTCCTAACTGTCAAACCTGCAAATATTTTGTACCACATGAGAGAACATAATCCCACCCTCCATGCACAATGAGAGAACAACTCTCCTTTGGTAATCCGCAACTCCTTTGAGTGTGTCAAAATCCCTCCTCTAGTGTTGCATATGAGTGAACAACTCTCCTCCAAGTCCACTTTCCTCCAAAAGTGTCAATATCCCTCCTCCAATGCCATGGGAACCAAATCTCTCCTTGGGTGTACAAAAAAAATTGAAGCAATGTAGATACAATCCCACCTTATTTGATGCAGGGGCATCCGAGTTCACTTGAAATCCTCATCAACCAAAAAGAGTTTCCTTGTTTTTTGTTGTTTGTTTCTTCCTTGTTTTTGCTTGCAAGAATTGGTGATATCTCAGAGATTTGCAGTTGGTTCATGGCCAAGTGACGGCATCACCTGCCAATTGGGTGCCCATGCTTCAAATTTGAAGAAGACTCAAGTTGAATTGACCAAGTTAGAAAGTTGCAGAATTTTCACCCTGACTAGCCAACTACGGAATTTATGGGTGATTCGGATTCCCCACAATTCCTCTTTGGTTCCCACCATTACCTTGCTCATTTCCAATTGCGTAGTTTTCATGCCTATCGGGATTGCGGAACTTTTGCCTACATCTGGATATCATTTGGTTACGCCTTGAATCCTTGCAACTTTTCCGAATTGCAAAACTTCCATGTGTTCAAGAACTTGTTTGGTCTTGCAAGGATTCCTACAATTCCTTGTTACCTTATTTTCTCTACAAGACCTTCAAACGGTGGAATTTCTTGAGTAATGTGGATCTATACAAATACCCCCTAAACTCCTGTAGTTCCTCTTACCCCTCAAAATCTCGCAGCATCCAACACCCCCTCGAATCCCCACAATTTTCCTTTATGCCTGATTTTTCTTCAATGAAGGCCTAAGGAAAAACTTTCCTAGATGTGCGGACATATCCTGATCCTCCTCAGATCTTTGCAATTCTAGGACCCCCTCGAAATTCCACAATCACACCAAAAATGTTGATTTCTTTTTGTAAAACACCAAAATGACGGTTATAATGGCGTGCACGTAGATCATAAGGAACAATGATCGACTACCACATGTCCCATCATGCCTGGACGTGGGGTGGCCACCTTTTCTTCATCTCATATGCTATAAATATGGATTTTGAGCTCATTTTTGAAGGAGGATTTGCGAGAAGCTCCCTCAATGTTTAAGTTTTAGAGGAGGTAGGGTTAGAGGAATTCAATGAGCAAAAATTGGAGCAATCTTGCTGAGTTGATGTATGTGAGTTTGTAAGGCTTGAGAGCCAAGGCATGTATGAAGACATGCATGTCTTGAGTTGTAATGCATTGTAACATCCTTACTCCTATTGTAATGATTATGTTGTGTATTAATAAAGGGAATATTTGAGTATTGTATTTTGTGTTAGTTTGAAATGCTACTTGGTTTAGTAGTCTGTCAAAAGCCCTAAACTTGAGATTGTGCCAATTGGTATCAGAGCACGGTTGCTCATTGGGGTGTATTGAGAATGTTGTTGGTGTGCTAAGATGAGTTGTGTGAGAGAGTTTGATAGATCAAAATGAGTTGGTTGTCCTCTAGCAAAGGAGGAAGCTAGGTAAAAGGTGTAGAGTTCCTCCCTAAAAGAGAGTGGGTAGAGGAAGCATCTTCCAGAAATCTTTGTTGGGTAGTGGATATGTGTATAACAGAGTGATTGTTGCAAGAGTCTTGTAATTGCAGAGAGTGTGATATATAATCTCTTATGTATCTTTAATCTAGTTACTAATGAGAATTGCTAATCTATTTAAGGCTATTATATTTATTGATTTAATCTATTTGTTTCCCTATAAGCAATCAGGCATGGATTAGGAAGGAAACATGATTGGGAGAGGCAGCAGACCAGTTCCACAATGTATGTAGGCCACCCCATGTTGGATGGTAATGGGAGTTCCTACCACTTGTGGGCCAAGGGGTGTTATACCACACTCTTGGGCTTAATTTGGATGGACAGTCTCTAGGCGCCCTATCATGCTTTCCTCTCCAATCCTTACTATGGTTGGTTATTGGAAAAGAAACTATAGATTAGATCCAATTAGACGATGTTATTTATCTTAATTGTTCATTTACTCTTAAGTTCAATAAATTTTATATGATTTAATTTTAGAATACTATTTGTAAAACAAATTATATTGTTGGAATTGTTACTTTTGGGCAAAATCGGCTATATCCCCAAAAGGGGACATTACAATTGGTATCAGAGCTTTAATCCTGCCAGCATGCAGAACAAACCTACTTTAACCGCCAGCCAATTACGATTAACTATTCAGCCCTCTTCTTAAGTAAATCAAAAAATAAAATAAAATCAAGTAGGCCAATATTGCATTTCAATGTGTGTGCCTTTCACATGTATGCTTTGTGTCTTACGTGTATTTATGTGTATGCTTTGTGTCTTACGTGTATTTATGTGTATTTGTGTCTTATGTGTATTTATGTGTATACTACATGTCTTACATATATTTATATGTTTGCTTCATGCCCGATGTGTTTTCATCAGGTTTACTCCATGTGTGTTTATGATTCTTTTATGCTTAACAACTATGAAAATGATAAATCTATCTAGACTCTATAAGAGCTTTAGAATACTGCTATAAAATCTGTCAAATGCTTCTTGGGCTGGGAAAATTATTTTGATGTATTTTTGGCCATAATAAAGAAAACAAAATTAGACAATACATGAGGAACATTAACAAGTTTGCATTTGTGCACTTTTAACCCTTGCAATATCCTCTCAACATAATTTTTCTGATTCAACTAGAGTTTTCAGTATAAACAATCATTTATAGTTTCCATAAAGTATGTGACATGACAATTGAGATTTGCAGTCCTTCATCACTCCCTTATTAATTTTAAGGTTATACTTCCCCTCTTAAACACAAGCATAAATGTTGAAGTATGACTGCATTATATGAATTAAATGTATGCCACATTCTCATTTCAAATCTTAGGATTATATGTCTGAAAGGAATGAATCTCTCCAAGGGATTCACCTCACCACCATCATATGCCAAAGAGAGCTAAGTAACCCCAAAATCAAGATTGAAACAAGTACTAAAACCTAATTGAGTAAAGAACATGATTGTACATGATATGTCACTATGTCAAGCTTCTTATGAATATTAAACAATCAAACTCATAACATTTTCAATTGTGTTAAGGTACAATGATCACACAAACAATTAGGATTCAGTAAACATATTCCTAACATCATAAGGTCTCCATTTTATGATGTATAGTTAAGCATTACCATTTTCCCCCTAGGATGTACTCTTACCCGCTATTCCATGTATGATCTATCAACAATAGAAAGAACTTTCGCACATCTATGGACAAAGCGTTTCATTGGCTGTCAAAACAATATTTTCGAGCAAAAGTAATGAAGACAGCTCAATTCTTTAGGAACATACTAATAATAGATTTTGACTCTTTAAGAGATCTTAAGAAAAAAAATTGGAAAGAACCATTGGCACTATAATTTGAGATTTATGTTTTGAGATTTATCAAAGGATATATTCATCAAACTTCATTGGGGTAGGAACACAATTGTTCTAATAAATAGTAAGATCATAATGCACAATCAAATCCATAATCCATATGATCCATCCCACACCCACAAAAACAATAGTGACGCATTGATCAACCTTGTAACATTGATCTAGTGATCTTCGAACTAAAAATATTTTGAAATAATTTATCCTAGGCTCTTCTCCTAAGTCATTTTTCTTGATTAGAGTAGCTCTACATCCATGATTTGAAGTCGAGGACATCAGTATTAGGTATCTGAGATAAATTTGATACAAGTCAAGGCACACCCAAATTTATTACATAAGTCTATTTTAAGTTACAATGGTGGGCCCATAACCCACAAATCCCAAGATCTTTTTCACCTCTTAAACACAGGAAAAATCTAGGTAAATCAACACCCTCCTAAGATATGAAAATCATCTTAGTGTCAAACACGAGGATATGTCAAATTTTTACAAGAGGAAACCCCCAATTGATTTGGAAATTGGACAATAATTGGATGTTAATGTAAACCTATGAATTTAAGTCTTTCTATGAAATGTTTATGGGCGATAATTGCTTACTTGTACATCTTTCATTTCATAACTTTGTACTTGAGTGCTATCTAGGAAACATATACTTGGAAGGGTATAACATGTCATTAATCACCTATGAGTCTATGACAAGGTGATATATGTTGAAAGATGTTTGACTAGGTTAAGTGTTACAAAGACCCTATCAATTATTTTGCATCTTCATTAGAAACGAACTTACCTCAAACTTTGTTGAATGCAACAAGGGTAATCAAGAGTTTGTATCCATTGCTATGAATCCTTGCAATAATGAAATGAGAGAAAACTTGTCTTCAATAGCAGATCTTGCCAATTTCCAACTCTTGGTTTTGTTGTTGAGAGTTATTAAAAAATAGTAGTACACAACTGAAAGAATATTGGATGATAAATTGTCATCATACTTTAGAGGATGGTACTAACCTTATTAGTAGTCAAGATGAGGCGAGTATACTAACAACCACTCTCCAAGGACATCATTGAAGTATAGAGTCGGACATAACCAAGACAATCATCACCAGCTATAGAATTTTCAATTCTATTGCTTGAGGACAAGCAATATTGGGAAGGGCGAACTGTCATGCCCCCGTCATGGGGACATAACTCCCACAAAAAAAGCCGACTTCATTATGTTTGTTATGCTAGCTGACCCACACCTTACATGTTGGTTGACCTCCTCAAGTTAGCGCTCACTTGGAAAAATAGCAAATAAAGTATTTATTATTGTCAAAGGCCAACTCATGAAGACATTCCTAAATCCCTATTATTGCTAGCCGACTACATTTGCAATGTGAATTAAATTAATATCCAAAGGTGGCCGACTTCACTCTCACTTATCAAGACAAAAGCCATATATATTTTGTTAGTTTTTAAGATCAAGCATGAAATAAGCAGAATACACAACACAGAGAGCAATAAACACAGAAAATACCCTTGGAAAACCCTCCTACTCGAGGGAGAAAAACCCAACAAATAATCTCTTATATATCAGATAACATAAGTGCATAATACTGCTTACAATCAAGCCTTACACAAGGCTGAGTCTGAAACAAATAATGGAGACACTTCTCCTTAACAATGGATCTGCTGCTAAGACAGCCTGAACAGATAAGAAATGGCGAACTCCTACTACTAATGATGGCAAGCTTCTGCTTTTGATGATGGCAAACTTCTGCTCCTAAGAGATGCGAAATGAGTGAATGATTGTGATGATCAAATGATAAGTCTTCACCTTCTTTAAATACAAGTTAGGCAACTTCTTATCAAGGTCGGCTCCCTTAGAGAAATAGAAAAATAGTTATATAACATATGAAGGTCAACCGGCCTTCAGATAAGGGAAAATAGCTCCTTAAGCTATAAAACACCAACACTCCCTCTTAGCTAGGGAGGTATTTTCCAGATATCCTTGTCATGGAGTCTCTCAACATGACACCCATAATGGCTACACCCATTTGTGGAAAACCACATCTCAGTCTCAAAGATGTACAAGAGTTCATCACAAAGTCTCTCAACGTGATGTCGTCATGGAGTCTCTCAACATGACGTCCACCATGGCTACTCCCATGTGTGGAAGGAAACACAAGTACAAGGGTTCATCACGGAGTCTCTCAGCGTGATGTCATCATGGAGTCTCTCAACATGACGTCTCATCTCAGTCTCAGAGATGAACAAGGGCTCGCACCTCATATTTCTCTGTCTCAGAGAAATATATACTACAAGGGATTTCACCTCATATTTCTCCGTCTCAGAGAAATATACACTACAAGGGCTTTCGCCTCATATTTCTCCGTCTTAGAGAATTATACGCTACAACAAATCTTCATGATGATGTGACTCCCTCTGAAGCTCCAAGTACTTGCATCAACCTCCTCCTGACCTCCTTGTCCAAGATTGCCTGCAATGCTTGCCTTAGAGGAACGATTTCCAATGCATACCTCCAGCACTACTGAGAGTTCAGGACTGTCCTTCTCGACCTTATCCCAGATCACTCTATTTTGAATAGGTTTGCGGGGCTACCAATGTCAAATCCAGATTGACTATCTTGTGCAATTTTGTTCTCTACAGCTGCAGAGGTCTTCCAAGGACTTTAGCACCTGGCCTTGCAACACTGCAACTTTCACTTCTTCTCAATGAGTCACAGAACTCCCACTTGATCCCTGCCCCAGAGATTGCAAAGAAATCCTCTGGAAGTGAACTCCCCTCCATTGACTGATCTCAGAACCTTAATCCTTTTCCCGGACATGCTCGCAACTCGAGCCTTGAATCCTCTGAATGTCATTTCCTCCTCTTCGAAGTAGCTAATCACAATGACAATTTGTATAGGTTCTACGTTGTTTTAGTGTCATCTTTCTCAATCTTCTTTGCTGATGCAAATTCTCCATCCAAGGCTGACCCAACCTTGTGCCCTCGAGAGATGTCTCCAGTGAAGAATCATGAGAGTTATGTGCCACCAACTCAGTCCCAAGGCTGCAAGCTATGTCTCCACGTGTGTTCATTTCTTCAGCCTACGTGACTTCCTCATAGGATGCATCAAGCTCTTCCTCCATTGAATTCCTTATGCAATCTCTCATCATCCTTTTCCTCCTCAGTCCGTCCTGGAAGCATTTTAGAGAGTTTAATAATAGTTCATAGAACTAAACTATCCCGAAGAGAAATACCAATGCTAGAAGCATACATGATTCACTGTTCCAATGTTATTGCATGAATTAATAACTACATAAAATTCATGAACATTATTCAAGGGTACAAACATAAAATACTTATCTCTTTATTGTTGGAACACCAATGAGCTAGACCTGTAGCTGTGTCTTATCTTCGCCACCTTTAGTGTCATTGAATATCTCCAGCATTGATGCCTGCATTCAGAAACTCCACCCTTGCGAGGAAAGTGCTAGACTGGTTTTGAAAATATGCTCTAACAACCTTGGTATTATTCCTTTCTAATCTAGTGCATTTGTCCTAAGGTTTGTTATCCAATGTTGTAGGGCCAAATGACGATGAAAATCTCCTTCCAACACCTTCAAACTCACCAAGAATAGCTCCCAAGATTGTTCAATAACATCAAACTCACCCAGCAGCATTCCAACACCCTCAAAAGGTAAGGATATAACAGTTACAAGTTTGATAATGACTTATATCAAGTTGCAGGACTAAAAAAAAACTTTATTGCAAGTCATGGCAGCCATGAAAACCATCAAAATCCATATCCAATCATGCATATGATACCTCCCAATGATACGGATCACCACCAAACTAACCCAGCAATCTTCAAACAGCCTTTATCTACCAAGGAAGGACAAGGAACAGGTTTGTCAAGTTATCAATCATACCCAAGTTTGTACGGCACCCCTTAAGGCATCCAAATCCTCCAAGAAACAACTTCAACAGTTATCAAAGATTTCCCATGCCCAGCTCCAAGCGTTTGGAATGGAGGTACGGCTCCACCTAGAAAACCATGCCAACTACAAACAATGCAACAACCCTTCACAGCTGAGACGCTCAGCCACAAGGATCACAATGAAAAACAAGTTCAAATGATTTCAAACCCCTCATCACAGTATATCATAAACTCCTATGGAATGCTTAAACAAATCTGATCGGATTTTTTGAACCCGCTCTGATACCATCTTAGTTTTTAAGATTAGACATGAAATAAGCAGAATACACAACACAGAAAGCAAAAACACAGCAGATACCCTTGGAAAACCCTCCTACTCAAGGGAGAAAAACCCAGCAAATAATCTCTTATATATCAAATAACATAAGTGCAGAATAACGCTTACAATCAGGCCTTACACAAGGCTGAGTCTGAAACAAAGAATGGAGACACTTCTCCTTAAGAATGGATCTGTTGCTAAGACAGCCTGAACAGCTAAGAAATGGCAAACTCTTGCTTCTAATGATGGCAAGCTTCTGCTTTTGATGATGGCGAACTTCTGCTCCTGAGAGATGCGAAATGAGTGAATGATTGTGATGATCAGATGATAAGTCTTCACCTTCTTTAAATACAAGTTAGGCAACTTCTTATCAAGGTCGGCTCCCTTAGAGAAATAGAAAAATAATTATATAGCATATAAAGGCCGACCAGCCTTTAGATAAAGGAAAATAGCTCCCTAAGCTATAAAACACCAACATATTTAACCAATATTATCGCCCAAGAAAGAGGTATTGGAGTAAGGGATTGTATATATTAACAAGTATTGATTAATATATTAGATAAGGCAACACTCAGGTTTAAGGGAGTGATTCTAAGGGCAGCAACCCCTTGGGATTAAAGATATTTAAATTAAAATTAAATTAAGGCTTCAAACCAACGATTAAGGGAAAAGTTGAGACTCTTCTAAAAGGGTAGTAATAATGAAGAGGTGTGACTCCCAAGAAATGAAAGATATAAGGATATATGAGGGAGGTCAAATTATGGGGGAAAGGGGCATCCATTCGAATGAATTAAGCGGATTGGAAACAAAAGGAAAAAGGATAAATCGAAGGAGATGAGATAATAAATAAATATTTGCATTCAGGAAAAGCAATAGCCATTGAATTTAATAAGTGAGCAACGCTCAAGTTTAAGGGAGTGATTCTAAGGGCAGCAACCCCTTGGGATTAAAGATATTTAAATTAAAATTAAATTAAGGCTTCAGACCAACGATTAAGGGAATAGTTGAGACTCTTCTAAAAGGGCAGTAATAGTGAAGAGGTGTGACTCCCAAGAAATGAAAGATATAAGGATATATGAGGGAGGTCAAATTATGGGGGAAAGGGGCATCCATTCGAATGAATTAAGCGGATTGGAAACAAAAGGAAAAAGGATAAATCGAAGGAGATGAGATAATAAATAAATATTTGCATTCAGGAAAGCAATAGCCATTGAATTTAATAAGTGATCAGTATTCATCATGATGGAGTATAATGTTTTTATATATATAATCTCTTATGTATCTTTAACCTAGTTACTAATGGGAATTGCTAATCTATTCAAGGCTATTATAATTATTGATTTAATCTATTTGTTTCCCTATAAGCAATCGGGCATGGATTAGCAAGGAAACATGATTGGGAGAGGCAACAACCTAGTTCCACAATGTAAGTAGTAGGCCACCCCATGTTGGATGGTGATGGGAGTTCCTACCACTTGTGAGCCAAGGGGTGTTATACCACACTCTTGGGCTTAATTGTGATGAATAGTCTCCAAGCGCCCTATCATGCTTTCCTCTCCAATCCTTACTATGGTTGGTTATTGGAAAAGAAACTATAGATTAGATCCAATTAGAAGATGTTATTTATCTTAATTGTTCATTAACTCTTAAGTTCAATAACTGTTATATGATTTAATTTTAGAATACTATTTGTAAAACAAATTATATTGTTGGAATTGTTACTTTTGGGCAAAATCAAGTATATCTCCAAAAGGGGACATTACATTTTTAGGAGCAATGGAATAGAAATGTAATGCTTACTTTTTTTAAAAAGAAAGAAATTGCTATTTTCTTGTTTTTGAATGCTAATTATGCTAGAAATCTGTCTAGCACCCCAAATTCCAATCACATTCTTGGTCACTCTTGTTAGTTTTAGGATCAGATTTAACATAAAGCAGAAAATGCAACACATGAACAATAAACACAGCACTTTTACCCTGGGAAAACCCTCCTACTCGAGGGAGAAAAACCCAGCAAAATATATCTCCAATATATTGAATGAATAAGAGCAGAAATCTGCTTACAAGTCTGGCCTTACTCAAGGCTGAATTATTACAATGAATAATAGCATCACTCCTTGATGCAAAGTACAAATAAATATGCTTCCCCTTGAAGTCTGATCTGCTGCAAATGGAATGGCGAGCTTCTACTGGAGGTGAAAATGAAGTGAATTGAATTTATCATTGAATGAATGAACATCACTTTGTATATATACCAAACTAGGCAACCTTTCATCTAGGTTGGCCTCTTTGATTTAAATAACAAATATAAAATATCATTTGTTAACAAGGCTGATCGGCCTTGATAATTATTTATTATCTTAATTTTTACTTAGGAGAAAAATATCTCCCTAAGCTACAAACACTAACAACTCTTAACTTGGTCTTGATATTGTCCACATTCACCCTCTATGTTCAACTTTTTCATATGGTTGTGCAATAAACTAACTAGGATTGATTATTATGTAATGTCCCCATTTGGGAATTGCCCTAAATCATGCCCTAGAATCACAAGTTTAATCTAGTTAGGGTTATAACTTACCAATTAAATGTTTTAAACAAGATAAATCTTGGTTTAGGTCTTGCAATCATGTTAGATAGTATTGGAATATAATTCATATGATCAAACATATATAATAAATGTCTTATCTATTTAAACCATGTAAATACATAACTATTTCAAATGATATAACCCACACAATATCCATAATGCACATTGGAAGTTGGATCATAATGGGACTTGAATGAGCAGCATGATAAGTCCGCCCAAAGCTATCCATACCAAGCCCAAGAGCGGATATACCATCCCTCTTGGCCCTCAAGTGGCAGACACACAGTCATCCAACATGGGGTGGCGTACTTGGTGGACAAACTTGTATCTGCATTCCCTACCCTTGTTACCTTATCCATCCCTCTTATGATTAAAATCCTCAAATCCATCCCAACAACCAATCTATGTAGAGATTGGGGAAAGGGCTACCATAGGAGGCCTGTAGACATCCTCTTTCTAAGCCCAAGGGCAGACACTCAGCCCCTTGGCCCCAAGTGGCAGACACACAGTCATCCATTATGGAGTGGCGTACTTAGAAAGAAGTCTAGTATCTGCTCATCCTACTAGTATTTTCCCCATTCCTCCTCATAGTTGCTTGATGAGAAAAACAAGCACAAAATATATCAATAATAAATATATCATTACATACACTAATCATGATAGAACACACCACAATATCTATTAACACATAAGATGGTTATATTCACAACAGCAATTGTAATAACTACTGATTCTTCCCTTGAGTGCAGATAATTAACTCGGATCTGCTCGACTGCCTGGTTCTTTCTAATATTCTGAATATATTCATTGCCTGAACAAAATATCTTTCTGAAGCTGATAGATTTGTTTTAATATACAAAAGATATTGCTTAAAGAGAACAAATAGATTACATTAGATGAATAATTACTAATAAGGATTAATAATTGCTGCAAGCATCATTATTGCATAATCATATAAAATATATATGTATATTTCATATATATATATGAAATTACATTCAACTTACTTCCCTTACTGATTTATCATTTATCTTCATTTCTCTCTCATTGAACTATCTTCTTCTTCATTCATACTTGTTGATATCAATCCCTTATTATATTTAATGGCTGCTGCATTTCTGAGTGCAGATTATTATTTATTCCCGATTGCTTTCATATCAGACTTTTATTAATCCCATTCCATTTCATATTCATTCTCCTTTTCCATACATGATTCTCTCCTTCAAATGGTTCTCCTTTTATATCTTCTTAATATGAAAGGATGCATCTTTTTAGAAGAGAGATATCCTTATAAAAGGATATGTCCTTTTGTTAATACTAAAACACTCATAATATGGCTGTTTATATAGATTAATTCCAATTGTTGGCCCTTTATCATATAAATCACTGCAGTTGTTACTAATCACTGCCTCTTTTCTCATTAGTAATTGCTGCTTCTTTTTCTTGTTAGTAATCGCTTCCTTCAAGGACTGAATCATAGCATATGGATCACACTTCTCCTTAACTTGTCTTTATTCACAAGTCAGCATTCCTTTTTGTCTTATTATAAGATCACTTTGTCTCTTTTATAAAATCGTTTTACATTCATTATCTTTTAGCTGCTCCAATATATGTTTAAAGATATTATTTGTTTTCTAAAATTAAATCATAGTATCCTTTTTATGGTCGGTCACCCTGGATGTGTAAAATTGATTTTATTCTTTCATTAATTTATTTTAACTTCTTTATACGATTTGCAGGGGGAAGACATATTATTGGTTCATAGAAAGCTCTACTACCAACAATAAAAAGTCAAAAACACAAGATGAGGCAATTAACAAACAAATGACTCAGACAATGGCAACATTATATATCATTAATGATTAGTCAAGTAATGTACATATATGCATAAGTACTACACATAACTATCTCAACCACCAAGAATGACAACCCACACATCCAACTTCTATTCTGGTACATATGGAAATACACTAAACTAAGATCAGAACATTTCAGATGTATGTTCTTGTACAATCCTAAATAATAAACAGGAACTTATCAAGGAAGAGAGAACACGTATGCATGTTTCACTTACCTATGATGCAAATACAACGAAAGCAAAGGCTTTTAGTTAAAATCAGAAAGAAAGTGAGAAGCATTGCCCAGTCAGTCCATCACCACATATCACAGACTGTCATGATATGCCTCTCAAGAAATTTAGAAATCACCACTGAAGCTGGAATCAGCTCTCACACAGAGGATCAGCATTACTCCATCCTTTATTCCTTAAACTTGGACGGTTGCAACCAAATAAACACCAGCTGCTTCACTCGAATCCACCCTTGAACCACCTTTATGTTCTTTCTAATTATCAACACCATACAGTAGTTTCATTAATCCTACGTTGTCATGCCTTCTCAAGCCATATGCCTGTTCCTACCACAAGGCCCCATCTTCTGATGCATCTGCAGTTGTAACTTACCATCTTGATTCAACATGTTCTCCATCAGAAGCAAAATCATTTTTTGCTTTTTGCCATTTACAATTGCAACCAAAATCTCCCAGTATTCTCTTGATTACTGTTAGTGTTTTATAGCTACAAGAGATATTTCCTTGTACAAGGCAGGTCGGCCTTCATGATATTTTAGTAATATTTATTCTTTCAAGTAGCCAACCTAAGTGAAAGGTCACTTGGCTTGATATATAAGGAGGATAGAGTTCTCCCATTTGAGATAATTCAATTACTTCATTTTCTACAGAGCAAAAGTACGCCCTTCAACAGCAAATCATCATTATATTTGCAGCAGATCAGACTTCAAAGGGAAGCATATCTATTTATACTTAGCATCAAGGAGTGATGCTATTATTCATTGCATTATTTCAGCCTTGAGTAAGGCCAGACTTGTAAAGCAGATTTCTACCCTTATTTATTCTATATATATTGGAGATATATTTTGCTGGGTTTTTCTCCCTCGAGTAGGAGAGTTTTCCCAAGGTAAACTGTTGTGTTTATTGCTCTCTGTGTTGCATTTTCTGCTTTATGTTAAATCTGATCCTAAAACTAACATGGTATCAGAGCGGGTTTAAGGGAAGTACTGATCAAATTTAAAGCAGAAATATACAAGGAGATTATTTTCTACTGGTTTGATTATTCCAAAATTTAATGGTCATTGACCAAATTTTGGACAAGTATAGAAATTCGATTTCATTGGAGGAAGTCTTTGATATTTTGGGAGGTTATTTGCAGCTATTCTTGGCAAATAGAATTTATTATTGGAGACGAATTTACTGCTGGAAATCATGATCTAGGCACTGCTACTTAGTCAAGTCGATTTTGGTTTTGGAGGCACTTATGCATACTCGTCTTATGTTGGGAGGAATCGAAATTCCTTAAGAAAGATTGGCGCAGCAATCCAGCAATTAAATAACTCAACTTCAAAGGAGCATTTTCATGAATTGTGGAAATTTGAATTTACCAGTTGGAGATTGATTTGCTTACTGGAAAAAAAAATTGTGGCATTTTCAATTTCATAGGCGCAGCCATTAGGACATACAAAATAATTCGATTCTAGCAAATTTTATCTTATACTTGGGGAACTTGTGGTTCTGATGGCATTCTAGGCATAGTTATTTACAAGCCAAAAACAACTCGATTTGGATATATATCACTTGATTCTGCATTGTTGAAGAGAATTGATTAATTGCTGGTGAATTCGTGGCAGCAAGGTGTGAAATCAAGCATCCATCAAGTGGCTACTCAGCACTTCATTTGCATCGATTAGGTTCTTCTTTCTATTTGCATTGTATAAGCTTGTTTGAGGGTTATTCCTAGCGATACAAAATATATGGTGCTTCTTTTCATATCTTATGAAACGGAAGTTTGTTGTTCCTATTCTGGGCGTATCTGGAGGTCTTGTGTCCACGTTATCTGCTGCATGAAGACGTTTTCTTTTTTAAGTTGCAGACAACTTTGAATTATTCTGTTGCAACAGATCTGAATCTTTAAGTGCAAAGATCAGGAAAGAACAATTGGTGGATTGTGAGGAAGATTAGACAATAAAGAGATAAGTATTTCATACCCTTGAATAATGTTCATGAATCTTTTATGTAGGTATTAATTCATGCATTGGAATAGTGAATCATGTATGCGTCTAGCATTGGTATTTCTCTTCGGGATAGTTTGATTCTATGAACTATTAGCAATCTCTCTAAAAATGCTTCCAGGATGGATCGAGGAGCAAAAGGATGATGAGAGATTGCATTCAAGGGAGGAAGAGCTTGATGCATCCTGTGAGGGAGTCACGCAGGCTAAAGAATGGAGACACAACTTGCTGCCATGGGACTAAGTTGGTAGCTGGAGACATCTCTTGAAGAGGAAGAATCCATACAGATTGTCATTACGATCAATTTCTTCGAAGAGGAGGAAATAACATTCAAAGGGAGTCTGACAAACCAACAAAGGCAACCTTGGACGAGGAGGACAGGAGGTTGATACAAGTACTTGGAGCTTCAGAAGGAGTCACATCATCATGCAGATCTGTTGAAATGTATATTTCTCTGCGACGAAGAAGTATGAGGTGAAAGCCCTTGTAGTGTATATTTCTTTGTGACGGAGAAGTATGAGGTGAAAGCCCTTGTAGTGTATGTTTCTCTGAGATGGAGAAGTATGAGGTGAAAGCCCTTGTAGTGTATATTTCTCTAAGATGGAGAAGTATGAGGTGAAAGCCCTTGTAGTTTATATTTCTCTGAGACGAAGAAATACGAGGTGAAAGCCCTTGTAGTGTATATTTCTCTGAGACGGAGAAATATGAGGTGCGAGCCCTTGTTCATCTCTGAGACTGAGATGAGACGTCATGTTGAGAGACTCCATGATGACATCATGTTGAGAGACTCCATGATGAACCCTTTGCAATTGTGTTTTTCCACACATGGGAGTAGCCATGGTGGACGTCATGTTGAGAGACTCCATGACGACATCACGTTGAGAGACTCCGTGATGGGCACTTGTATGTGTGTTTCTTTCCACACATGGGAGTAGCCATGGTGGACATCATGTTGAGAGACTCCATGACGACATCATGTTGAGAGACTCCGTGATGAACCTTTGAGCGTTCCACAAATGGGTGTAGCCATTATAAGTGTCATGTTGAGACTCCATGACGAAGATATCTGGAAAATACCTCCCTAGCTAAGAGGGAGTGTTAGTGTTTTATAGCTACAAGAGATATTTCCTTGTACAAGGCAGGTCGGCCTTCATGATATTTTAATAATATTTATTCTTTCAAGTAGCCGACCTAAGTGAAAGGTCACTTGGTTTGATATATAAGGAGGATAGAGTTCTCCCATTTGAGATAATTCAATTACTTCATTTTCTACAGAGCAGAAGTATGCCCTTCAACAGCAGCTCATCATTACATTTGCAGCAGATCAGACTTCAAGGGGAAGCATATCTATTTATACTTAGCATCAAGGAGTGATGCTATTATTCATTGCATTATTTCAGCCTTGAGTAAGGCCAGACTTGTAAAGCAGATTTCTGCCCTTATTTATTCTATATATATTGGAGATATATTTTGCTGGGTTTTTCTCCCTCGAGTAGGAGGGTTTTCCCAGGGTAAACTGCTGTGTTTATTGCTCTTTGTGTTGCATTTTCTGCTTTATGTTAAATCTGATCCTAAAACTAACAATTACAACTAGAGATCATCACTTCCTTGCCTCCTCAAGATTCTAAACATACACTAGAGTATTTAAGTATGTGAAACAGAAGTAAGAAAAAGAAAAAAAAGGCAAGAGCTTGACTTGTTTATCTAAAGTTGCAAAACAAGGCATATTCAATTGTAATATGAACAGGACTTTGTGCTCCAAGAGATTACCAGTGGAAATCCATTTAATGCAATAATTTTAAATGGGAATATAGAATTTATTTCCTAACTATGAGATATATGTAACAGACTGGATTCTGCAGAACAATGAAAGCTCTGATTCCTTGGTACCACAAATAGGATTCAATCTTTCAGTGATGAAGAAACCTAGAAAGAATAATGATGTTGACTCAGGTAAACTATGGTCATTACTCATTATCCATGGAAATACTTTCCTCTTGCAAAGGCATTATCTATGCTCTGAAGCAATCTATAGATTATGCCATGTAATGAAGATAATCCAGTTGTTGACCATGTTCAGTCATTGGACACCTTAATCATTTTCAACAGTTAGTACCAAAAGAATCCCATCAACCTCTTCCACAAGCAGCCATAGCAGGCTGCTCTGAAAGGAATTTTTAAAGAGTGTTTCTTCAGTTATTCTTTCCACTGCTTTCTTGTTTTAGTAGAAGCCAAAATTTCCTCCCTTTATTGAGATTTCCGCACTGGAAGACGGGTGTATTTTATTTTCCAGCAACAGGAAAGCACTCTCTCAAAATCTTATAGGATTTCCATCTCACCTAATTGAGCCCAGCCAGCCAAGGTAGCCTAAACGGCCTGAGCAGTCAGGTCGAAGCCAACAAATTAAGCAAGTGAGAACAGCCCAAGCTAATTCCCTAATTGAACAGGCTGCCTAAGAAAAGAGGAAACATATAATAAATAATTTGAGATTATCCAAATATGACTACATGGTGCTGACCTTACTTTTGCCCTTTTTGCTTTCCTCAAAAAATAGTTCCATTCAGAATGCATAGGTAAAACTAATACAATCAAAATAAAACTAAATAGTACAATGCATGATAAGCAAGAGAATGAGGTTAAAAGCCTTTGCAGATGACAGCACGCACACTTCCTACATTCCAGTAAGCAAATAGCAGTTAATAGAAGCTAGACATAACACATTATGAATGGACTTGCAAAGCAAATGCATGGACCCTTAAACCAAATGTTTAGCCAGAAGAGACCTCCTGAACTTACAAAGCATATACATTTCCCTCTGGTAAGGAAATACACAACATTTGCATTATCTTGTCTAACAGCCAGCTTACTTCCAATTTAGCTCTTTTCGAAAAATGCACCTAAAAAAATTGAAATAATAACATAAACCAACTAAACAAGAGCAGTGATGAACAGTATACGCACTTTCAATCAAATGGTCACCATCCTCATTGTTGTAGATAATCACTGCATGAAAACCAGCTGCCTGTGCATTTCGCACTTTTAACTCAAATGAGCAGTTTCCTCTCTCAATAAGTGCAAATTGAGTGCTTGTACCTTCTCCTGACATGAACTTGTTAATAAGAGGTGAGCATGCATCAAGAGGTTCAGTCACTTGTACAGTTCCACAAACTCCTGACTGCGTCACAAAGGAAGCTGAAAAACAAAAAGCACGAGTGTTTTCATATATAGTAGCAACTAATTCTTAAAGCACAAGTGTTTTCATATATAATAGCAACTATTTCTTAAAGTGTTAAGCCACTAGCGCTTGCACCTCAACAAGGTGCAATGGTTACGCCGATAGCAAGATATACTTTGACAATATTTTGAAGGGCAAAGGGAAAAATCGCAAGAAAATGCAAATTGCTTTTCTTAAGACTAACTATTTATAGCAAAAGTCAATTGATGATCGGATGCGAGAAGATTTGAATATGAACAAATGGAACTTTATTTAAATCGATATGCTATGCTAAATGGTTTCACAACATAATATTTTTTGTACAATGAAAGAAGACCTGTAACTTAAAAGGTCGATTGGATTAAGTACAATTGTTGTTGATTAATGATATACCTTGTGACAGAATGTAACATAACGGAAAACTGCGTGTTGCGGGAAAACTATTGTATGACACATGAAAATCACTAACTCAAGAGATTAGTTATGTATAATACAAATGTTGGTGGTTGACGATGAGGTTATGAAATTTGTACATGGTCAAGTCCTTAAGTTTGACATTGCCTTTAATTAGCTTAGCTCACATTATTTAAATAGCTTACTTAGTCATCTCGAAATTTGAGGAGGTATGATACACCATTGACCCCTGATCCTTTTTGATGCAATAATATTAATGTGCCATTATTAATATCAATATGGCTCACTTCTATTAAGGGTAACACTAGTAGTAATGTGGTTCCGAATATTAATATCAACGCTTTACTTACTAATATCAACAATAATATTAATTCTTAATATTGACACTAATATTACATTTAGTATCTCTAAAATCATATATGCATATTTAATTGTATTATTAATATTATCTCCATATTCATTTTATTTAATAAATTAAGAAATCTAAATTATTTATATATATGATAACATGTAATTCAATTATTATAAAAATAATAATGATGAACTTAGTATTCATGTTTTTTTTTAATATATATTTATTGACTAAAAAGAAACCTTAATAAAATCTATAGAATATATAAAGAATCTTAAATTACATTCCTTAACTCTAAAAAGAGCATTCACAAGAACAAGATAAAACATGTATAAAGTAAAGAGATCATAAATATATAATGTGATTTATATGAAAATAAAGAGAGCTAAGTTTTGTAATTTTTTTCTTTTGCCTTCTTTTAAAGTTAGTTAGTTACCCACATAAATTTGTAATTCAACCACTTTAAACACCATCCGGAAAAGGTGAAGATAGTAGAACATAATAACCCTAATCTGTACCCAATTTATGAACTAAGATACACATTTCATTTCATATATGAACTGATTTTAATAATATATTCTAAAGTCGTTTTAAGTCCATTTTAAACGGAGGCACCCAAGTTTATTTTAATATAAGCATAGATTCTTTTAATTAGTGAATCACAAGAAATTGAACATGAAAAATAAGAAAAAGTAAACAAACCATTTCAGAGCTTAAGAAAGTTACTTTCAGCAAGCTTGGTCACCCTCAACGACAGAGTTCTAAGATTCTTATCTCCAATAATTATGTTTTGTTCACAAATGAAAGAAGTGTGCAGGAATTGAACTCATGAGCACTACCATTAAAGTATTGGGAATTGAACTTGTGAACGCTACAAATAATGGCCACTTGCTTTGCACTATACCCAGCCCATTTTGCCACAATAGAGCAAGTATCACATATCAATTAACATGGAACAAAAACATATGACAAGACACAATACAAAATGCTCAATACACAATACCCAAAGATAGGTTATTCAATTGAATCATACTGCTCAGTTAGTAGAAGGCTAGGAATACTGGTTAAGTATATTGCAAATATTCCTCCAGTAAACAATATTAACAAAGGGATCAAAGAAGTTATCAATAATTTTCTATTTCCCAATCTCTTTCACAAGGCGCTTCGATCCAACACCAAAATTACGAGATAACAATTTAAAAATCCACATAACGAAGCTCTGGCAACCTTCCGCTTTGATTTGATAAACTCATTAAAAAATACCATTGCAGTATAAAGATTCAATACTATGTGCCAAACGCCTATGCATTTTAATTACCAAATCAAAGAAGCGAAAAAAATTGCAATTTCAATTCTTTCTACTCCGACTCACCTACATAATCACCCATAAACAAGTAATTGGTATCAAGAGCCTTCTCGCTAATCCAAAACAGCTCCAACAAATCATGGAACTGCCCATGAATGTCTCCACAGATAGTGACTGGACAATTGACAAGCTGCACATTCCATTCCTCCACCAGAATTGCCCTTGCCTACTCGCACAAGTTCTTTACCTCCCCCTCCGTCAGGGGCTTGCATTCTAACAGATGTTCTATTTGCCTATCCAAATTGAAATAGGAAGGCGTATCTGATCAAATGCCTACTAATCCAAAACCACCTTTGCCTCGAAATCCAATAACCCACCAACTACCAAAACCCTAACCTAATTCAACATTGCCCGAGATCTCCCAACTACAAACCCTAGCTTTCAAAAATGTATATCCTTCCACCAAACCCCACTGCCTGCAACCTGCAATACCCACGTACGCGATCCTCATTCCAGGAAAGACACAAGCCAAGCAAGCATCTCTCCAACATCCATCAAATCGGATCCACGACTACAGCTCTGTAACCTCCACTTTTCACCCTAGCCGATGTATCTCGAGTATATACAATGTATATATGTCAAATTTATGTATATACAAAAAAAAAAATACCAAAAATCTAGCAGATGCCCAAGTCAAACTTTGAAAGATTTATACCTTCCCATTAAACCGATTACCTCGATGGGCACTGTAAAATGTCCTGGACTCTTTGGTCCCCTCCAGCTAGTGCATATCTGTCTGTCTCTTTCCCTTCATTTCACTCTATTATTTGTCATCTCCCTAACTACTTCAGACAAACAGCGAATATAACAAGCAGAGAATGACGAAAATGTTGAAGGCTGAGAATAACGAAAATGCCCTTACCTGACTTTCATTTTCTACTAATAAGCTGAAGGCAGAGAAGGTCGACCCAGAAATCCACAGAGCTTGCTTCACACAACAAAAACGTTTGTTCGTAATCGCACACACAAGAACCACGAAGGCGGAAACCATTATAAGGTCGGCTGAATTTATTGCCTGCAGTGCAGATTTGGTGCCATATTAAATGGCAGGCTATGCACGAAGACTCCCGAGAATGTTGTAGAGCGGCGCGGGTGGGCTTGAACCATACCTGGTGACGTTAACTATGGCTTCCTCTGCAGGCACGTGCGATGGACGGCTCCCATCTCGGAATTGTTAAATTTCCGGCATCAAACATAATACAAAACCGGTGGGGTTTCCCACCCAAAATAGCCTATCGGCTAATTAATGACACCTTACAAAGGTATGTTAGTACAGTTAATAAAATAGAAACAGTAGAGCTTACATAATCTTTTTATAACATCATACAACATAGCACCAATTAAGAGGGACTCCTCATAACATTGTTAAAAGGGAAGCAGCCTACACTTTTGACATCGAGTGGAGAAAGGTATCAATCCTTCTGTTACAGAGTTCTTAAGCATATGTGATATTTTCTTTATCTGTAGTACAATCCAAATTAAAAGCATATTATATAGCCTCGATCAAAATGTAAATAAACAAAATATAGTCAACAAGAAAAGAAATAAATTTAGCACTTGCTTTGACCAGGCCCAAGCTTACACTAAACATTAAAGGAGCCTAGATTGCAATTCCAGAAGTTCACATTTTTAGCAAAGCATGCATTAAGACCCTTTCATCATTTTATAATTTGTAAGAATTAGCATCTAGTATTGACTAAAATTACTATTAGATTATGTGATTATCTACTATTCAAGCTGCCTCTACATGTTCCATTAAACTAGGTGTGGAGGGTTAGGAAAAAGCAGTGAACCCTGGGGACGTGTCCCCCCCCCTAGGCCCTAGCGTTCCCGGAATGGGGACGTCCCGGAGACGTGGGGACAGCGTCTCCACGTCTCTGGAGGCGCCACCATTTTGCTCCCCCGCCGTTGGAGATGCCAAAACGCACCGACGTCTCCGAGACGCTGAGGGAGACGCCTGGGCGTCCCTCGAGCGTCTCGGGGACGCCCAGGCGTCTCCCGCGGCGGACAGTCATAAAGGCCGTTTTTTTAATTAAAAACACTCATTTTTTAATTGTTTTTTTTGTTCTATTCAAACCCTAAGGGCATGTGGGGCCCATCTACACTCTTCTATGCTATCAAAAGCCCCTTCTAACTTCATTTTTATTCACATTTGCATTTCTACTTGTCTGCTACAGCAAGAAGAAGAAGAGTGAAGAGCTGAGGAAAGAGTGATTGGAGGAGTGAAAGGAGTGATTGCAAGTGAAAGAGGAGTGTCAAGGAGCAAGAAGAAGAAGAGGAGGAAGATTCTTCAGCTTGTTGAAGAGATTTTTCAAGCAAAAGGTAAGGTTTTGAACTGATTTTTTCTTTTATTTTCTGATTTTCAATGTTCATTGTTTTAGTTTTTTGAATTTTCTCATTTTCATTTCTAAATTCTAAGTTCTTAGTTCTTGTTGTTTCATTTTCTTGTTTCATTTCTAATTCTTGTTGATTCATTTTCTAAATTAGTTAAGATTTTCAATTTGTTTTGCAATTTAAAATTTAAAATATAGAGTTTTATTTTTTTAATTTTAAAGTAGGGCATAGGTTGAAACTATGTGTTTATTGAATTTTTTTTTCATTTTGTGAAATGCAGTGTCAAAATGAGCTCCCACAGTCATGAAATGAGTGAGGATGAGATGGAATTGGAAACTCATTCTCATAATGCAAGCCATTCAGAATATGAACCCGAGCATGAGGATGAGCACAATGAGGGGGGTGAACATGGGTCAAATCCAGAAAGGCAAACTAGTTCCATAGCTAGTGCAGCAGTTGCTACTGATTGCTCCTCTCAGCTTTTGGCAGAGTGGGCTAGGGGTTCTTATGATCCCAAATCTCCTCTAAAACAATTTGCAACAAGAATAACAGCCCCAACATCATCATCTGGTGGTACGAGAAAATGGAAATGCAACATTTGTGGTGATGATTGGTTTGGGAGCATCACCAGAGTTAATGCTCACTTCCTCTTTTGGCCAGGAAAAGGTGTGGGAGCATGTGCTTTTTTGAAGGACCCTAAAAATATGAAATACAGAATTGAGTTCAACAAGCTTTGGGGTGTTCCAGATGACGTGGCAATTCCTATGCCTACTACCTTGTCTGGTAAGCAAAATATTCAGACTATACAGCAGATTCAGGAGCAGCATATGCAGAGGCAGCCACATATTAGAGCAGGAACATTGTCAGGGGCAGCCTCAGGACCTTCATCCACCTATAGTGTTATGCCTAAATCGCAACAGGGCAAGGGGAAACGCAGGATAAAAAATCAGCCTAACCCCATAGTTGATTTATTTAATGTGCACCAAAAGGATCAGATAGATGATTCCATTGGCAAGTTCTTTTTTGCCAATGGAATCCCATTTCATGTAGCTCGATCTCCTTATTATAAGGAGATGATGTCGATAGTGGCGAAAGGAGGACCATCATATGTGCCACCAGGTGAGCACAAATTGAGGACAACGATCTTGGATAACAACTATACCAAGATCAGTTCATTGATGGAGACGATGAGGGCATGTTGGGAGGATTCTGGATGCAGCATGGTTATGGATGGGTGGACGAACATTAGGCATCGTCCACTCATCAATGTCATAGTTACATGTTCAGAGGGCCCATTCTTTCTCAAGGTAGTTGATTGTTCAGGGCATCGAAAAGATGCTGATTTTCAGTTTGAGATCCTTCGGGCAGCTATTGAGGAGATTGGGCCACAAAATGTGGTCCAAGTAGTGACAGATGCAGCACATGTCTGCAGAGCTGCAGGGAGGCTTATCGAGACAACATACAGACATATTTGGTGGACTCCATGTTGTGTGCATGCCATGAACAATGCACTCAAGGACATGGGGAAGATTGAGTGGATTAGAGGAGTGGTCAACAATGCTAGAGATGTGCAGATGTATATCTGCAACCACCACACTTCACATGCCATCTTCAGGAGCTTCACGAAGAAGGAGTTCTTGAAACCAGTTGAGACCCGATATGCATCCTATTTCATTCTTATGGAGAGAATGCTTGAGTTGCAAGAGCCACTGCAACTCATGGTTATGACGCAAGAATGGAATCGGTGGGATGGGGCCAGGACAGAGCAGGGGAAGAGGGTGAAGGAGATAGTGAAGAGTGATGGATTTTGGAATGATGCAAAATATATTGTTGCCATCATTGAACCAGTTGTCCAAGTCATCAGATATGGGGATGGGGATGCACCTAACCTTGGAGAGGTGTATGAGTGCATTGATTCGATGCTTGGCCAGATGAGGGCAATTGTGCGAGAGAAGGACCCCACTCTAGCATTCTACAATGTTTACATTCAACCTATTATTCAACGCAGATGGGATAGCCTAAACACTCCCTTGCACATGGCTGCTTATTCATTGAATCCGAAGTGGTACATGCCTAGGCCTGGTAGAGTTACACCGATTCGGGATGAGGAGGTGAAGGAAGGGTTCTTCAAGTGCATTGATAGGATGTATGATGCTGAAGATGCTGGCAACATTCGCACTGAGTGGACAAAATTTGCTACTCTTAGGGGTTACAAGGCTGCGGCAAAGGCGGATATAAGAACTATGGCACAGGAGGATCCGATTTTGTGGTGGACTTGTCATGGACAGAAATCACTGACTCAAACACTAGCCATTCGTGTGTTGTCTCAAGTTTCTAGTTCTTCAGCTTCTAAGAGGAACTGGTCTACTTATAGCTTCATCCACTCTCTTAAGAGGAACAGACTTACCTCTAGGAGAGCAGAGAAGCTAGTGGATGTACATAGTGCCTTGCGTATCACTGATCGCAGGACACGTGTGTACAAGGAGAGCCCAGCAGCACGATGGGATGTAGAGCCAGAGGAGCCATCACAGATTGATGAGGATGAGGATGTTGCAGATTTAGGGCTGGTTGGTGTTCCTTTGGCAGATCTTGACCTTGGGGAGTCTAGTGGTTCCAGTGATGAGGAGTTTGCCGACCTCCCGAGGGATGATTAGAGGCCTCCGCCTGCTTCACTACATTTTGGCATTTTGACTTTGTAGTTTGTACTTGTTTTGATATTCATATCATGCTACTCATTGTAATCATCTTTATGATATATCATATAATAGAAATCTTCCATTTGCTGATTCGACAATTGTTATATTGTAGTATTGAGTATTCTAATTTCAAATTTGAAAACTTCAATGTTCAATGGTTTATTCACTAGTTCATTGTTAATGTTCAATGTTCAATGTTCAAGTATATTGTTATACATATTTTCATAATTAGCATTTTAAGTACCATATGTATAGTATATAGTATATACAGCGCCCGCCCCCCCGCCGCCGTCCCCAAATTGAGGCCCCTTTGTCTCCCCATCCCGGAAACTTGTCCCCCCGTCCCCGACGCCGGTGTAACATAGGGAAAAAGCAATCCATAATAATCATGTACATAGATTGGACATTATATCCATCTCATACAGTGATTCAACCTGTTTTTATTTTAGTTCTTTCATGTATGCATATGGACAAACGCTGCCTAGACAACTTGTTTCAGCTTGGCCTATGATTAAATAGAGAACTGACTTGTATCTTGACCTACAAGATAGCTATTGTGATGGAGAAACCCTAAATAACTTGATATAATTAAAAGCATAGGGTAAAACTAACAATAAAACAAACATGGTTTCCACTGAGGTGATCGCTAAAAGTAAAAATCAGTTGCACCAACACATGAACAAAGAGAAAATCTAAGGGTGAGTAAATCAGCCTAGAGTTTAACAAAGAACACAAAAAATGGGCAAATCTAGAGTTTGGACAGGTGTAGGTCCAGCTAAGCACAATATATACTAGCAAATGCTACTTACCAAAATAAATAAAGCAATACATCCATTAAAGGATGTAATTGATAATTGTTTGTATCATAAAAATCTGACATGGCTGAGACCCAGGGTTTCTCAAAGTCAACTCTGATGGAGCCTCTAGAGTTAACTTGCTGATTTAGAATTGAATCAAGATTCAGGGTTGGGTTTCACTGATATGGCTGACTTTTTTCCCCCTACTAGAGCTGGGTATGGCAGTACACACATGCACACATATATTTTTTTTAAGTATATTAAAACCACTCATAATTCATTGATTCAATGTCAAGTGTCAAATCAATACAAAATTACTATCAATAATCTTCACATTGCTCTTCATCGAGAACATAAAGGTCAATGTTTGATTCATTTGAACCACAAGCAGCAGCAGTGCCACTCACACTAGCCATGCAATGTGTAGATTTTGCCTCATCTAAAGAGACTAAGTTGTGACAAAAGTGTTTAAGTTGCCGGATCAGGATAGAATTTGGATGTGAGGTTGGGGTTCACTGATATGGCAGATTTTCCCCCCAATTTCAATACAGTTGGGTATGGTCGTACACACAAACACATATTAAAAGTATATAACAAATACTCATAATTCATTAATTCAATCTCAAGTGTCAAATCAATACAAAATTACAATCAATAATCTTCATATCACTCTTCATCAAAAGCATCAAGGTCAACATTTGGTTCGTTTGAACCACAAGTAGCGGCAGCACCACTCCCACTAGCCATGTCATGTAGAATTTGTCTCATCTGAAGAGACTAAGTTGCAACAGAAGTATTTAAGTCGGCACACTCAAGGGCGACAACCTAATTCTTCATTGCCCCCTCCTTGTAATTGGTTTTCTTATGTGACAAGAAACACAAGTTGGAATGCACATAGACCAACTCCTCTATTTGCTTTTTTGCAGCCACCTAGATGCACTTAATTGAGTGGATAAAGGAGCATGTGCTCAACTTTCACTTAGCCAAAAAAGAACTTGCAACCTATTGAAATTGCATACAAAGTCAATATAACATTTTTAGTTATAAAACATAATATATAGCTATGAAAGGTTAAAAACTTAAAAATGCATACCTGAGATAGAATTTTTATTGCAATAGAGAGCCTTGGACATGGATGTACCACCATTCATGAGCACCATCCTTGCAGTTGTCTCACAAAGCATAAATATCATGATTTCTTGAAAATATAAAGTGGCCAAACTCAGCCAAGACAATACTTTGAACATCGGAAACATTTTTCTGAATGCAGCTCTATAGCCGTCAACAAACTCTTGATTTCTATATAGTGCCACCCTCATCAACAAGGAAAGTATCTTTGTCTTGTAAAATTTTGGGAACAAAGCAAATGCAAGGAGATGCAGGGGTGTGGTCATCTTGTTCCAATACCCAACAATGATTCTTTATGCTCTTTTGAAAAATGCTTATGTAGGGTCATTCTCCTTAGTTTCTGCTATGGTCCTTATTATTTCAATCATGGAGTTTTGTGACATCAAAAATTCCATTCAAACATGGGGATCCATTTCAACAACCTTGATCATATTCACATTGGGCTCAATAAAACTCAAAATATAATCCACATAATCCCACCAATTCTCATCTAGGATCAATGCATGACTTTTTGATCTCTATCTATATTTGATAGCCTCTATACACTTTAGCGATTGCTAATGAGAATGGCACTCAATGGCTCTCACACCTTCACAAATCATCTCAAGAAGATTGTGTGTGATGTGAATTGAACCTTATCAACCTAGCATGGTGTAAAAAAATGAAACAAATTAAAAAATTGAAAAGTAGATGATACATCATGTAATTATAATTTATTTTATAGAGCAGACTAATTGAAAAATAAAATAAAAATACCGAAATTTCATAAATTTAAAATAATAGCCCGTCGTGTAAGGCCAACAAGAGGCTTGCATTATCATTTCTTGGATAGAGGAGGTGGTATTTCTTTTTCTCTCACTTACACTGTCAACATCTTCTTGATCTTTAAAACATGTGCTACTTTACTCCTTTGACAACCCCTTTTTTTAATCCTTGGACAAACTATTATTCTTAATGGCCAATCATAGCGCATAGGTGGGCTTTCACTTGAACATACAAGCTCATGTACTCATTCCCACATTGACTAAAGCGCCAATGAAAACCCCACCTCTACGAAGTTGCCAAGCCATGGTCACATGTCGCCAAAGAGGTGACATTGGGTCAATTTTGAACTACCATTCTATTCCTAGACCTACTGAACTAGAACTATTAGCCATTCTATACAAATAATAAAACAAAACAAAAAACATTAAAAACCTATAATATTTTTAACTTTAAAAGGTTTACAAAAACATTTAACATGTTTTTAGAAAGAATAAAAACTTGGAAAAGATCTTGAAAATTTTCCCAAAATACATGAAATAATCTCAAAATTAACTTACCTTTGATTGATAAATCTCATAAGTGCAGCTATTTCTCTCCTCTAACACGTTGCAAACAACATAGAATTCCTTTGCCAATCCTTCACATATGAAAAAATAACCAACAAGCCTCAAAAATGAAAAATGGCAGCTTGGAGGTAGAGTGGGTGTTTTGGTCTCTTGTATTCGCCAAATGAATGTTGTTCGAGTCATTTTCTGCCAAATGAGATCAGATTAGGTCACTTTAAGTCAATTTAGGAGTTTAAAATGTGTTTTTTGGTTTTAAGAAATGGTTTAAATGCTTTTTTTCTATCCAGCCTGCAAATTCACACCAGGTATATCTAATTATAGCCAAAGTTTGCCTAGGGTGCCCAAGCTAGACCCTAGGCGAACCCAGGCCCATCCCAGCCCCATATCAAAGCCAAATCCAAACCAAACCAATCAATTTGGAGACCATTTCTGCCCAACCCAGATTCACAACTCTAGAGGGAATTCAAAGCTTTCTGGGGTCATTGTTAGGTTGCCAGATTCTAGAGGGAAACTAGTTAAGGGCTTCTTTTGGGGCTTGAAAACTAATAATGGAACAGAATGATCAGCGCTGGTGGATGTTTGAGCTTAGTTGTTTTAGTGGGCTGTAAGAATTTGAATGCAGAAGGAGATTCTATGATAGTTATTAGTGATTTGAAAAAAGGGGAGACTCAGAATTAGAAGTTTCAGAGTTTCTTGGAGGAAGCTCTCAAATTTTATGAAAGCTTTGACAATATCTTCTTCAAGCATTGTTATAGAGAGTAACAAATTGGCAGATTTTTTGGAAAATGCAGACAATGAGTAGTACAGATGCTTGAGGGTGCAGGGGGGAGGGGAGGTTGTGACCCCTCTCTGGTTATAGCTGAAAGGACCTTAAATTGTCTTCTTTGTGCCTTGGGCCTTTTTTTTTCCTATTTTGGCAAAAGAGCAGCAGCAATCTTCAAGGTTGATGCTCAAGAGGTTTGGAAATAATTTACCTGTACATGTGAGAGGGCTCAGCTTTTAATAGCCTTTTTCCCTGTTGATGCCATGTGGTAAGTCTATTTCTTGCAGCAATTAAGAATTTTCTCTGATTAAATTGTTCTGGTGGCTATCTGAGTTTGTTGGCATTGGACAATGCAAAATGTTGTTTGGCACTATCTAGTTATGGGGTTTGGGACCCTTCCGCAGGGGAATTGTCTCTAAGAAAAGGCTGGAAATGTCTTCTTCTGCCCCAATTCTGAGACATTGCACTTAATCACAGCTGTCTTACGCCCTGATGGTTTGGAATATACAGGGGATTTTCAGTCAAGAGCATCAGTTGCTGACTTCAAGAACAAACTAGGGGAATTGATTGTAGACAAAACTGCCAAGGACTAGATTTGTCATGTGATCCTTCCACAGTGGAAAGTCTCTTTGCCTGCTGAGGTTTCAAGGCAGGTTGCAGAGGAGGCCAAATGTGAGGATCTGGTTCATGGTCTGCAAGAGGAGATTCTGGTTTTGAGAAAGGAAATTCATAAGTTTTCTTCAGAGAACAATTTGGTATACTTTTGCAAGGATTTAGCCATGGTTGTCAAATTTTCAGCACTCTCATGGTCACCCATAAAAATAGAAAGTTGGACATTTCCAAACAGTTTGATCCGTTTTGGGTTCGTTAGTACAAAAAACATGTAAATATATATATATGCAGCCTAGAAGCATGAATTAGGATTAGAATATCACATAACATCATATAAACAACAAAACCACCATAAATTTGAATGTCATTTAAAACATGTATGATAAATATTCATCGTTGAAACTTGAATTGTGGTAGCTTGATATACAGAGTCTATTGATGCCAAGGTTCAATTTGTATGATTTTGAAAAAAAAAGCTAACTGAGTAGAGTTATCAGCATTCTTCAGAAATCATAAGAATTTGTTTAGTACACAGATACACTCGCCATTTTGATGTCTTCTTGCAGTCTCAAACATTATTTTGATCATTGTTACATTGGTCATGAGAGTGGTAGCTTAATATAGCTCCACAATACAAAATCTGGTTTACCTGTGCAGTTTAACAGTGGCATAGGCAGATGTTTCCTTGAAAGAACCAAAGGGTGACTGCACAATTGAAGTGTATAAACACATATCTTTTTGTAATATCAAGGATACTTTTTGAATCTTCCATGCATTGCTAATCTAAAAGGAAAGATCTTTTGCCTAATCTGTATGCAGCCATGCTTTTGACATTGTCAAAAAGAGCAAAACTTCCCTGATGATGCAAAGGCATTGCCAAGCAGTTCTAACTCTCAACATGAGAGAAGAGAGATGTTGGAGAGTACATCAAGTCAGTGAGAACAGAAGTGTAATGTGTTTTAGTTTGTAGTATTCCTCTGGCTCTCTACAAATGTGTGATAAATTCTCAGTTCAATGATGCAGAACAATTTTTGAAAAAAGAAAGTTGTGTCACAGTCCGCTTTCAATCCAACAAGCAAAAATGAAAGCTCAGCCTCTTGGAATGAAAATGCTTGTTTGCAAAACAAATGAATAAAAATGAAGTAGTTTAGGTGTTTAGAGTGATTTAGAGGTCACTTTTAGGGTTCCCTTGGGCGTGGGTCAAAGTCAAACTCCATAAAACATTAAAAGAATGCTCAAAAAAACACTTTTTGGATGCCTAGGCATGTGGGTTCTGTCTTGCTTCGCCCGGGTTCTGTCTAGGTTCTGCCCGGGTTCTCTTGGGTTCTGCCTGGGCGAATCAGACCCAAAAATGACGAATCCTGGCCAAACCCACAGGCGAATCGAACCAGGAGCGAATCAGAACTCGAACCCTGGCTTCTTTAGGCGAATCCGGTAACATAGACATTTAAGTGGCCCCTTTATGATATTATGATTCTCTTGAGTTATTATTATACTCCCATTTTCCTAGTGCAAAATTCCCAAGGGCCAACAAGAAATGAACGATAGGTGTTTGGGTTTCAACTTGGCTTCATTTTGAAAAGGGAACATTACATTTATTCTACTTTCTGAAAACCACCATTATTTATTAAAAATTTATTTGTGGTTGGCAAAGATTTTTATTTAATATTTGTTTTGTTAAATTGAATTGAAGATATTTGAAAAGAACATATAAATATTTTTTATTTACTTATAAATTACTTTATTTTACTTTTGAGTTATTTTTTCACTATATATTTTAAAAAATTTAGTGTCTTTTTTTTACTATAGAGCTATTTTTTATTACATAATTTGTTTACTTTACAGCTATTTTAAAAAATTTGTCTCTTCATATTTAAAAAATAAATGTCAACTTTCAATAGTTTTTGTTAACACAATCCACCCCTTGCTAGCATTGTAGGTTATGCCTCTTGGCATAATTAGGATTTTTTTTTTTTTTGTTTTATCTTTTCATTAAAAAATAAGGCTTTTTTGGGTCCAAAATGGGTTCTCCCTAGGTTCATCCAAGGTCTTGCCCCAAGTTTGTGAATTTGGCCAAGGTACATCTAAACATACTTTGGACAAATCCACAAGCCCAAGGTAGGACCCTAGCCAAACCCAGGCCAGATACAATCCAGGATCAATACGTGATCCATACCAGTTTGCGTTGGGCCAAGGTTCTTGCAAAACTTGCTAGCAAAGAAATTTTTTGAACATAAATGACTAGGGCTAAATAATGGAATATACATGACCTCCCTATCCCACACGAACAATACACTATAAATACAAGACAAAAATGGAAAGCCTAATACTGCTAAAGTGATCCCAATTGTTGATGATACAAAGATAGCAATAAAGCAATATAGAGAGGAGTATTCTACAACGTACGGCTGCTCCAAGCATGTAGTAAATCACTAACCAATTTCCCAAAATTCTTCAAGTTGTGATGCAATATGCAACTATGAGAATGCAAATGACCTTAAATGGATGACTAGTTGTTCTCAATTAAACCCTACTAGTAAACCAATTAGAATGTAAAAAGAAGAATGGTGCAGCAGCTAAGAGAGATCTAGAAATAGCAAGACACAAAACCTCAATATGATCATTCTATGTAATCCAAAAGCTCTACAGATGTAGCTGAAAGTAGGTTTTAGACTTGTAGTCCATATTGATAGCTAGTAGGCTGAGCAATAGTTAGTGTATGTGGATAAGATAAAGGGATTATATTGTTTACTTACATGGCACCCTAAAGTTTGGAGGGTCCCCAAGCTACATCCTATATCCTAAAAAATCAGGGCCACATATCCAAAAATCAAGGAAATTAACCATTGGACCCTTCACTAAGCCCAAATACAAGAATCTGCAACCACAATTTGGTAATAGACCAACCACGGCTTTCCACAACAGTTACTCCTTGAGAACCATGATGTGTTAATAGGGAATCATGTTAGAAGTGGGAAATTCGGTTAGTGGGATACAACACTAGCATATGGGCCTCATGTTCACACCAATTACTAATCACAAACTGTAACAAACCTGTGTGAGAAAGATGGAAATAGAATCCCAAGAATAGTAGTATAGCATGATATATAAGTGTCGTCATCAGGTTACAACCACTATCAAGGCCAATGAGCTTGATCTCTATAATTGCTTTTTTGGTTCTCTAGGTTTTGGATTACACTTTAACCAGTTGTACATGTCAAATAATCATGTATTGAACTAGCATGAGTTTCTGGTACAGTCAAAAACCTTGGCTTTTTTAAATTTTTTTGTCAACCTTGAAGTTGGACTTAGGATTGACTAAAATCAAATTTGTCACACAAACTAAGTGCCTCACATAGCAAAATTTTCTGCAATTTCTTATTGTTGCATAATATTTTCTATAACTATGGGCAAGTTTTCCAAGTTGGATTATTCACAATAGAACTAGCTAGATCTTTAGTTTTATTAAAGAAGCATTATGGAATCTCCTCAACCAAAAGAGTAGAATATTTCCAAATGAAAATTAAAAGTTCTCAAGATATTCACCTTAATGCCAAGTTGCCAACCCATTCTTGCATTAATTGATGTTTACAAACATATTGTTTCCTAAAAGTGAAAGAATTTGAGGAGGAAAAAATGCATTGCATACTGCAATCAGCCTTAACTATAGAAGTGCAAAATCATCAATTGAACAAACTTTGGCTGTCCACTGAATTTCAAGCCAAACAAAGTCCAATATAAGGACTGATGCAAATGTCATCACTTGATGAATAAAATTACAGGGATCCCTATTACCAAACATATAAGAAAATCTGCTTCAATAGTAACTTCTGAAAATGAATAGAAATTTGCAAGAATGAAGGAATTAAAGTTGTACATATTCCTACTAACCCTATCATGTCCCCTTTTTCCAAAATCTACGTCGTGGTCCAAAATGCCCATCTCCTATCACTAGCGCTCCCCCCAATCCAAATTTGTATACAAATTCTTCCACTTCATCCCCAATGCATCTGTTTAAGATCCTCAAAATTTCTAAGTATGGAGGCATGGCCAATTTCCTGAGTCAATTTAGGTCGTCGGAGTTGTGGAGTTTCCCTTCTTGGCATGACTTTCCTCCCAAATCTGCTTTCTTCTATACTTTTGTCAAGGTCTTGAACTTCCTCATTCAGGCATACTTCATAACCATTCCCCGCTTTAATTCCCTTCTCCTATTGGGTTATCAAACTTATCCATCTTGTCATACCTCTTTGCCAAACCCCATTGTTGGAACACGTTTGTCGTTGCACCAAAAGATCGACCTCTTAACGTCGGATACAAACACTAGAGATAAGCAGATCCATGGGAGGCGGTTAGTCCATGCCCCGAATTTGAAGGGAGATGCTGGCGATTAGTCCAACAATCCCCCGCTCAACATCACCCGAGGGGATTTGAACCCACAAACCGGCTTTGATACCAACTGTTGGAACACGTTTGTCGTTGCACCAAACGATCGACCTCTTAACACCCAATACAAATGCCAGAGATAAGTAGATCCATGGGAGGTGGTTAGTCCATGTCCTAAATCTGAACGAAGACGATGGCTATTAGTCCAACACCCACTCCTTCACAAGCCTCTGTCGGAGAGTCAGACTTCCTCTCACCAGCATGCCTCCCTTTTGAGCCTAGATCCCTAGCTTGTGGTATGAATCACAAGTTATCCTTGACACCCCAACTCTGATACTCCTAGCATTTCTCATTGCTCATCTCACCTACCTCCCTACACAAATGAACAGCCATTGATGCACAGGGTGATAACGCATCTTCTAGAAGGATTTTTGCAGGCACAAAAATGTCATTTAATCATGAGGATGTGGCTCCACACATGTACCCCAGCTATGCACACAAAAATGACAACTTTGGCTACCATTAATGAGGTAGATAGGGTTTCGAACCCTAAGGGACCCTCGCCATTATTGTCATGGACAATTACAATTCATAGGGGACATTTCTCCATGCCTCCCAAGCACATTGCCACACATGTAAGAGCTATTCCAAGCATGATTCAAGGGGAAATGGCGCTCAACTGATACGAGCAGCCCTGACCACATACCAATCTTGGGATGGAAGCCATTATTGCAGGTTTCCAAGCCCCTTCTAAGTGTATAATGGGTCGAAAGAAAAGAACAAAAGGATTATCATGAAAAACCCACAAACAAACTCTAACTAGAAATCGCAATGAGCACTTGTTGTTCAAGTGTCCAAATCTAAGGATGAAAACCCACAAGTCTATGGAGATCAAGGGACAAAACCCTATAAATCTCACGTCAAAGAACAAAAATCCTTTGGCTGAAGGAGCAGTCTCACCCAAAGGTCATGTTCAAGTTTTAATGGCAGTGGTTACCAACGACATCAAATTACTCGACACTTGCAGTTGTCAAAGGTGAATCCTTGCACTTTCTGTTGTATTGACCTACTGTTGCAACATGTGGGTCGTCTCCTTGACCCATTAATGTAAGGGTAGTTTAGGAAGCTCTCATTCAAACATGTCAGGCTTTGTAAATCTAAAATCTACTATAAATGTAAAAATGGTGTTTTGAATCTGATATGGCTAAAACTGGTAAATGTATTTGAAGCTGTGTTTTACCTTCATTTTGTGAGTCAATCCACGATGTTAGGGTTTGTCATTTTAGGGTCAAAGAATGATTTTTTAAGTGTTAAACTAAAATACTAAGGCTGTTGTGTAAACATCAATATAACCTAGGGTTTATAAGGTCTGGTTTAAAAATACTTAAGCCAAATATTAAATACCAAAATATTTGCCTTAATATTTAGGATTTCTAAGGTTTCAATTAAACACATTTAAATCTGCCCCAAAATATTAATGCTAATGATAGCGTGGGACATTACAAACCCACAGCCATTTATGCATTAAAATGAAGGAATTAAAGCTTGTTATGTGTTGAAACTATCTCTAACAACTCATGTTGCTCCTATACCGTACTGCTCCAAACATCAAAAGAAGGTAGACACAAAATCCATCATATTTTAAGTCAAAGGTGGATGGAGATCTGATAAACTTTTTATCATTAAACAATTAAAACAGCTACTCCCTAAATAAATACACTTTCAATGAAAGCTATAAGGTGCTCCTAGAGTGGGTGATTTTGAATCGCCTTACGCCCCCCAGGTTTATTCAAGTACTAAGGCCATGAACCAATATACCTAGACTAATAAAACCCATCTAAGAAATGTAAGCTGCCAAAACATTCTCACAATAATTGCTGTTGACAGACATATTAAATCCCAGAAGTGCAAAATTATCAAGAGACCAAATTTGGTTTTGTACAATGAATTTCAGGCCAAATGAAGTTCAATATAGGAAGTGAAGCAAATGTCATCGCCAAATCAATAATTTACAGGGGTCCCTTTTCTCAAAAAATATAAAAAAGTCTCCTCCTGCAAAGACTTCTGAAAAATGAATAGGAAATGCAGAAATGAAGGAATAAAAGTTGTACACACTCGTGAAAACTCGGAACCATTTCCAGTTTCACAAATTCTTGAATGTTCAAGAATGGCTTTATATGTATTGCAATTATCTCTGGCAACTAGTGTTGTTCCTGTACAGTAACTCTCCACGTGTGAAAAGAAGGTAGACACCCAATCCATCATATTTGTTATCGGGAGTGGATGGAGATCTGATAAACTTTTAATAACTAATCAATTAAAACAGCAACCCCCTAATATACACTTTCAATGAGAATTATAAGGTGCTCCTTTAGTGGGTAATTTTGGATTGCTTAATGCCTCCCAGGCTTACATGAGATCTAAGGTTATCAACCAATATAATTCCAATACTTGGACGGTGGACCAACAAAAACCCATCTAAGAAATGTAAGGTGCCAAAAGGAGATATATTTTTTTGAAGAATTTTCCAAGGATGCTGATTTTTAAATTTAACCTGCATGTTAGACATTGGACAAGACAATATGACCCACTGGCATTTTCGCATTAGTCATCATAAGGCTTACCCTAAACCCTATGTGTCGTAATATTCTTCCCTTAATCTGGTGCGATGGAGCTGTTGCGAATTTTCAATTCTCGGAGCAAACACCAGAACCTCGGTTGAAATTTTTGAAGGGCAAAATATTGGTATACCCTCCTATGGGGCATTCTATTGTTTTGCTTTCTGGTACTCTAACTGGAGCGACATTGTGACTCATGGACAAAACTAATTTCCTTTTTCCAGAAATAATATATTTTATTAGTTGAGAAAAGAAAAACACTAAATTAAGCAAAATGTCAATGGTAATAAGCTCAGGCATTCATAGCAAAGACCCAGGTTCAAAGCAGTGAACGGCACATTTAAGTGTAATACTGAGCAACATACCGAACCCAAATTGGGTGAAACTGGGTTCGCCCATCTCAAAAGTGTCACATCCAACTCTGGGTGCAAGAGACCAGTAAATCAACAGTCTTCCATTGCGAAAACCCATGCTCAAATTCTCAAAAGCCATTTTAGTCTACAACAGTGAGTGTCATATGGCACTCGAAATCTGATAAGGGCCACATGGGATTCTATGCGCAACATAAATCGATAGAGAAAGCCAGGTGCAAGTCTTGTGTGAAATTTATAAAATATATTCGGTTAATTTAGTAACCCTAATTCACTAATTAAAATATTCTAAATGAATAAAATCAAATATGAGCAACACATAACGATCCATTGCTTTAACTTAAACTCAAAGCTTAGAAAAACGATATTCGAAGAACCAATTTGTTCATACCGAAATTTGCTTCCCTGTCCTCGAAGGACAGAGTTAAATTGATCCCGATGAGAAGAACATTTGCAGAACATGTGATGGTGATAATAAGGAATGCAAACAGCACTCCCACAGCTTTAATCGGATGCATGGCTGCCACCCCCTGTCAGATCAATTACCACAAATTTACTGACGAATCCGTCATTCTTAGAGATCAATTTTCATAATGGTCTTGTACATGCCAATAATTTTCAGGGCTGTGAATCTGGCTTGAAAATGGACTGTCGGAATAATTTTAATACTAATATCTTGTTAGTTTATTTCGGGATTATTTTATTGTATTTCTTGCAACGCGGTGATGCCGCATCCCGACTTGCAGAGCACTATTTCCATAATGTAGCTGGTACGTGGCCGTTTATCCGGTGTCGTTAGTTAGTACAGCTTTTTCATTCTTTCCGGTTAAATGGCTTGAAAAATGAAGATAAAATCGAAAGTTCTTTTAATATAACAACAGCGGTAGGGGAGCGAAGTTTCTACATAAAGTTTTAGAATAGTTTTGTTTGTATTTATTATGTTTATTGTGTTTTAAGAATAATTGGTTAAGAGAAAGCACTTATCATCTAAATTTAAAAATATGGTCATTGATAAAGTCAATTTTGTCTTCCATTAGAAAATGACCTTTATAACAAAAGAATTTTGCTCACTTCAAAATTATGAGATGTTTTGGTTGTGTTTTTCGGTCATGAAGAAAGCACAATTTACATGTTGCCAACATTATGTAAATATTAATGAGTTCAAATATTTCCTTAACCATTCAATAATAAATAACTCATTTATAAGCATCATAAAACTTATAATGTGAAATGTATTGGAAAAGGCCTTGATTAAACATCGGAAACCTCAATTGAACTCATATGCTCGTTTTACTGATAGAGTAATGGACATAAGCATTGCAATAATCATTGGACCAAGACCAAAAGGTAGAGCATTAATTGATGAAACTATTCTTGAAGCCTTTCATAGGAAACATGACTAATTAATTGGTATTCTCTTTTAGCACTAGGATCCTGCAAAAGTGGAAGCAATAGTTTTAATTTGCTATATATTAACCATCTTTTACTTACAATTTTTTTTTGAAAAATGAAGTTAGAAAGTGTCATACTTCTACTGCATTTAAACCAAGATCAATTAGTACTACACCAGGTTTTAGCCAATCACCACAAACCAAATTTGGCACACCTTTTGCAGCAGCAAGAATATTTGTTTCATGAGTAAAATCTGTAGGAAATTCTTTTTGTTTTGATTAACTATGGTCTACATAATTTTTTTGTAGAAACATGGTCTAAAAATTTAAATTAATACTTAAATAAAGATTGTCTACTATGTTTCAAATTTTAGAGCTATTCAATAAAATATGGCCCATATTCTGACATGTCAAACACTTTTTTAAGAAGAGAAAATGCAGTCTACCCTTAATTAATGTGTATTTATTTACAGACTAAACAGTTGTACTTATAAATTTATAGATATGTATTTTTCTAGGTCCTTTTTCAACTAAAAATAAAGATTGCGATATTTCTTGTAGAGTATGTAAAAAGTGATCTATGAAAATTCAAATCTACCCATTTTGTCTAACAAATTTGTTTTTAAGACATTTAATTGTTATTGTTGTTGTCTCTTACCTTCAAAATAAAGTGTAAGTTGAAAGTCTAGCACAACTAATTCTCAAGAAAAAGTTTTTAGTATTTTAAATAACCATATAAAATTTTAAATTATCCTTTGTAGCTCAAATTTTGATGCTACTCTTTGGATTGCAAATGTTTTACCCTTAAAGAACGTGCTCTTCATGTGACAATTTTTACTCAATATTGTGGTGGACACATCAGATACTTCAACCATAATGATTCAAATTATTTTATTCCTTTCAAGGTGACCACACAATGCTCATGTATTTCTAGGATAGTACAATTATAATCCTACCATCTAAAATCATAATTTTGTACTACAGACTCATCACTGTGTGAACTGATATTTGTCCAGGGTATTAATTGGTTAACTTAGCCATTGATGTGTATACCCTTAGCTTTCAGATCTGCTTGTCTCAATTGATTTTTTATCAACATCACTATCTCTGGATAAGTCATAACCCAATTCTAAGGTCATCTCTAGATGGGCATGCTCTCTTCCAAATATGATGAACTAGGGCATGAGTGCACTAAATGTGTTACATATCCATCAATGTTTTATTTGGATGATCAGAAAAACTTCAGGAAATCATAGACATAAAGAGAAAGATTAAATAAAAGCTAAATGAGATACACTCTTGACAATCTTTGTTTGGGATTTTCACTACTATTTAGTTCTATGTTATATTCTTTTCAAAATTGGAAGTTTTTTTGTTATGATCAATTGGAATAGACTCTTAAAGAAATGCATAAATATATTGTCTTATGTAAGAATCCCACAAACATAAATAATAATTTGCTAATAAATCACAAGAGATAACTCTTTGCAGTCAAACACAAATCTCCATATTTTACACACAGATCCAATAATTATCACCAATGAATCAGAATAGTAGTATCAATCTTAATTCAATGATATATGTCAATATCATATTCAAAATTAACAATAAATTCTGGATACTCCACACTATGCATTGAAACAAATTGAAAAGTTGTCTTTATTTGCATCTCCTCTAGAAACTCATCTATCTTGTAAGTCAGGTAACATATGCAAACTATATGTATTGGCTTGTGCTGCTAGAATTGGCAATCATGTAAATTTTTGTAACATACTCGCTAGTATAAGTTATGTACTAAGGGCCTTTGCCATTTTGATGGAAAAAATACATGATAATGGGTCTCTTTAACTTAATTCCCTACTTGGTGAAGAAGACCCTATGGTGGATGATTAATCGATTTGAAAAATAAGACAATTCATTATGCAGTTAGTACTCCCCTGGTTGAAGTTGACAAGAGATATATGCAGTATAGACTTGTTACCAAGTCAACTTATCAAAGGCTTTGGACATATCCAATTTGATAATCATGCTAGAATAACAAACAAATTTTGAGAGATTGAATGGTTCTCCAGGTGTAGGTGGATTTGCAAGGTGTACTTTACTCTGAAGCATTCTCATGGGGTCAAACATAATGACAAAAAATCTAAACAATATATAAGGTATATAGAAAAAAATTCCTTTTGGGCTTTGACAAGGGGTCTTTTAAACCAAATTGGCATCTTGCATGGTCATGACTTAAAATGTAACCAATATTTTTATACCCTTATTGTACCCTACCCTTTATTGAACCCTAATTTAACCCTAACCCTACCACTTACCATTGCCGTAACCTTAGCTCCAAGTTTTATTTTGGATTAATAATTTTAATCCTAAATTAACATTAACCCTGACCCTAATTAAATCCTAATTGAACCCTATTTGAACCTTAATCTAAATGAACCCTAACCCTAACCCTAATAGAACCATAAACCTAACTCTAATTAAGCCTTAATTATAAACTTAACTAAAATAAGCTTAATTGAACCCTAACTTGAACTTGAACTTGATCCTAATCATAACACTAATTGAATGCTAACCCTAACCTTAATTGAACCCTAATTCCAACCATAAGCTTAATTGAACCTGAACACTAACTTTAATTGAACCTTGTTGTTGGGGTTCAATTAGGGTTCAATTAGCATTCTAGTTAAACCTCAGTTGTAAGATTAACCAAAATAATCCTAACTAAACCCTAACTATAACTTGAACTTGACCCTAATCATAACACTAATTGAATGTTATCCCTAACTAGGTAACTAAACCCTAATTCCAACCATAAACCTACTTAAATCCTAACCCTAACTCTCATTGAACCTTATTGTTACGGTTCAATTAGGGTTTAATTAGCATTCTAGAATGGAGATTAAGGTTAGGTTAGGGTTAGAGTTGTGAATATCTTAATATTAGCTTAAAAATTTGACCCTAACTATAATCATAATTGAATCCTAACCCTAACCAAGTAATTAAACCCTAATTCTAACCCTAACACTAACCATAATTAATTTTTCACTCTAACCCAACCGTAATTAAATCTTATTGTTATGGTTGAATTAGGGTTAGGTTTAGGGTTGAATTAGAGTTCTAGTATAAATCTTGGGGTTAAGGTTATTTATTTCTTGATATTAGTTTATAAATTTGACATTAATGATAAATATATTAGACAAAGAAAATTTAGTATATATTTTTATTCATATGTGAAATTAAGTACTATTAGGGTTAGATTATTAATGTCTTAACATTAGTTTATAAATTCGGCATTAATGAAAAATATTACAAACAAAAAAAAGTATTTTAACCTAAAAATTTATTTGTATGTGAAATGAAGTATTATTAGACTTAGAATTATTAATCATAAAAAATAATTAATCAAATCACAATAATATTTGTAAAGCTTATAATTAATTATAAAATTAAACTAAATTTTAATTTCTAAAATTTATATAGTATTTATTATCTAGTTTTGAAAAATAATCATTTAAATTATAGTAATTATCTACTAAAAATAAATTAAATTAAAAATAAAATTTATTTTTAAAATAATTCAACAATTATTAATTATAATTTTAGAATAAATTTTTTCTTTGCATCCAAATTATTTTATTTTCTAAAATTACATTAAATTCTAACTTCAAAAAAATCAAAAATTATTTTGCATGCCTACTTTTGTATTTTTGAGTTCAATTAGGTATATTGTTATGTGTATATATATTACAAAAATAAATATTTAAATCTAGAATTCTATTTCAATGTGAAATGAAGTATTATTAATCATATAAAAAAATTAAATCAACAAAATATTTTGAAAGCTTAGAATTAATTTTAAAATTAAACTAAATTTTATAAAGTATTTATTATCTATTTTTAATATATTAGATGTTAATTTAATATAATATATTATAAAAATATTTACTAATATAATATATTAAAAATATATTAAATTATTTAAAAGATAATATATTACATAATTTAAAATTAAAATATAAAATTATAATATTATTATTTAATATATTAGATGTTATATATGTTACATATTATATTGTATATATATTATAATATTATAATATGATGTTTTTGAAATGGTAAGCGAGGTTTTGAAAGGACCAAGAACCTTTTACAGCACACAGACAGTGTCAAAGAAACAACACCAACAGAAACACCGTGGAAGAACAGCAGGGACACAAACAACACCTCGCCAGCAGTGAACAGGAGCAACAGCACACTTAGGACCAACAACAAGACTGAGAAAAAGACCAACTAGTAACCTGGAATTAGAACCATAACCAAGATTTACTGACCACATAGGACAAAAATTAGTCCTATAGAACAAGAAAACTCACGACAATGCAGGACCACGGGATTGCCTGAAACCACCAAGCCACTAAACACCTGTCGCAGATGGGCTACAACAGACCTTTCGATTGAAACAAACAATAGAGAGCCTAACAAATTCTTGCCCAGAGAATGGCAAGAATCATACAAAGTTGCATAGCAACTTTCAGAGTCATCGAACCACCTACCTCTTATCAAGCCCTATTGACAACTAGGATCAGCCAAGCCATTAAACACTTGTAACAACTAGACAACAGCAAACCTTCTGCTCCAATTAGCAAGAACAGAGCCCACCAGATTCTTATCAATAGAGGGGGGAAAAACACCCTCACCAGCAAATAACCAGAATTCAAATAACATTGACCAACCAGGCCACACCTTTAATGGAGAGGGTTCCACTAAAATAGAAGCATATCTAGCAACAGCCGAGCCAAAGCAGGCCATCCCAACATCAATCAACCAACCATAAAAGGAAGGCTCACTAGAGAAGGATAAAAATAGAAACACGAACAATATTGGTCAACTTGCAGCACCCACCCACCAGCAAAACCAAACCAAACTCCACCTCAAAAGGAGCGGGCTCCCCTCTATAGGAGCGGATAAAATGAAACCCTTCCAAACCAGAGTCACCACTCACCTGCACAAACAAGAACCACCTCAATAGGAACTCGTAAGAGAGGCAAGAACACTTCGCCATCAAAACAACCACCAGCTCCACCTCAATAGGAGTGGGCTTCCCCTTAATAGAAGTAGACTCCACCTCAAAAGGAGCCAACTGAAGAGAAAGGCCGAGACCAGTGACAGTAGGAAGGAGAAACAAAATATCCAAAGGCATAACTGGCACAGGGAACGTACTGCAAGGAGAAAAACCCCAAGACTAGGCCAACCAAGCAAGACTCAAGAAGAGAACTTCTGAAAACCCCATAGTCTTCCACCAAAGCATTATCATAAGGGACCAACTAACCAAACTAGGCCCCAATAAAGAACCAGTGGTCAGTAAAAGGACCTCCACAGCTACCACACACTGAATAGAGCATACCAACCAGAGCACCCAGCCACAACCACACACTGAGGGGGGAGCCACAAAAGAAAACCCTCCATTCCACACAGTTACAACTCCCCACAAGAAGAGCAACAACAAACTTCTGCAAAAACCCAACACTAGACACAAAGGCTGAAGAACAACCAACATCAGCCACCAGAGCAAAGGAGACACACTCGAGCCACCCATCCAGCATAGGAACCAGTAGCCAGAGCAAGGCCAACTGCACACATCATCCGAGACCTGGGGGGCCCCCACACAACCGGAGCAGACCTCCACAACGAAGGCACTCAAAGACACCTAACCCACACAGGGCTAGAGGTGAAAACAATCTACACACCCACCACAGAAGTCGCAGACCAGGAACAAAGGGGAAGGCTACAAACCCAACCCCAGACTGAGAGACAGGTCGAGTCCACACTCGGGCCCATAAAAGACCGGGTCAACCACAGCCAGCAGAAATGCCCAGCCCACCCAAGAGCCATCAGCGACAACATACGAAGCATGCCCACAAAGGACAGCGTCGGCCAGAGAAGCAGTCCCACACAGGAGACACCACCACGCAGGTCTGGGAGCACCAGAAACCACCGCAACACCAAAAAAGAACTGCCCAAGGAGGGGAGCAATCAAACAATCACACACCTCAATCCAGAGGAGCCAACCATCATCGTCATGATCCGGATCATCACCATCGTCGACGCCCAAAATTTTCAAATTTGGCTTCCCGCTCGACCATTGCAGAGCCATTTTAATATTATAATATGATCTTAAAATTATATATTATACATTATACATTATATATGTTACATATAGTATATATATTAGAATATTTTGTTAAATTAATAATATAATATATTAAAAATACATTATTTATTTGAATTTGTTACAAGATTATTTTATATATTTAAATTTATTATTCTAATTATATTTTATTTAAGATATGACAAGTAAATAAATGAATAGAATGGAAAATATAACAAGAACTAATTTTGAAGAGTTCAAAATATTTCTTAAAAATTAGTTAAATTAAACTAAGTTTTATTTTCTAAAATTCATAGAATATTTATTATTTAATTATTAATAGGGACATTGTGATAAAAGGTGATTCTATGGTCATTTTCAAAGAAAACAACTTAGTAATAAGCATTTAGAGATGGTTAAAATTTTCTTCCTCATCATATTATGAAATATTTCTTAGATAATATCTAAATTTAAAATATTCCCTAAGGGTCTATAAAAAATGATAGTTATTGTAAATATGACTAAAACATTCTACATTTTTAATACATTTGTTTCCTAAAAAATTATATAGTAATTGAGCAGAGCAATTATAGCTAAAATTATTTGTTAGGACTAAAATTACTTCTTTTAATATCTTCTTTATCTTTAGTTTAAGTAAAAAGATTTTTTTTAAATAAATAGCAATGAAAAAAATAAATCAAGATTAATTTAATATATTAGATGTTAATTTAATATAATATATTATAAAAATATTTAATAATATAATATATTAAAAATATATTAAATTATTTAAAAGATAATATATTACATAATTTAAAATTAAAATATAAAATTATAATATTATTATTTAATATATTATATTATATATTAGATATTATATATGTTACATATTATATTGTATATACATTATAATATTATAATACGATGTTAAAATTATATATTATATATTATACATTATATATGTTACATATAGTATATATATTAGAATATTTTGTTAAATTAATAATATAATATATTAAAAATATATTATTTATTTGAATTTGTTACTAGATTATTTTATATATTTGAATTTATTATTTGAATTATATTTTATTTAAGATATGACAAGTAAATAAATGAATAGAATTGAAAATATAACAAGAACTAATTTTGAAGAATTCAAAAAAATTCTTAAAAATTAGTTAAATATTTTTTTATTGTAGTTTTGATTATAGTCATAATGGCAGAAAAACTTTTAAAAGTTGCGATAAAAAGTTTATGCTCCCTGAAAATCCGCCCTTATTGCTCAAAACTTTTCTCCAATTATATTGAAAATTAATTTTGGATGAATGTTTTGTTATATATTTTGCAAGTTTACTTTAATAATATACATTTTTTTGTCAAATAAGAAAACAAGTTAAATTCTCATTTGTTAAAATCAAAGTTATTAATCACTAGTTAAAGCACAGGTGGTGCCTATAGTTTCCTTGACAGGAACTAAAAAATAAAGATCTTAATAATAATTAGAACACACATATCTTGATCTATTGTTTTTTTAAATGAAATAAGTACTAGTTTAATATTTTATATAATTATGTGTTATCTATTCAAGCTTCACAAGCTCATTTTGTCTATGGATGACGTACACTTTCGGAGAAGGGATGCAAGATGGTTTGAAAGATCATGATTGTTCCTCCTCTCATAGATTTTTTGCTTGCCAATTTTTGCATGATGTGTTGAATATGTCTCCCTCAAATGCATCTGGTACTTTCTATTTGTCACATTCACACGTTTTGTGTGTACTCTCGTACTCTCCCTACCATTGATACTCCTCATTGCATGGTAGCGCACATCACAAATGACTCTCGCTTTGATAAATATTGAATTTTAATTGTTCTATTTGCTATTTGTTGTGATTTGAAAACTTTAACATCCAAGTTAAAAAGTACAAAAAAAATTTATATCCTCTCCTCAAACAAAAATAATATTACCAGTGAAGCATACAACTACCTATTGTATGCAGAATTGTGGGAGAAATTCCTCCCTCGACTACCTCATTTTTGCATAGTCTTGTGAGATTTGAATTTTGTGAAGAGGCGATTGGCACAGGAAATGTTCATCATTCTCTTAAAACATAGCTTTCATACGCTGCCCCCAATGATGATTATGACTTCAATATACAAAATTCCTCACAGTCTCTTCACAACCCTTCCCATGCACGTATGGCAAACATGAATCCTATGCAGCAAACAAATCATGTCTCATCACTTGCCCACGTCATTCCATCACTTGAGGTTCATATGCCAAGTCATGAGGATCATGTTTTGACAAAGCAAAATTCTAAAAGTTTTGTGCAGCCTAAATTAAATGGCTCATCCCCTACTTTGTGTGAGGGAAATTCAAATCCCTTAACCAAACATTTGTAAATAAACACTATGTCAACCAAACACTATTTTAAGGTCATAAATAAGAAACTCAATTCATTTAGTTTTTGATTGCTTTCTTGGTTTTCCTCATCTGAACACCTACAATGAAGTGAATAAGATGGCACTCAGTGAGGAGATGAAAACTATTCAAATATCTTAAAAACCCAAATCATCTTATAAAAATGCATATGGAGTAAGTAGTAGATAATAATAAATATGGACATACTTGGTAAGAAGTGGGTAATGTGGGGACATTTGTGCTAGCATATCCATAAGCTCTCTTATGTGCATATATGCTCTCACCACATCTCTCACATCCATGTAAAGCTGAGTTGCATTTCCATATGTATTTGTCGACCTTATACCAATAAAAACAATTAATTTCATTTCCCTGAATGGGAAGGTAGAAAGGAATTAAGATAGTATTAGGCTTTTGGTGAGGTCCCCAGTTAGATATTTCAAAACATGAGCAATGATACTATTCACAGTGGAACACTGTTGTAAAATCCTTTTGTTAATGCATCTTAATCTGGTTCCACACAGAGAATCTTGAACCTGAGTGGAGACCTGGGTATTGAAGAATGTGGATCCATTACAACATGGAAGAGAATTGATACAAGATAGCAGTTTAATATATAACATTCCAAAGAACATGTTGTCAACTCAGAATGTCCTCATGTCTGCAAGAATTGGTTGCTAATTTGCAAAGCGGTGGGAAAGTTTTAGGAACCAAATTTTCCACAAAATGAGAATCTGTCCAGACATATAAGCTCTAAGAACTAGATTATTCCAAAACAAAAATACAAGGTTGTTTTCATTTTAACTTGCATGGAAATCTCATGTGGTCCATTTGGTGAAATAGTGCAACAACATCTATCAAAAGATATAAGCATCGTTTGTCATTCTACCCCACTTTGCTCTCTGCACATTTCAACTATGCATATGAATGTCGTCAAGAATTATATTTTTTTTTATTAATATATAATTATAAATAAACGAATAATAGATATCTATTATAAACAATTATATACTTCCTAAAATAAATGATAAATAATTATATGTACCAAAAAATAATAAAAAATAATTATAGACTTCCTATAAACTATGTAATTAATATATAGTATAGATAAATATTTATATATATCTTTATAATTAAAAATACTTATTAATATATTAATAATAATTAAAATATTATACATAAATGATACCTTCTATTAATAATTTATAATATATATTATATATAATATAATAGTTATAGACATAATTATAGTTAGTTATTAGAGCATATAAATAAATATTAATATATAATGGGTATGTATATTATATATATATTAATTTATTATAATATATAAATATATATTATTAATAATATAATATAAGAGGAGTGGATACTATAATTACATTAATATTTAGTCTAATTAAGAATAATTATAAAAAAATATATTGATATCGATATCTTTATATCTCTAAATTAATTAATATTTTTCTGATTTAAAGGTTTTTTTCAATTGTGTTTAGATCACTTCAATCTATCACTTCTCCATTGAGAATTTTGTTGTACAAAAAACATCATTTGCTAAATGTCCTACCAATTGACTTGTACAAATGTATAAAAAAAATAGACCAAAAAATTCACTATTTGAACTTTCACACCTCTTTGGCGTACCCATTGCACACCAAGGTGTGATTGCTAGTGTATATAAATATTGAAAAATAAAAATGGATGAAATAGAATCATTTTCTTTAAGTTTGAGTGAGATAAAAGTTATTATTTTAGGGGGCTATCCCTCTTGACTAGAGAATGGGATATGTCTCTTACATATGGTGTCTATAAGTAGGTTTGCACAACGGTATGTGTCCAAGATGCCACAAGAAGTGGTTTTCTTGATAGCACATACTATTTCCTTTTTTTTTTTTAAATTAGTTATTTTTTGATATTATGTAAATTAGGCATGGAACTATTTGAGGTGGACGATAAAATTGTTTTCAAGATCTGTAAAATATGCAAAAATAATAAAGGAGTTCACTAACTCCAAGGAAGTCAAAAGGGAATTTTTTTTCATGCGTTGGTTTAACTCTTCGTGCAGATTTTTCAAAAGGGAGTTTAACTTTGTGGGCCCCTCCAACAAAGCATGCAAAAATAATAAAGGAGTTTACTAACTTTAAGGAAGTCAAAGGGGAACTTTTTTCATGTGTTAGTTTAACTCTTCATGCTTTTTCAAAAGAGAGTCTCACTTTGTGGGCCCCTCCAACAAAGCATGCAAAAATAATAAAGGAGTGTTGGTGTGAATAAATGTCTTGTACCTAGTTAATTCACTTACTAGGAATTAGGGGACATATTCACATGTTAAGTTTACTTGGGCTCTAAGATTCCTTCTAGAATGATGAGTTATCTTTTCTATATGTTATTTTATCTTATGATACTTGTATTGCTACATATATGGCTTCTTGTGATTTAGTGCAACAGGATATTCATTGTCTTCCAGCTACATCCACTTGGGATGCATACTTGATAGATATTGGTGGGTTATTTATTGAGTCTCATATTTCGGATTTGGGAGACATCTTTGATTGCATACATCGTCTCTTTGATGGAGATGATCCTTCTTTAGTTGTTGTGAGGGAACACTCTAACCCTCTTGTTCATTCTCTACATGATCATTCTTCCCAGTTTGACGTAAGTGTGGATACTTTTGGATAAAATTTGGAGGAGGCTTCTTTGTCTTTAGAGGTGACATATTTGTCTTTGGAGTGTGTTCCACATTCATCTTTAGGAGATTCTTGATTGCCAGTTTCAGCAGAGTAGCCTAGAACGTCTATTTGGAGTATGTCAACTTTCGACATCAACATGGAGACAATTGAGCATTCTTCAGAGACATTACATATCATTATTCCTCCCACATCTTCATTTCAGGAATGGGAAGACATTTTGCATTCATTCTTGGTTTTTTTTTCCTAAGGGGAGGAATGTTGTTCAGCAAGATTGGATCATATTCAACATTCAATATCGAGCTTCTACCATTGCAGGAGACTCATCATTGAGGGGGGGGCTGCATGGTCTCTCTTCTTCTTCTCTCTTATGGGGGGTTTTTTTTTCTCATATGAGGTTTTGACCTTCTCATGCATCATTGAGAGCATTTTGTATTTCATCTCTCTTTTTGGGAGGAGTTTTGTCCCACTAAGTTTTCTCCTTTTCTTCATTTGTGAGAGATTGCATTTGTATTTGTACATGGGTACCTAACATGGCCTAGTAGTCGGGACCCATCCTTGCACCTTTGCATTATTCGCATAATAATCTTCTCCCTAAGTTGCACTTAAGGGGGGTGTTGGTGTGAATAAATGTCTTGTACTTGGTTAATTCACTTACTAGGAATTAGAGGACATATTCACATGTTAGGTTTACTTAGACTCTAAGATTTCTTCTAGAAGGATGAGTTGTCTTTGTTAGATCGTATCTTATCCTAGTTTGTTATGACTTAGTTGTCTCATGTGATAGGATTAAGAAACTTGTCATGATCTTGTCTAATCCTATTCACCATCTTGTCTATATAAGCAAGGCATTCTATGTACTTTGTTATATTCAGTTTGGCATTCTTGCATCCTTAATGATAGCATGATAATTTTTCCATTTCTCTCTTCTAGAAGTTATTTTATCTTGCAAGTGATCTTGGGGTGTTTGAGGAGTTCACCATAAAATCCTACAAGAAGTCCACTAGCTTCAAGGAAGTCTAAAAGGAAAATAAATCTTCATGCATTAGCCTAACTCTTCATACAGATTTTTTAAAAGGGAGTTTTTATTTCCATGCAATTTTTTTTTTTAAATAAAAATTCAGAACTCATATTGAGTTTAGGCTCTCAAAATTTATAAATAAGAGGCCTATTCTTTGTAACAAATCATTGGAAAATTTTATTGTAACAAAAGTACATTTAGTCCTTGAATTTTTCCAATCAAAATTAGGTTTTTACTTCTATTATTTTCTTCATTGATTGCATCTTCAACCTTGTTTCACTCTGAAATAATGGTTGATTATATGCTTGTGATGTAATCTTTTACTATTTTTTCATAAAACAGTCATTGTAACAACCTTAAGTGAATCAAAGATCACTATTTTTGCCTCTACTTGTTTCAATTTTCTTTGTGTATGAAATAAAAATAGGTATTATTGTGATTTTTATGACTCCTTGATTGTTGATGTTCTAAGTTTACCTCTAATTATTATTTTTGTAAGGTTTGAAACCCTAAACTATCTCACAAAAATAAATAGTAACTCATTTTCACATAAATATAGAAATGAAATGAAACATCTTCAACATATACAAATGACATATTACATCTTACATGTAAAAGTGTCTAATCTAGAATATTAAGTACTAGAAATAAGGTACATCATCACATGAAGTACTATCTAGTCAACTATTATAGAGTACAAGATATAATTTATGCAAGAATATAACCCGAGCTGTCATGCCCATTTGATCATAATAATACAAGTAAAGATATAAAAGAAACATAATCACTAGTCTCCAACCACCACTAACCCCAATGTTCATTTGCAAACCAAGAGACAAGAACATGGCTCAGGCACTTTTCCACCCAACCATGAAGCTTATGCTTCCCTAGAATTCTTCCTAACGTGAAGAATACTCGACCCTGCATGAGAAGCCTAGCAACCTAGAAACGACTGGCAAGATGGAAACCAGTGCAACTTGATATATCTACATGCATTTCACATATGAACATGTTAGGCCCTACTATCAGGATATGGTAGAGAGAATAAAATGGCATCCATTTATTTCATTGGTACACAACTTTGGCCAAAGTAATTAAATTGAAAATGGTAGGTAGATTTGGAAAAGAAAATCTACTCCCCTATGTTAGTCTCTATGTAGCACCTGTCTCAGAAGGTATATCCAAATCACATAGAAAAGAAAACTAATTTCATCATGAAGACAATATAACATGCATATATCCAATGATCATAAAATAAATAACCCTTTTCTTTTCATGCAAAATGATTATATGAAGGTCTTTTATTATTTTAATCCTTTCATGAATAATGATGGTTAAATGTATAATTGTCATACTATCTAGTTATTGACATGCAACTTGATTATTGACAAGCAATTCAATCTTTAACCAATGATATTTCTCAATTTCATTCAATATTTAATGTATACATGTAATGCTAACTAATCTTTGACGTCATGTAAATTAAATCCATAAGAAACCAATTCATAATATAACTATTTAAATGGCATTGATATGTTGATTAGAAATAAAAAATAATATCCATTACAATTAAATGACAGTTTCATATATTCAGTTTTACAGTTTTATTGTGGAACCATTATAGTAGAAATAAAATATTTACCCATATTAACTTCATGACAAATACACTATATATTATAATATATATATAGTTTCACATATATATTTATTATATATATAATATATATTATGATATATTATAATATTATAATATATATTATGATGTATTATATATGTTGAACATACCTTGATATTGAGAGGGGGTGAATCAATATCTTCAAAACTTAAACCCTTCAACACAATGCAAATTTAGTCTTCTAACAAGATAAAAAATCCTTAAATAGATCAACAACAATAAAATATAAATAAATTTTCAACACACATGCACGAGATAACACCAAATAGATATGGAAAACCCAAGAAAGGAAAAACCACGATGAGAAATCTCACAATATATGAATAAATTACAATTTGTTTTAAGGCTCGTTGCCTAACAAAGCACATTGTTCCCTTGAACGACTTGAAAACTAAGTCACATAACCTTAGGGAAAGATATAAAGGACTCGTAGGCTGAGGCGTACAACCTCAGGGCAAGATACAAGGACATGCAAAGGAGATTCACTATCTCAGAGTAGGATACATGATATTTTGAATTACAATATATGTTTACAATGCACTTTGCTAACTGAGGCATTGAAATGTATATGATTTATCCTTTCCCCAACTCATATTACTTACTACATCATTCCATACACATCCACACTCTACAACTAATTTTTTCTTTCATTTATATCCTCCACAAGTAAGGAAAACATCAAATTAGGTCAACCGGAACATGACATAAACAATGGTTCCAACAAGTCAGTCACAAAACATAATTGTGGTGAAAGTGGTCCTATCTAAGAGATAAAGAGGATAAAAAACAACTTAATACATCTTCCAATGTGATCCCAAACATCAAACACGTTGGCACACAACATCCCAAGTCGACAACAAGGAAAAGTGTAGCACATTACCAATCAGCCCAAAAACACATCTTCCAACATAATTTACTTAATGTGATTCACAATATGATAGGGCAAGACCCAAATTCATCTTAACATAGCCACAAATATTGGTATAAACCCCCAAGCACATATCGTAAGCAAGAGAACAAGCCCTATTGGCCAAACATATACAAATTACCTAGAAAACCAACTCAAATAATATGCAACATCAAAGAGATCAACCATTGATGTGTGGATCACAAAGAAACATTCCATAAAATCTCAACAATACTTCCATATACTTCTTTCTCATTGTCATGCCAAAAATAGCTTGCGTAAACCTAAACAAAAACAAAACACTTCATCCTGAAGGCCCAAAGGACACACTCATGAGATAGAACATTACAAAGCGGTAAACTTCATCACATGAAAGATGAACTGAGATATTGCACAAAAACTAAAAGCACATCTACCAAATCACAGGAACAAAAACAACAATGCGAAGAAATGCAGAGCATTTTCTAGACCGATCCTGATAAGCAACCAAACCACCAACCCATTGCAATTACCACAGACCTCCTCGACAACACTGGTGACCTAAAAATAGAAGAGTGTATCATCCATAGAACAAAGACTCTGAATCCCAAACTGCAAGACCATATCTTCAAAGGTGGAGGAATGAGGAGCATTCTCCCAACCAGTCTTCAAAGCAACTTCCCGTAGCAGAGACCTTTACCAACATTTGAAGACCAAAACTTCCTTGTAGCAACACATACTTCCTCAAGAACAACAGGAGAGAATAAAACATACTAAAAACCATCAACAACATCTCCCCAACATTATCATTACTTCTAATCCTCATCTTAATACTTCTAAACCTCGTATCATTGATATATAATCTCTATTGACAACAAAACATACTCAATACTACTTTAATTGGTATCAAATAAGGCATGAAATCCAACCATGAACATAAACAACATCATTGTTAGCACATCACCATAGTATACCATCAACATACAATGTGAGCATCAATGATAGCCCGAATTGAGTGTTGACATCAGTGACAAATAAGGGAAAACATATGTGCAACAATCTTCCCCTTTGGTATTGATGGCAACACACACTTGCACATTCTCCCCCTTTGACATCAAGGACAAAGGTCAAAGTTCTCCATTAAAATCATCATCACATTCTCAACAATTGCACTTCTCCTTCAAACAATTATGCATGCTACCTCTATCGACAACAATCAACCAACTACCTACTCCCCCTAAGAGGTAGCTCACATCAATCCAGGAGAAAAGGGTATGGCATGAATTTCTCCCCTTGATAGATGCACTATCTATGCATTTATTTATAATAAGGAGGGGAAATAACCCCTAACTTATGTCAAAGATACTCAAAGGTATCCTTTGAAATCACCTTAGTGAAGATGTTTGCAATCCGATCCTTAGTAGGAACATACTCCAATCAAACTTCTTATTTTGCAGCCTTCTCTCTTAGAAAGTGATATCGAATGGAAATATATTTGGTCCTTGAATACATCACCAGATTCTTGGAAATGTTTATTGCATGGGTATTATCACATAATATGGGAATGGGTTCATCATACACCATGTTTATATCCTTCAAAGTCTACTTCATCAAAAGCACTTGGGTGTAGTAGGATGTTGCATCAATGTACTCAACTTCTATTGTGGATAACAACACTAAGTCTTGTCTCTTACTAAACCAAGAGAGCAATATGTCTCCTAAGAAAAATTCACTTCCATTGGTGCTTCTCTTCTCATCCACACATCCTACCCAATCATCATCAATATAGGCACTCAAATAAAAGTTATCATCCTTCTTATACCACAAACCATAATCTATAGCTCCCTTCAAATATCTAAATATTCTCTTTACTACCTTCTCATGAGTTTGCTTAGGATTAGCTTGATATTTGGCAACCAAACATATTGCATGCATAATGTTAGGTCTAGAAGTAGTCAAGTCTAATAAACCTTCAATTATAGACCTATAAAGAGTTTGATCAACCTCAGGTGACTCATCAGCCTTGCTCAAGTGACAACTAGTAACCATATGAGTACTTATTGGTTTGGAATCCTCCATATCAAACTTCTTCGACATCTCTCTAACATACTTAGCCTGAGAAATAAAGATACCATCATCTAGTTAAACAATTTGAAGCCCAAGGAATAAAGACAACTCACCAATCACAGACATCTCAAACTCTTTTTGTATCTCTTCTACAAACTTCTTACACATATTATCATTTCCACCAAAGATGATGTCATCAACATATATAACAATTATCAAATTCTTGTCTTCCTCTATCTTAATGTAAATATTACTCTTTGCAACACCTTTCTTGAATCCTTATTGAATTAGGTATTTATTTAACTGAGCATACTAAGCTCCAGGAGCTTACTTGAGACCATACAAAGCTTTCTTGAGTTTTCACACCATATATGGATCTTTCGATAGTTGGAAACCATCTGATTGCTCAATTTAGACCTTTTCCTCTAAATAACCATTTAAGAAAGTTGAATTGACATCCATCTAGTAGACCTTAAAATTCTTGAGCAACAAAGGCAATAAACATCTGATTACCTCCATTCTAGCTATCAAATCAAAAGTCTCCTTAAAATCAATACCTTCAACTTGTGAATAACCCTCAAAATCAAAATTTGGCTTTGTTCCTCATATAATTTCACCATCTTCATTTAGCTTGTTCTAAAACAACCACTTTGTTCCTATAAAGTTCTTATCAGCTAGTCTGGGAACCAATTCCCATGTATGATTCTTTTCTATCTAATTCAATTCTTCTTACATATCCTTCATCTTTACGAGCATCAACAAAGGCCTTTGGGCTCTACCTTTTATAGGAAGCAAAAATTCACTTGCTCACTTGCTTTTACAAGCCTTCTCTTGATCCACACACCTTCATTCTTCTCTCAAATGATCTAATCTAGTGAATGGTTCCTCTAAAAATATTTTGATAGAGTTTTAGGGGCCTTTTTTTATTCTTGATCCTTCTCTTCTTTCTCTTCTTCTTCTTCTTCTTCGTCTTTAATATAGGGAGGTATATTAGATCCACAAACCTCTAGTTCTTGTGAAATTTGACACAAATATTCATCTACCTTAACATTTGTGCTTTCAATCATATTTCCCAATCTCTTGTTGTAACATCTATAGGCCTTACTTCTAGTTGAGTAACCAAGGAAGATTCCTTCATCACACCTTGATTAAAACTTTCCAAGGTCTTCTTCATTTCTCTTGATGTAGCATTTGTTGTCAAAGATCCTAAAATATCTGACAGTGGGAGGTCTTCCATACCATAGCTCATAAGGGGTCTTAATGCTATTGACCCTCAATTGTACTCTATTAATCTACATCTTTCAACATTTCCCTAGTCATATCTTGCACAGTCCTATTCTTCCTCTCCACTACCCCATTCTACCGAGGGGTCCTAGGAGCAGACAAATATCTCCTAATACCATGATCTTCACAAAACTTTTCAAATTAATTTGAAGTAAATTCAAATCCTCTATCATATCTTAAGCATTTGATCTTAGCATTCATTTCATTCTCAACTTTTGCTTTGAAAATCTTAAACTTATCAAAGGCTTTTGATTTTTCTCTTAAAAATGTAACCCAAGTCATTCTAGAGTAATCATCAATAAGCAACATGAAATACCTTTCACCTTGTTGGCTCTTTATTCATGTAGGTCTACATAGGTTAGTGTGAATCAAATCCAATGGTATTGTATAAGAACACTCCTTGCTCTTGAAATTTTTCTTTGTCTGCTTTCCCATTTGACATTCCTTGCATAATGTGTTTGCAGGCTTAGTTATCTTGGGCATATCTCTCATTGCATGAGTAGAGTTAATCTTCACCATATTGTCAAAGTTCAAGGTGTGTCCCATTGGCTTGTTCCAAAACCAATTCTCACCGAATTGAGCCAATAAATAGGTTCTTTCATTTGCCTCCTTTAGATGATAAACATTTCCATTTGTCATAGTACCTTTTGCAACTAGTCTTTCAAACCCTACCTTCCTGATCTCACAACCTTTGGCATGAAATGTAATATTGTATCCTTTACTACACATTTGACTAACATTGAAGAGATTATGCTTTATCCCTTTGACATAGAGGACATCCTCAGTCTTTTTCTTTCCATAAATGGTTATAACACCCTTTTCCACAAATTTGTGTTGACCCATCACCACCAAACTTGACAGCTCCACCATTCCACTTCTTAAGCCTGATAAACCTTCCCTTGTCACCAGTCATATGGTTAGAGAAACCACTATCAATCACCCAAGCATCTACTTCTTCCTTTACATGAAAGGAAATTCACACAACCATTGATTTTTCATTATCTTTGTCAGCCTGCAAGGTTTTGAACTTCTTACATTCTTCAATATCACTTTTTGTTACCAAATTGCAAGGCCATGAAGAGTGTTTCACCATTTGAATCATCATGATCCTCATCTTCTGAGGAACAACTGCCTTACTTGGAATAAAAATTCCTTTTTAACTTTTCTCTTTTATTGTTATCCTCTGATTTAGAGGCAAAATGACCAAATATCCTACAATTAAAGTACTTGAAAGATAACTTACCTTTGTATTTTTTGGTGCCCTTCTTCAAAAATTTTACTTCTATCTCATCAAAGTAACCACACTAATCAATTGTTTCATCTTTTTCCTTCTTATTGACTTTGAATTTTGCTTCCTTCTTTGGAGCATCTTTTTTAAAATATCTCATTTCAAAGGTTGTGAGTGCACCAAACAATTGATCTATTGAATCATTATCCAAGTTCTTAGACTCCTCAATGGAAGATACCTTATGACTATAAGATTTAGGGAGATATCTTAGAACCTTCTTCACAATCTCATCTTCTTTCACTTCTCCACCAAGACCTCTGATGCCATTAACTACTTCATCCACCTAGAGCATATAACTAGTATCTTCATCCTCTATTATCCTCAAGGTCTCAAATTTTCTTTTGAAGTTTTGCATCTTGGCTTGCTTCACTTTAATATCACCTTCATAAATATTGCTAATCTTTCCCTATACATCCTTAGCATAACTAAAACTCATCACCTTCAGAAGTTTTGGATCAACTAACCCATACATGATAACATTTGCTGCCTTGGCATTGTTCTCATACAACCTAATATCAACTGGATCTGTTAGAGGGGCGGTGTAACCATCCTTGACAATTTTTCAAACACCAAACCCTAGAGAGGATAGATAGCCTTCCATTCTTACTCTCCAAAAGATGTAATTTATTTCATCAAACCTAGGGCCCTTGTAAGATCCATCATGTGCCATCCTGGATCTTCCTCAAGCAGTTAAGCTCCTTCTGAGGAACTTGGATCTAATACCAATTATTGAACACACCTTGATACTAAGAAGGGGGTGAATTAGTATCTTCAAAACTTAAGTTTCCTTCAACATAATGCAAATTCAGTCTTCTAACAAGATAAAAAATCCTTAAACAAATCAACAATAATGAAAGATAAATCAATCAACACACATGTACAAGATAACACTAGATATACATGGAAAACCCAAAAAAGGAAAAACAACGGTGAGAAATCTCACAATATATAAATAAATTACAATTTTTTAAGGCTCGTTGCCTAAGGAAGCACATTTCTTCCTTGAAGGACTTGCAAACTAAGGTGCACAACCTTAGAGAAAGGTACAAGTGACTTGTAGGTTGAGGTGCACAACCTCAGGGCAAGATAGAAGGACCTACTAAGGAGATTCACTATCTCAGAGCAAGATACATGATATTTTGAATTACAACATATGTCATCAATATACTCTGTTAATCAAGGCATTGAAGCGCATCTGATTTATCCTTTCCCCAACTCACATTACTTACTACATCATTCCATACACACCCACACTCTGCAACTGATTTTTTCTCATTTATATCCTCTGCAAGTAAGGAAAACATCAAATTAGGCCAACCAAAATAGGAGACAAATAATGATTCCAACAAGTTAGCCACAAAATGTAATTATGGTGAAAGTGGTCCTATCTAGGAGATAAAGAGGACCAAAAACAACTTAACATAACTTCCAATGTGATCCCAAACATCAAGTTCACATTGGTGCACAACATCCCAAATCGACAACAAGGAAACATGTAACACATTACTAATCATCCCAAAAACACATCTTCCAACATGATTTACTCAATGTGATTCACAATAAGATAGGGTAGGACCCAAATTCATCTTAACACAACCAAAAATGCTAGCACAGACCCCCAAGCACATAGAATAAGCAAGAGTACAAGCCCTATTGGCCAAACATCCACAAATTACCTAGAAAAACCAACTCAAACAATATGAAACATCAAATATATCAACCATTGATGTGCGGATCACAGAGAGACATTCCATAAACATCCAACAACACTTCCATATACTTCTTTCTCATTGTCATGCCAGAAACAAATGGCACAAACCTAAACAAAATTAAAACACTTCATCCTGGAGGCTAGAGGACACATTCATGAGATAGAACATTACAAATCAAATTAAGGTAAACTTAATCACATGAAAGTTGAACTAAGACATTGCACAAACACTAAAATCACATCTACCAAGTCGTAAGAACAAAAAAAACACTGTAGATAAATGTCAATTATTTTCTAAACTAGTCTTGGCAAGCAACCAAACTACCAACCCACTACAATTATCAAATACCTCATCAGCAACACTAGTAACCTAAAAATATAAGAGTGCATCATCCATAGGACAAATAAACTGAATCCCAAATCGCAAGACCATGTCTTCAAAGGTAGAGGAATGCAGAGCATTCTCCCAACCAGTCTTCAAAGAAACTTCCTACATCAAAGACCTTTACCAACATTCAGAGACCAAAAATTCCTTGTAGCAACACATACTTCCTTAGGAACAAATTACCTAGAAAACCAACTCAAACAATATGCAACATCAAATATATCAACCATTGATGTGTGGATCACAAAGATACATTCCATAAACATCCAACAACACTTCCATATACTTTTTTCTCACTATCATCCAAAAACAACTGTCCCAAACCTAAACACAATTAAAACACTTCATCCTAGAGGCCCAGAGGACACCTAGTGGTCATGAGATAGAACATTAAAAATCAACTTAAGGTAAACTTAATCACATGAATGTTGAACTAAGACACTACACAAACACTAAAATCATATCCACCAAGTCGTAGGAACAAAAACAACAATGTAGAGAAATGTCGAGCATTTTCTGAACTAGTCTTGACAAGCAACCAAATTTCCAACCCACTACAATGATCAAATACCTCCTCAACAACACTAGTGACTTGAAAAGGTAAGAGTGAATTATCCACAAAACAAGGACACTAAATCCCAAATCGTAAGACCATGTCTTCAAAGGTAGAGGAATTCAGAGCGTTCCCCCAACCAGTCTTCAAAGCAACTTCCTACAACAAAGACCTTTACCAACATTCAAAGACCAAAACTTCCTTGTAGCAACACATACTTCCTCAGGAATAACAGTCCAAAGAGCATACAACATATTAAATATAATTAGAAACATCTCCCCAACACTAACCTTACTTTTGATCCTCATCATAATACTTCTAATCTTCATCTTAATACTTCTAATCCTCATATCATCATGATATCATCTCTGCTAACAACAAACATACTCAATACTACTTTAATTGGTATCAAACAAGACATGGCATCCAACCTTGAACATCAAAAACGTCATTGTTAACACATCACCATAATATACAATCAACATATAAATGTGAGAATCAATGATAGCCCAAACCGAGTGTTGACATCAATGACAAACAAAGACAAACATATGTGCAACAATATATATATATATATATATATATATAATTTATATTATATTATATATTATATGCATAGTTGTTATTTTTGCATTGTAAATAATAATCATTGCACATATTCTTATAACAACCACAAATATTTTCTAAAAACATGGTTGATTCTATGGTTTCAAGTGCTATAGGTGAATCAATATGATGGTATTTACACATATATATGGAAATCAAATGTCTTAATCAATTCAGTATGCAGGTCCATGCATAAAAATATACAAAAACATTTATTCAATTCTCACAAAAAGATACAAGCAAATCAATGACATATACTAAGGAATTAAGGTCAACATATAGGTTTTGTTATGTATGCATAGGCAAAACAATACATATACTGGTTGATACAAAGAATTGAATACATGCTACGATACAAATAATAATATCCTTCAAACCCCATGATATAATAACAATATCATTCCTCATTTAAACTTGTAGATTTGGTTCTATTTAAGCCTTTACCATGCATTCATAAGTCATGTTACAAACAACAATAATAGGGTAACACCTAGTCTATTGCTCTACATGCTAACTCTTCAACTCTGCTCAAATACTATGATGCCAATGCTCTTCAGTTACTGCCAATAATGAAATAAAAATGGTCATCTCTCCTTTGTTGAGCTCTTTTTTCATGGTTTTCATATTTCCATGCAAGTGTTTGTCGGGTGAATATTTTATAATTACTTTACAAATTACAAAATAGGAGTTTCAACCACAGCTATGATGAGAATGTTCTCTCCTCTCTGAAAGGGGAGGCTCCCTTCTTACTGCTTATTGGAACAAAAGTAAACTATGCTAAACTAAAATTATTTACACTATCTTTAACCATGTGGGGTGTGTTACACTCACCATTTTCTCTTCTTTCAAAAAATACATTTAGTACAATGTTCCACGATAATATTTTGCAATGCTCTATACTTCTAAATATCTACCTAAGTAGTAATCACCAATATTCTTGATTAAACATAAGAGTAATTAAAGAGTACCAGTATAACTATATTATAAGTAATCGAAAGACACACAAGGTCCAAATTCTTCTTGCTGCCTTCTATGATAATTCTATAGTAACAAGTGATACATGTTGTAGCACAAATTCTATCAACTCACTTTACCAATAGATTTGCATGATGGCTAGGGGTCATTGCTGTCACAATTCCCTAATCATTTAATCTTTTAATTTTCAACCCAGGAGTGTCTAAAGCTATCTATGGTAAGAGTTGGATTGGTTTTGGGGGTTTTTTGTGGTTTGGTCTGCTTTGTCAGGAGCAGTTCGGGTTTGTTCCTTCTTTATCAGAAGTGACTCTATGTTACTCTTCTAAAATCTTGCTTACTCAAACTTATTCTAAAAGCTTCTAAGTAAAAACAAATCATTCAAGAACAAAATAATTGTAGAGGTAAGTCATATTCCAAGCTGGATCAGATCACGAGGAATAGTTAATTAAACTTAATTTATCTTGCTTTTATGAAAAATGAGAATCTAACCTTTGCTTGAGTTCAAAATCTAAATAATCAACATAATTGAAATCTAGTTATCTGCTTGTTCCTAATTAAAAAGAAAACTACTCCATTCCTCATACATCTAATCTGAAAAGTAATAATCCCTTCTAATTCAAAAGCAAACTACTCCATTCCTCATACATCTAATCTGACAAGTAATAATCCCTTCTAATTCAAAAGCAAACTACTCCATTCCTCATACATCTAATCTGACAAGTAATAATCCCTTCTCCGTGCATATTCCATTAAGAACATAACTACTCACTAATGACAATTAACTATCTTAACTTTGATCTAATCAACTAGAAAGTGAACTAAATTGAAACATAAATGATTCTAATTATTCAACACAATAATGGAACAAAGATTGCAGCAACACATTCCTAAATTAAAGATTTATTCTAACATTATACTGATGAAAGAATTCTAACTTAAAACAAGAATGAAGATGAAATATTAAATAATAGATCGCCTTCCTTTGGAAGAGCAGGCCCTGCTCTACCTCTGGTGGGATCTAACATAGAAATGGATCAACTTCTTTTTATTTCCATCGAATTTTCCCAAACAAGGGTGAAATACAAGATGTTCAACTAGGAATTAAGAAGACGCAATCTACTTGAAATAAAAAAAGAATACATTCATTAACCTTCTAACTATCTTGAGACTGGATATATATATCCTCTCTTATTTTAAAAATGGAAAATCTAGCTAAATCTAGACTATTAAAGACATTTTGGAGCACTTGGAGAACTATTGTTTAGCTGACAAATCACTTGGTCGAAACTGCTGAGTCATGACAGATTAGCCACCAATTTCATTTGAATGGAAAAGTGGTTAGCACTTCATCTGATCAATAATTGCAGTTCCAATCATGAGTTAAATATACATAGTAATGAAATAATCACAACATTAAATGCCATTCAATCACTCATTCAAAGAAAAATAAGCATTTATACAAAAGCATTCAAATTCTAAGTTTTCATGCATAATTAAGTTCACAAGTTAAGTATATAAAAGATAATATTATCAATTTTTAAGCCAATATGTAAAGTATCAATTTATAAAATAAATGAGGAAGTGAAAAAATCCAAGCTCAAAGTCTTGATAATCTTCACCAAGTTTACATCACACAATTTCAAGTAAACAATATAACTCAAAGTCTATCTTCTCTATCTTGAATGTCCTTCCAATCATAAGAATGAATTACCACTTATCCAATTAACAATAAGATAAATCAACAAGAATGGCATAAGAACATTCTCACTCATACAAACTCGATTCAAAACAAAGGTTGAAATTAAAATTCACCTCCCTTTATTAACTAAATTTGATCTTGCAATTTGAACACAAAGTTTCAAAGTTGAGTCACAATTTGGGTAGCACTTCATTGCATAAGATTAAAAGGTCCTAAATACAAAAAAGATCACTCATATTTATAAAGGAGAGCAAAAGAGCTAATATAGGAAAGAAATAACTACTTTGACTTATTCAACATTGGATTCCAAAATTATTGGAGGACTTTTTTGTTGTTACATGTATTTACAATTTTGAAAAAGACTTGTAAATTTTTTTGAACTAATTACAAAAAGCATGAAAGATATTGAAAAATAAACTGTGAAAATCAAGGCATGTTCAACTTTCTCCACCATTCTTCTCCAAGAAGTCTTCATATTTCTTTAGGATTGCTTGAACTTCTTTATCATCGGGACCTGTGGTATGTCTAGAGATGGCAAGAACTCATGTGATCGTGCCCTTGTTAGTGTTGCACACTTTCTAGTGTCTTTCAAGAACAACTTTCAAATTATCTAGAGTCAGTTGTATATCCATCCCTTTGTCCATTGAAGCTACTAAGAAAGCTTTATCTTCAAATTCCTTCTAAACCATGGATGTATATTCTTGGACAACTGAATTGGTAGGAAGAACTTTTTGGTTGTATTTCATGACTTTCTTGCTTGGTGATGGATCATACATTTGTGGAATAGCAAGAAATAAATCAAAATCACCCAGGAATCTAGATATAAATGATCATAATGGCATGCAAAAGTAGCTGCAAAAATTTCATATTTTCTAGTGTTAGATAAAAAAAAGGCTTTATTCACTGGTGATAATTTTGAGTGATTGCACATGTTTGGCAATTTAGATGCAAAGGTGGAGAAAAATTGAGCTCTTGCATGGGGTATTACACTTTAGATGTAATTGTGATCCTAATAAAATGCTGCTTCCTAAAATGTGAGATGTTAAATAAAACTAATAGTGCAATAAAGAGAAACAACAAGATAATAGGGCACCTCAATGATTAGCCTAAGAAAATGAACAATATGAAAGCAAGATAAACAAATAAATTGCTGTTATACCTTCATGTTGTTGCTTCCTTGGTTGGCCCTTGATGTTGAAGTTTTGTGTGCTCCTTGGATGGCAATGAAATGAAGTGGATGCAAGATGAATTGATGCAATATGGGTGCTAAAATGGATGAGAGCTTGAATGACAATTTTGCAAGAGTTTATTTGCAAAAGACTTGATTCCCTAAAATGAAGGAATTGAAAGGGTATTTATAGGCCAAATTGAATTCTCTAGAGAATTCAACGGTTGGGATTGATCCAACAAAGATCAAGATGAAGGGCTATGGTGAGTTGAGGACTCACAAGCCCTCACATCTTGACATGTGGAGGGTGAGATGTCCTAAGGTGGAGTGATGTGGAAATGAGGTGGAAGAGAAGGACAAGAGGTGGAAGGGAAGTACATGAGGTGGATGAAGGACAAGTACCTTTGAGGTACCTTGGGGAATGAGAAGATTTCCTCAAAAAGGAACTTCTTGTCCCCAAATGAGGATGAAAGAGACTTTTGAGGAATTTTAGAATTCCTCAAAAATCTCCATGGGAAAAGGGGAAATGTGTGGGAAGAATAAATGTAAATTAAAAATTTACATTTAAAGGATTCATTGGATAAAAGGAGGTCTCCAAAAAGCTGGAGATTTGTCACATGTGGGAGATGTGACAAGTCCAAGGTTCTAGAAGCCCTTGGCACATGTGAAGTGACAAGGCAAGGCTTCTAGAATCTTGCATGGGGATGGGAAAGACCTTGGAAAGATAAAATTGAATTAAAAATTCACATGGGGAAGAAAGGAACCTTGGTTGAATAAATGTGAATTAAAAATTCACATGGGGAAGAGAGTCCAGGCTAAAAATGGTAAGTGGGAAGGTTGACCAGAAAAGGTAAGCCAAATGTGGCTAATGATTCTGATTAAGGTTGTGCAAACACAGGATTAAGGTAATTAATGAGAGATTAGAGGCAAGTGGGAGATTATGGAGGATTTGACACTTAATCAAGATTAAGTGGGCACATCCTAATCACAGATTAATTAATTTAATCTGGATTAGAAGAGGGTTATGGAGAATGTGACAAGGAGAGAGAAAAAAGGAATTAAAAATTGATTTTAATCCAAATGGGTTAAATGACTAAATTAAATAATCTGTCATATTTATTTAATCTAGAGAAGAAAATGGGGTAAGGTAAAGTATTTAATTTATTTAATTAGATACTTTAGGAACCTTAGGTAGAAAATGAAATAATTATTAAATAAATTATTTAATCACTGTTAATGGAATAGATGAATAAAGTAGACGATTTTGATCATATGGAAGTGATCAAATTTGGATGTCTACAGTAATGTCTCAAAAATTATGAGATACTACATGTTGGATGTAAAGGCGGAGAAATTTTGAGCTATTACATGGAGTATTTCACTTTAGATGTAGAGGCATTGAATTTATGAGCTACTGCATGTGGGAAGGACACTTAGGTGCAAGGGCACTAAAGTTTTGAGCTACTACATGTGACTTAGTGGTTTGATATGCAAAGGTGGAGAAAAACCTCGACACTACAATTGCAAAGTCCCGAAAATTCCCCGACACTGCAGTTGCAGAGTCTCAAAAATTCCCCAACACTACAGTTGCAGAGTAGGAGAAAAACCCCGACACTACAATTGCATAGTCAAGAAATTTTAGTGCTCGTGCAATTTGAAACTTGGTAAACAATATGCAAGTTTGTTGAAATTTAACGAACTTGCAACCTTTTTTATTTTTTCTTGTAGGGGCGTTGAATTTAAGCGCTCCTACAAGAGCTAAAACAATTTTAACTCCCAAAAACTGAATTTTCACAACTTGCACCAAAAGGAAAATTTTGATGAACTGACAAAAGATAAAGCTCATAATGACTTTCTAAAGCTGGGGGACCATACATGAGGACCAATATAATTCACCTCATTTTGTGTGCTTAGAGTTTGTGAGCTACAAAATAGACAAGTTTCATAGGGATTATCCCACGAATTAAACACAACTGAATTCGTGGATAACAATGTTCAACTCCAATTGGAGTATCTCTTTATTTTTAGAATTGAACTTTCTCCTCATGCCAAAATCACATGATTTATCATGCAAATCATTTGAATTTAAAACTTATTTTATTTAATTTTGTTTGTTTCTAATAGTAAGCTAGTTATATATTCATATATATAAACAATGATATCATTATTATATATATATAGATATATAATTATAATAATTATGAACATAAAGTTGTATATTTATATACATATATATAATTACATTATTATATATAAATATATATTATGATATTTATCATTATCAAACATTTGAAAATAAAATCTTTTATTTTCTCAATTAAATTAATTTTCACAAATAAAATAACCATAAGATAGTCATTATTTAAATCATAACACAAAATAGGCAATGGTGTATTCATGATAACATAATACATAACATAATCATTCACAATGCAAGATGAATGCAACTATGCGAGTGTGTGCATAGGATTTCCATCATGTCAATTATTGCCAGGTGACTAGGTCATCTCTACCTCAGCCATATTCTCACCTTCAACCTATTCTTGTGCTCATTTGCACTCAATATTTCATTAATAGGTTAGCTCATTAAACCACAATCAATAATTGAAATATTCACATCGTAATAATTCATCATTATTTTAATCACAATAGCATGCATTTTAAAGATAACATCTAGTCCTAAGGGATGGTCATTGGAATCCTCCTCCTTTGGGGGTGCTGAAGATTAACACTGATGGGTCCTCTAGAGGTAATCTTGGACATGCTGGGGTGGGGGGCGTTGGCAAAGATAGTTTTGGAGTTGTTGAGTTCTTCTTCTCGAAATATAGAGGTCAACACTCCAACAATTTCATGGAGGCTTTGGCTATTCTCTTGGCTTTGAAAAGGGCCTGTGCCCTTGGGTGGAGAAGGATAATTTGTGAGTGTGATTCTTAGATTATGATTGACTTGTTGAATAAACACCAACTGGAGGAGGTGAATTGGTATTTGGTTGTAGTGTTTTGGCAAGTCATCTCTTTGGGTGAAGTGTTGGATTCTATCACCTTCTGCCATATCCCACAGGAGTGGAATAAGGTAGTTGATGGCCTGGCTAAATGGGCGCCTGAGTGGAGGGGAAATTGGAAGGTGGAAGATTGGTATGGCCTTTTGAAGAATCTATCTCAAGAGTTGGTTACGGAGGATATGTAATGTTTCTTAGGTGTTACTTGAGGGATCTATCCTTGGCTTTGGGCCATGGGTGGGTTGGTTGTGTTTTATGGCTTTGTATTGCTTATTTGATTCAATAAAGTTTTTACCACCATTTTATTATAAGATAACATCTAATTTATCATCCATAAAACACATTAATCTATGCTTCAAACACATATTGTCCAATGGTTGAGCATCTAGTTTCATTTATTATCAAATAAAGTTTATGTAAGCAAAATCAAGATGTGATAGTTGCAAATTATTGTGTGAAGCTTTAGATTGAGATTCATAAGTTGTGTTGCTGAAAGGAAGTAGAAATATACTATATTTGGTGTATCACCTTCATTTTTTTGTTTTAGATTTAGATTATCAATTCTTTCTTCTCTTTTCCCAGCAAATATCTTTAGTTAGAGTTAGTTTTCAGGAGATTTACCAAGGGGAATTCACCCTTTAATCGGAGGTTGAACTCGAGTTTCGTGAGCCCCAAAACTTTAGAGGTCATCCCATGTTTCATAGGATAGCTAGATTCAAAATTCAACATGGTACATATTCTAGGTGATAACAGTTTTTGGCACACCTAGTGAGACAAGTCTGATGACTTACATTTTCCAACTGAGAAAGTTGTGCTATTCTCAACAAGTGCAACCTTGAAGAGGCAAGTTTTAAAAATTACGTGGTGAATCCACTAACTTCTAGTTGTAGATCAGAGCTTTCATCATATTCCAAGAGTACAAACAAGGTATTCTACCAAAGGTAAAAAGTTTCAATTTGTTGAGTTATCAAATAGTTATTTTAGAAGTAGAAAATCAAGATTGTCTAGATCTCCTATAAGATAAAATAAATTTGAAGCAACTCCAAGAGAAAAATCTACTCCTTTTGGTATATTTTTCCAAGCTCGAGTAAAATTATAGATTCCTAGAACGGCTAGGCAACAAACTTTTGCTACTTTTGATGGAGGAAACCCTCTTATTTTGACCTAGCATAACGATATAACAATTTCAACTTTGGAAGATTTACCATTTTTACTAGTGATAAGGCAACTACACCTTCAAATCATATTCAAGATTTTGTTAATGTCTGTTATTTTCATCATATTACTCAATATAATATTGTTGTGAGGCTTTTAGGATCTTCTTCCAGGGGAAAAGCAGGTGAATGGTATAGAGGGTTATCACATGCTTCAATCCATAATTGGGATGAACTGGGAGAAGTATTTTGCAAGAGTTTGATGACAAGAGCGATCATTTATCTCTCATGGAGAAATTGTCTATGATCAAGAGGGCTCCTCACAAGTTCTTAATAGATTTTAACTAAAGGTTTCAAAAGACATGGGATAGGATCTCAAATTTGGTACAACCTACTCCCAATATTGATTTTCTATATTATTTACGCTCTTTGAATAGTTATATTACTTTGTTGATACAATCTATGGGTGGGAGAGTATTATTTGATGCTTATGATTTGGCTATACAAGATAAAAATAGTCTAATCCAAGCTAGAAAAATAGCTCCTAGGCCTCCCATGCCATTATTTGTAATCATCCCATTGTTCTTATTATGTTTTACCCACAAGTGAACAGTTTATGCTACTAACATTATGAGTAATAAAAAAATTCTTTTCATTTGAATAAAAAGATGCACATTTGAAACACAACCATTTCAAACTTTCCCATTGCATGACAAAGAATCATTTCAATGATTCAAGTAATGATCTCACATTACATAATTTCATGATGATAATTTTCATTTATAATTTCTCAATAAGAATAAAGATACATGTTTACATTCATAGCTTACATGAGCTCAATGATATAGATATATAAATAAAATATAATGATCTAGATGTCTCCAATGTCGGTGTGTACCTATTGGATGTCCCCATAATTGGTGCATGCATTCTAAGTGTCCCCAAACTAGCACTACATCCTCAAATCTTTGTCGCCAACTATATGAGAGAGAGCATCACTCAAGTGCTTTTTCACCAACCATGGACTTACTATGATTCCTCGTACATCTACCTAACTAGTAAGATGGCTCTACCCTTCACTAGTACAAAAACAATAATATATGATTAAAAAAACTACTAAAAACTGCTTATAAATGACTAAACATGGTCACGAGACCATTAGTAGTTTATTGCAAGTCATTTATAACGCGACCAAATTTATGACTACACCATTTTTAGTCATTTATTAGTTGTTTTGATTGATCAATTTGGTAGTATATTAAATCATTAATTTGGTAGTATATTTAATCATTGATTATTGTTGATTGGTCATTTATTTGGTCATGGTAGTCATTTATTTAGTCATTGTAATCATTAATTTCTGTCAATTGGTAGTATATTTAGTCATTTTTATTCACTGATTTTTTTGGTCATATATTTAGTCATTTATTCACAGATTTATGTCAATTGGTAGTATATTTAATCAATTTAATTATTAATTGATATCAATTAGCGGTACATTTAGTCATTTTAATTGACTGATATTTGAGGATTTAAACATAAAACACAAAAAAAACATATCAATCATCAATTACACACAATAAGACATCCATTGAGAAGGAAAAATCGCTAAACTTTATTAAAAGAAAGGTGTTCTTACAACTTGCACAAGTCTAAAATATCTATCTTGCTTGAAAAATGCTTAGAAATAGAGTATTACAATTTTTATTTTCAATCACGACCGAAAATCTGAGTTACAATGCACAAAAATGACAAGAAAGAAACTTCTCCAAAAAAATTATGCAATGATGGAAACACATGCTTGGAGCCCTTCAATGTGAGCACATGCCCCTTTCATCTCTTAAAACTTCTACAATGTGAGCAATCTTCCTGGAGCAAGATGTAACGTGTAGAATCCAAGAAGGAGAGTGTTGATCGTGTCCCATAAATGAAGCTCTCTCCTTCAATGCATTTAACAATAACCCTAAAATATTTCCTCCTTTATATGCAATGTGCCATTTGATATGAGAAATAGGGTGCTACCTTTTTTGCCATGAATGAAGCTATGCCTCAATACAACCAACAAAATTACTATTAGTCTCAATTCAAAAAGAATAAAAGTGCATTGTATATTGCAAGTTTACAAAATTAAGTCCAAATACAATAGAAAAATAAATCAATTAAAAAACTATAGGAGATAGATCACATCCACAAACATGGGAGAGCTATGCAAAATTGGAGAAATTGGTTTGGCAAATGAAGGCAGTAGGTTATTTCCAAATTCAAGAATTTTACTTAATATTGTGGAATAGAAGAAAAAAGAATCATTTATCTGCCACCATAGTGAAAATTTAGCAATTGCATTTGGTTTGTTAAACATGGCCCCTGGTACAACTATTAGAGTTGTTAAGAACCTTTGAGTATGTTCTAATTTTCACACTGCAACAATATGGGAAAATAAATATTAGAGTTGTATTCAATAATATTTTCACATTGCAACAATATGAGAAAACAAATATTAGAGTTGGATTCAATAATATTTTCATACTGCAACAATATGAGAAAACATGACCCCTGATAAGAGAAATTGTTCTGATTCAGCAAGATTTTCACACTACAATAATATGAGAAAACAAATAATCAACAAGATTATTATAATATAAAAATTTCCACAATCAATAGAAATTTTAATTCACAATAAGAATTTGAAGAGATGAAAATACAAGTTAAAACTAATACAAATCTATTCACTGATAATGACTATGAATACCTTATGGTCTTAACTTACAAGAAGTAAAAATTCTCATGGATATTTTGACAGTATTTGCATCTTTCCATTATAGAATCCAATCCCTACTTTTAGACCCTTATTTCTAAAACTCTTTAACTTCACCTGTTTGTTTCATACTCTACAAATCTCTCCTTCCCTTTGTAATAGGATGTAAAACAGTAATTTAGAGTCAAAGTCTTGTCTAGTACATACTACAAATTCTAGTGAAATTAACTCTTCCAAGTAATACATTGGTAGATTGTAGCTTTATACTAGTGAAGTTAACTCACTAAATAACACAAGTAGATTACAACCAAACTAATAGTGAAATTAAATCTCAATGTAATACTTAAAAAGATTTCAGCCACTATACACTAATATATGTATTTACAGTATCTAGAACAATATCAGTAAGGCTAAATACATCTGCATATAATTATAAGAAATAATACATGTGAGATAGCTATGCAACTACAATGTAAGAAATAAAATATATAGGCTAGTTCACCGCAACCCCACTAGGAGGAAAACAAAGGTCTGAGGTAGTGCGGTATACATCCAAAATAGAAGAAAGTGGAAAACATTTATCCCCTCCTTGGAGTTTATCAATAAATGTTTGTACAAATAAAAAATTACACATTATATTTGAAGTATCAAGAGCATGGCAAGGTTGATGTTGTGAATTATGAACTGCTACTAGAGGTTGTAGAAATGGAATTTTGTAAGTTGTTTAGCTTCTATAAATTTTCCATGTGATGAGATTATTATCATTCAGGGAGAGATTGAGCAATGACATGATAGTTGGTCGAAGTCAATATGAGAATGACCCTGGGCAGTTAGAACGAGCGAACCTATGGAGAAAAAGGGAAATCATAATAGAGAGTGGTGTAAAACCATCAAGAAAAAGGGTAGACTATAGATAAGGACAAAGATTCTAAAGGTTTAAATGCATAATGCATTGTGAGGATAGTCCTTGTGACTGTAGGGTAGTATCAAAGTCAAATAGATTTAGAAGACAATTTTTAGGAAGGGGCAGTCTATAACAATTTAGGACACTTTTTTTATGAAAACACAGTCATCTCAAAGAGAAAATCAACCATGTATGCTCATGTAGGATATTTCAAAAATTTAATGAGCTCAAGGAAGGGATAGTGAAAGATCTCATAAAGAGCATTTTGAAGGAGTTTGTACAGTCATCAGGCAAGATAGAGCATGAAGACAGTGCACTAAGGGTAGTCAAGTCACCATGAAGAGCTTAATATTTAAAGTTCAGAAAAGAATGGCATAACATTGCAAAGTATCTAATAGTGGTGATAAAGGACAAGTTTTAAGGAGCACAACTTGATGATTTCATTGTCAGTAGTAAAAAACCTTGAAAGTTCATGAACTATTTTTCCTAAATGATCCCTTTATTTAATAAAAGTTCTAATTAGAAATGCTAATTATCACTTAAGAGTTAAGACTCAGAACTAGTAACAAAAAAAATTTCAAGTTCAACTATATGCATTATCAAATAGGTTAAAAGACCAACTTCCACCATGCCACCATGTAACTATATATCTACATAATCCTAACTAGTTTCATCAGTATCACTATTTTTTAATTCAGAAAGAAATAGTAATCATTGTTCCATATAGTCCCCTTTTAATGTGGATAACACAGTCATTGGTATTATAGTTAAAAAGGGTACAACCATACAAGATTCTTGAATACAATGATAAAGGATAGTCATAATTTTTTTGGATAGTCACTAACCATCATGAAAAAGAGGGCATTCCTCATGACTATAAGGTATTTCTTTAGAAGAATGAAGTGACAATCAAGAGTATAGAAGTTGTTGTCCCGTATATTATTTGAAGGTTACAATGATGAGCATTATATAAGAGGAAAATCCATCATGGGGCAGAATTAAAAGAGGGACAATTCTCATAAACTAAGAAAGGACTAACTCTATTAACAATCCAAGGATTCAACAATAATCACCTTACATAAAATAATGAGAGTCAACTAGAAAAAGATGATTGTCACAAGGAAAATGACAATAACAAATTTGAAAATAATATATCAGGAGACATGAACACAATGCTTACTATCAATGCATAATAAAGACAAAGTCTTTGGAGGGTAGACTTCATGAAGTTTGTACAGTCATAAGACATGAGGATAAAGCATGAAGATAAGGTGGCTGAGCTCATGAAACCATGCTAAGTGCAACCAACCCTATGATTGTCAATATTTATATGCATGAAGGACAAAGTTGCTAATGAAATCAACAAAGACACCATAAGATACATCTGAGAAGAAAAAGAAAGTGAAGACCCCTGGTAGGAAGTATGGTAGTCATTATGACAAACCATAATGAGAAAATATCAACATACATGATCGTCAAGGGTGAGAGTTGTTAGCTCAATATGAAATCAAGTCATTTTAATAAGGACAAAATTTCAAGGTTAATAAAGAGAGTTATGAAGAGAAAAAATGGAAAGGACAGTCACTATCACCTTGAAATGAAGACAACACTGTCACGTTGAAATGCTAAGGAAGGTAACCACTTCACTAAAGAAAATAATGCAATCAACATATATGAAGAGGATAAACCATTAAAGTACATTCCATAGTGAAGGAACTATCATTAATAGCACTCATAAGGTTTCAAACCTTTTGTGGTAGTCACCATTCAGCTAGTCAAATGAAATCATTATTCAAAAAGAAGAGAATAGAAGACACACCTGATGGAAAATCAAGAGAGCAAGGTCTTAAGGCGAGAACACTACATATAGAGAGATTTAAGGCTATTATTTTCTATGTAAGAAATTAATAGTGCAAAGACAAGGAAAGAGCAATGATCATGCATTAGACGACAGTCAAAGCAAGACCTAGGGCATACTGTGCAAGGAGTCATAATAAATTGGTGAACAAGAAAAGATAGGCCATATTGAAGCAGTCAATGAAATTCATACAAACAATGAGCAAGGTTATAGAAAAGATAGTTTATATTTAAGATGTCAACGACAATTAATGAGGAGTCAAAAATGCCAACTTCTAACAAGGCTTCACTCAAAGGCAGTTAGTTTCCCCAAGACAGGTATACCTGCAAAATTTCCTTTGTCATTTTTTCCAAAAGGATCCCTTGATTTCATAGAGGATAAGGATAAACCCATGTACATATCTATTGGGATTCTTGGGAGGCTTTATAGAGTAGTAAAAAACATATCAAAAGATAGTCCTTGTGTATTAGTGTCTCCAAGAGAAGATGCCCATAAAGCATATGACAGATCTCTTAAGGTTGAAGGTATGAGGACTATGTAAGAGATTCATTAATTTATAAAAGTTGGTATAAGGCTAAATGATCGTACAAGAGTAGAGAACATAGAGTGAAATGATAGTCAAGAGAATTCATGATAAAGTTTCAACTGGCAGTAAACTATGTATGAATATATGAAAGGATAATCTTTACCTAAATACATGACAATCACTATAAAATAAAGTTATAGACCTACAATAAAGCATGAAAATCATAATGAATCACCAAAGTAGATAGATATATAATGAGGATTATGAAGAACAAAGTGTGAAGACCATGCCACAAGTGATGATATTAAAAGGACAGAGTTTAGATAATGGTGTGCACGATTGAAAAGGACTGTAAAGAAACAATGACAACCTTTAAAAATAAATATTTATCATACCACCCTAACATAGTCTCTCAAAGGACAATCACCAAAGAGCGATGAAATTGTGACTATCCCTTTGAATAGGAGAATCACACTAAAGAAGCACAACCCACAATAAAAAAATAGAATGTTAAAATTTATAAATAAAGCCTAAAACTCAAAGTAAGATATTCGTAATATCTTACTGCCTATGAAACTCTTGACTTTAGCCATTCCATGGGAGTCACAAAGAATTACACCAATTTTTGATGGTGTCAAACCCTTCCTCAAACAAAATCTTATAGAGATGGAGCATACGATCGACAATTTATGCAAACAAAACAAGGAAAATCTATTTTCTCATCTTCTTTAAAAATAAAGAATAAATGATTTAAGGGAAGGTGCAAACATTCTAGATGAACAATGATACTTGGCAACTATCCTTTGTCTTAACAAGGGAATGGATTCAATTCTAAACATCAACATCAACTTTCAGTGACTTGCATGGTTAGACAACACTTTAATGGCATTCATTTGTTAATCAATTTTCTTATAACATGTCATTACAAATCCCCTTTGTACAATTACACTAGAAATCACACTTCATGTGAAATGGGCACATCGACGAGTTACTTGCATAACCAAAAGTTCATAACCACTCCATTACACATTACCTTCATGCCATGATGACGAATCAACATCTACCTTTCATTCACCATGTGGAATTAACCAACATCCAGAGAATGCCTTTATCAACTTAAAATTCATTTTCCTAAGTAATTTGAGTTGTTTCAAACATAGGGATGGGTTGATTAGGGTTATTCTTTAATGATCCTGCCAATTTACAATATTCTATTGTTCAAAACCTGATTCTCATCATCCGCATTTGTTTTATAGTTGTGGTATTGGCTACTGGGCAATGCATCCCTTATGCAAACTCTGCCATTTGTCTAAAAATATTTATCCCACGAGTTTTGGGATGCAACCTAGATTTGGGAAGACTATGTTTCTTTCTAATAAATTTCTTTCATGAGCATAGGAACCCTTAGCTATCTCATCATGATAGTAAGACTTGCTATGATGGTTTCTTGACCTATTCCCTCTTTGTTTTAAACATTTTACCATTTTGTAAAATTGCCCCTCCTTTTAGCGGACTTTCCCATCATAGGGTTACAATTTTTTGATTGTAGCCTGTAAATAAAGTCTTAGGGAAAATCCCCCTTTCAAATGCTAATATTCTAGGCTAAATGATTAAATATTTTTTGAAGAGGTGTCAGGGTTCAAATAAGTTGCAATCTTATAAAAGTGTGAATCTATTGATATGACATGCATTCTTTGTTGCATACATTGAAGACATTTAAACTGTTTCATTGGTCTATGAACAAAAAGCTCTAAGTCATATCATGTACCATAGACCAAAAATATATATCAAAAATTAAGGCATTGATTTGCTTCTTCTTGCCCTCGAACTGTTGTTTGCTCAATTATCTACTTGCCCAATTAGCTAAAAAGCTTAGTGTCATTGCTATCTAAAACTGAGAAGATTTATTTTCTAATTTAACTTCCTTTACATTATTAACATGAGACTAGCGGTGAATGCTACATCTCCCTCCTTGATCTAAAATTATTTCTCCTTGAGTTGGGTTACAATATTTTTTTGTAGCCTATAAATAAGGCTTTAGGGAAAATTTCCCTTGCAACTTCATATAGCCAAAGAGGAAATTCTTGAAGACTTATGACAATTCATTGCCAAGAAATCAAAATGTAATCATTCATGTGGATTAACTATCTTATAGTTTCTGGCTACTAGGTAATGCATCCCTTATGCAAACTCGGCCATATGGAATCATTTACTTGTCCATTTGGCTAAAAAGCTTTATCCTATAATTTTTGGGATGCAACCTAGATTCGAGAAGATTAAGTGTCTTTCTTATAAATTTCTTCCTTGAGCCTTGAGACTCTCAACTTTCTCATCATGATGGTAAGACTCGCTATGAATACTACTTGACCAACTCCCTCTCATTTAAAAAAAAATCCCTTTTTGCAAAACTGGCCCTCCTTTTAAATGGACTTTCCCTTCGTAGGGTAATTTTAGGGCAAATCCCCCTACAAATGCTAATACTTTGGGGTAAATGATTGAATCTTTTTAAAAAGGTGCTAGGTTTCAAATATGTTGCAATATTACACTACTAAAGAGAGTAAATCTAATGATATGAAAGGAATTCTTTAGCATAGTACAATACATTGAATACATTTAGACTATTTACAAAAATCCATTTGATAGGTCTATGAACAAAAAGCTCTAGATCATATCATTTAAAAGAAACCTTCATATACCAAAAAGACAAATTGCACATTAAGGCACTGATTTTCTACCATCTTTTTAGGGAAAACCCCCCTCGCAACTTCATAGTGTTAAAGAGATTAAATCTACTGATTTGGCATAAATTTTCACAAAAAGATACCATAATAGAATTCCCATATCATTGGTTATTGAACTCACTACAAAAAGATCTATTTTTTAAAGGAATACCTTGAAAAAACACACTAAAAATTAAGAAATTGCTATCATCTAGAAATGCGTTTGCACAACTTTGAAAAGGCTACACCAAATCCATCTTGTAAACACTCCTATGAGATATCATATGGTTAAAATATCAAAACCAATATTATATAAGTATGCATGCTATATACTTAAAACTTATGTTTAGTACAGTGCAGTATAGTGTTGTCTTAATCTATAAAACATTAGCGAGATAGTGTTTATATGAAAATTTCCCTCGATTATGGGTAGGGTTGCATTTTCATAACATAATATTGGAAGGTTTCCCAGGGATTCTAGAATAAGCTTATTGAAACCCTAATTATTGGAACCTGAATGTTGACCCAAGGACTGTAGTTTGCATAATGCAAGAACTTTTACATGACATTTTAAACAAAAACCCTTACATTTGGAAGCTTTATAGGGCTTCTCAATATAAGCTCAAAAAACACCAAGATACAGGAAGAAGTTTGCACTGAGTCATACTACATTACCGATATCCTTGTGTCCTAAATTTATACTTGCCAAAGAATTCCTCTATTCCCCATCAAACGTCTGCAAAAAGGCTCGAGCTTCAAACCCTAATAATCTTCATACATGGAAAACTCGTTCATTAATGAGCATCCAGTGAGAACAAGATGAAGGATTTTTTGTACTAAAGATATCAATTCAAGCTTACATTCCTTTGTGAGGCTCCCGACTCTCAAAATAATGAAAGGACAATGGAGGAAATATTTGCATCCTACCAATAATTTCTCAATTGTAGCAATGGAGAGGAAATGATTAGCATTCTGCCAATAATTTTTCAATTCAAAATATTTTTTTAACTACCCACTTTTATTTGTGTGACTAACTATTTAGTCCTTTTTATTTGTATGACTAAATAATTTTTTAGTCGACGACCAAGTTAGTCATTTATTTACTCATTTATAGCCGAGTTGCAAAAAATTAGTAGAATTTAGTCATTTTTAGTTATTGTGACTAAAAGTTTTAGCCACATAGTCATTTATTTTCCAAATTCTACTAGTGCTTCGACGAAGAGATTGGTTTGGTAAGCCCATAATCTTGACCTTCCTGAGCATAGTGTTGTGTCCTACCTATCTAGAGCTACCACACACTGGCTACAACCTACATGTATTACTTCCCTGCCTAGAATGCAATCATGGATAACAGTGAACTGATAATATAAATAGTGACTAATTACACTACTTTGGCCAAAGAATTCAACACCTTATACTTTGAGTGTGAGTCATCTATCCACCCACCCTTTATCTCGATTTGATATTGACCATAAACATAACACACATTCAATCTAAGGTAATGACATAACAAATTGTCCAACAAGGTTTTCCCTTAACCATGGATTACCCTAACCTGAAGAATAACAAAGTCTTAACAAAATGATTAACTATGTTATACCCTTTCCCATGGATCACTCTAACCTTAGGTATAACCATGCTAACCATACATGCACACATACTAGTGACCATCCAGGTTACCCCCTTTCTCATGGGTTATCTAACCCTAGGAATAACTTAGCTACCCACCCATGTTCAAAATGACATTTTCATAAAAGTACTATAAGATAGCAACATATTCCACATTTCACTTTTCATGCAACATCTATATAGTCTTGAAAAACGAAGTATAGTTCTAGTAGCATTATAGGTACACAAATTCCAATATAGTATAAATATGTATTCCCATATAAAAAGGGTTTCACTAATTTAGGATTCAACTATGAATCACACAAGATTATCCCAAACTAGAAAATAAACCAAGTTCATAAAAATAAGCTTATTAAGCATTCAAAATTAATCTTTCAAAAACAAAGGCAATTATAAAAAAAAAACTTTTCAAACATAAAATAATAAAGGAATAGAAATCAACATGCCTGGATTTATAGTTCCAACTGATAACACTGCTTCCCAAATTTATCCTTCTCAATCACGATAGTTACTCCTTCTAAGCCCAACTTATTTCCACTCTAGCCTCTTCTCAAAGAATTCTCAACAAATGTAACTCACAAAGACAACTCTCTTTTTCACCAAAAACTCTCAAATTATGCTTGCATAGAAAACTACAGCAGAATAGCAATGAAGAATTTCGAATGGAAAAGTGTAACAAAAGGTAAAGAGAACACCTCTATTTATACTAAAATATGAGCATCTTAATGCTACAAATAAGATATTAAATTCACCACCACTCTAACAACAAACCAAAAATGCATCAACTCAACTCATTTGGAACGATATGTGGCTAATTTAAACTTGTAGATTGTAACACATAATAATCCTCCTATTTCCAATTTCATAGAATGGATGAGTTGAATCCTTTCTTGTGACAACATAACTCTTTTATTGAGTCAAGGCATAATGATGCATTACTATATGTTTCCTATTTGATTTGCAATTCAACTACCCTTACAAACTTTTGCTATCTTTGTATTGAAGAAGTCTTATGTTTATCAGATGGCTTTGCCTGGATATGGCATAGGTAATAGACTTCTTTCTACATTACACTTATTAGAATATGGCACCAACATTTCATACTTAAGCGCCCTTTATTCATGTGTGGTAATACTAAGTCAACACGTTTGAAACAACATTTGTTCTTATTTTATGTGCAACATTTGAACCAGTAATTGTTTTCACCTTATGCACTGCTCATAAGTCTTTTGACTTAATCGCTTCATGTGCTTTATGCGCAACATTAAGCTTTGGCCATTGTAACATATATGGCAGTGCTATGATAATGCACTATATTTATTATAAAACACTTTTAATATATAACAAACAATATATACATTATACGTATTATTAATACATATTATAGCTATAATATATACAAATATATATAATTATATCCACATGATTACTAAATGCATTACTTTCCAATTAAACACACACACACACACACACACATATATATAAACATTTATCAAAATATTATATATATATACATATATACGTAACGAGCTAGAAAACATGCATTTTGTTACTCTGGTAGTGATGCATAGCTTGAACACTACATCAAATTGCACAAATAGTATTTAGTATTTTCTTTTGTTCTATAGTATTTAAATCTATGTTCATCTTGAACATATTTTATCTTCTTTTATTATAGTAAGAAGGATTTGTAGTCGATCTTGAATATCTTTTGCACACTTGATGTACATTCCATCAAGCATCCTATAAAATTAAATTATTAAATTGAAGCATGTTGTCAAATCATATTTATAGTTCTAAATATTGATATCATTGTTTTGTCTAATACCGAGTATTTATGTATTATATATATATATATATATATATATATATATATATATATATATTAGTCATCACATTTAATATTGCTAATAATGCTTATTTGTGTGCTGATATAATATAAAAGTTTAATATCATCACATCTAACAATAATTAATAATTATTGCATACCTATTAATAAATTTAAAATGAATAATATAATACATAACTCATCACAATATTTACAAGCAGAAAAAAATGATTTATTGATACAAAATACGAATCTGTATATAACCACAAATCATCTTGAATTGATACAAGAAAGAAATAAGTTGCAATGTAGAAAATACTTGATCTATATTCAGCCATAACAATATCTTTGTTATCTATAGATACAAATACTGAACATAACAAGCCAAATTCAAATTTTTTACCAATGCTCTAATGAATTTTGGATAATAACATTTCAGTTTCTAGGAATAGCCTTTTTAATCAAAGAACATTATTTATAAAGCCAATATCGTGATGACACCCACCATCATGCAACTCATAGAGACAAATTTTGATTATTTTCAATATAACAACACTTTTTTATAATGTAAAATAAGAATATGGTTTCCAATGTTTTGAAAGCCTAAAAAACATTTGCAATTCGAAACAAGCGACCGGTTTCTGAAATTGGACAATACAATGAACACAACAATTTTCTTTGGCTAAGAATTATATACATATTCTTTTTATTTGTTGAATAATTATTTCAGTCTACAATAAAGTTTGTTTTGTAATAAAAGATTATTTTTATTTCAAATATTGTGATAAATTTCTTAATCAAATATAAATTTATGTCTCTATATTGTTGGATGATAGTGTGTCTTTTCAAAAAAATTAAATGTATTATTATTATTTATTTCAAATGCTGTCATAAATTTATTTATCAAATATAAATATATCTCAAAATAGATATTATATATTAATTTATACACAATAAGTAGCACTCTCACTTATAATATAGATTTTTATGTATTTTTTAAATTTATGGTTGAATATGAATATTGTGGCAAAAAAAACCCACGATCACTAGTACTTGGTTACATGGTTAAAATGTTTAACGGTATAAAGACATGTTAATACTAGTATACTAAGACTACATCATAGTCCTAGCAACGATCAAGGAAGGGACACTATTCAATTACTCAAGATTACTTATGGAATTTCTTGTTTATCAAACTTGACATAATTCTTTGCATTGGTCTCTGACAATAGAAACTTGAACAATGCTTGAGTATTCTATTGTTGATGGTCAACATATTTTTTAAACAAAATAATAATCATTGCCAATATATTTGTATAAATATGCTATTAAAAATTGAACTAAATTTCTTGTTATGAAATATAGTTGTCTAATAGCTTTGTCCATTCTATTATTCCTTGATTTTGGTATTAGAACAAAAAGAATATCTCTCCCTCAAGTCAACTTCATTATTGTAAAAATATACACCTAATAACTAGTACTTGGAATTGCATAATTAACGATGATCAAATATACAAATATACCTTATGCTATCTTTTCTAAACCCTACAATCATTATGAATTCCAAAGTTTTATATATTTATCATTCAATGGTTTTTTGCTGACTGAAAAAAAAAAAGAGGCAAGAATGTATAGTTTACTGAATTGATCACAATCCATTTGAAAACTAATATTACTTACAAAACTTATCTCTTAATATTAGAAAACATTTTTAGTTATTATTGCAATCAATCATTATAGAAAAATAAATACTTAACCAAATTTAAAAATATTGGATTGGGACTATGTGCTTGAAAATAATGTGTATATTTACTCTGTTGCATAAGCAATCCAATTTCCATATGCATATCATTAATAATTTTTATTACACAAATTTGAAACAATAAACATTTGGAATAATTGATTGACTTTATAGAGCTAAACCTATAAGCTTTTAGATTCAATTTATAATTACTGTATCCAACAATTATTTTCATGCATTAGAATATATGTATATACGTTTATATTAATGTAATTATATACATATATATTACGTATATATAACATTATTTTAATATCTGTACTTAAACACATATATTCTCATATTCATCGATTGATGTATATACATGAAGTGTATATATATATCGCATTTGTTCAATTGATATTCCCATGCATATGGGTTATCCATTCATGAGCATGTGTAGATACGTCTATCTACCTATACTCATGCACACATATACTCACATGTATGAGTTATTGTATACATGCACATATATACATATATAAATTTTATGTATATACTTCATCGATTAAAATATGAACATACGAGGAAGAACTTTCACTCAACATAAAGACTCAATCACATATTTTGAGTCAAGAACATACTCAAACCCTAACAAAAGGTTACTTACCATTTCCCAAACTATCTAAATTCAACTAGACCAACTAGAATATGAGTGTGCATATGCTCAATTAGGCTCATCAAGGGTTACCAAACCAAGTTCTTCTCCTGAGTGATACTCCCCCTCTCTTCTGGAGGTTCAAATTTATTCTTGCATCTAGCTTAGTGCATCAGAATAGTTTTTAGCTGATAACATTACATTCACATGCATCATATATTTTCATCTTTAGAACGTTATAAAATATCAAATTGAATTAAACATTCATTCATCATATTTTCATCAAGATTCATGTACAAAACATAATCATATATTAAATTTTTTTAACCCATCCAGGTAATAGTAAATAGGTAACAACATAATGGGGTGTAACATTATTCTTTGAAATTTTAGTAGCTCAAGCGAAGCATAACTCCTATTCTTACAGTTGTTGTTCCAAAAATTCCTCTTTCTATACCTTCTAGTGAGCTCCAAGAAGTAAAATCTTTACTTCAAAGCTTTAGCAATGAGTTAGTGACCTTAAAAAGACAACAAATGCAACTGAATAGGATATATCAACAAAAAAATCCTTCATATCAGCAAAATAGGTCATCACATCCAACAGATACACAAGGTTAAGGATAGTTAAGCTATATTAGGACTTTGAATATAGTAAATCCCAATGTTGTTAGCATCTCCAAAGCTATTGTTCCCACACAAAACAATCTAGTACAAGAGCAAAAATAGTGAGAGGGAAACTATGGCCAAGCTCTCACAATGTAAGATGTACCTACTAGGACAAGATGTACCTACTAGTTCAAGACAACAGCATGAAGGAGTTGAGCATGATAAAACTCAATATCATTATGTGCAAGGCAAGCCAACTTTGGCTAATTAGGAAGAAGCTGAGTTTTGTGGAATGAACAAGGTTGAAAAAACAACAAAAGAGTCAAATTCCATAATGCAATACAATAGGGTAGTGAGGAAGAGAGCAATAGGAGATGGATCAGCTACCATAATTGATCAACCATCCATCCCACAAGCATCCCAAGGTGTCACAAGTGTTTTAATAATAGAAAATACTACTACTATTCAATTGTAGCAATTGTCCCAAAGCGTAGTTTGGTGCCAAATTAGGTTCTAGCAAATATAGATATTACTGTCCCAAAGGTTTCTCCAAAGGTTAGTGCAGTTCCATTTAATATTGTAGAGAAAATGGAGATAACTTGAATGTATCAATGTGGGAAGCATTATCTATTCCTACATACAGAGACTTATTGCAGGAAGCTTTGAAAGGGTTTGATCAACCACCTAGGCCAACAAAGGAAATGTTAGAACAACAACCAATATGATTTAACCCAAAGAAGAGACTAATACCAACAAAATCAGTAAGCCTCCTCCATTCTTCATGTCTTTGATCATTACTGATTTGATTGTTCATAATTGTACATGAAGGGCTAGTACTTTTGTTATGCTTAAAAAAGTAGCTAATCAGTTGGGTATAAAATATGAAACCATCACCAAGGGTGTTGTGTAATTATATGGAATTGTTGTTAGGACCATATGATTCATTAAAATATGAAGTTAACCTTACATGCATGCCCAAATTGCACTGTTGTGCAAGATGTATCAATTATAGATCTCCCTCCCTACTTTTCCATTTGCTTATCCAAGGAATTTACAACAAAATAAGGAGGATATCTATCATCTGATTGGTCTCATATGCTCTATAGAACTAGGTATGGAACTAAGGTTACTATCAAATTTGAACCTATCTCCAAATACCATATTGAGCCATATACTCCTCTTTCAATTAATATTAATTACACTATTCTAGACCAGGAAGAAGGAATTGATGATCATGAGGCTACCACTCCCACAAAGGAAATACCATATTTATTACTTAATGAGTAGGCGGCCTACTCCATAGGTAATTTGTATCTTGACATGGAAGATATAGGTTTGTGCACATATTTTGTCCATGAGGAAAAGGTATAAATTATAAATCTACTGAAGGCATAAGAGGCTAAAGACGGTATATGGTAGTTGTATTTTGATGAATCTATGTCCAAAAATGTAATATGCCCAATTAAAAATATCTCAATAAAATAAAATTTGACATTATGAATATAAATAAAGACATTAATTTGGACAAACATTTTCCATCATAGCAACACATGTCTAAATAATAAAATTATATTCATTTCCAAATGTCAAAAGTCAATATACATACTTTGAATTGGCATTCAATTACCACATAGTCAACTCAATATTACATCAATGATACAAAGTACATCAAATAAGATGGAATTCCATTGTGATTCCTCTTTAAAATCTCGCCTCCACTAGTGGATGAGAATATGGTTCAGGTGCTTTTCCACCCAACCACAAAGCTACGCTTCCCCAAAATTCTTTAGTCCATCGAAGAATACTTGAACCTACAGCAAGAGATACAATATGCAAGCTAGAATCTGGTGCATGCCTAACTACATGAATTTCTATCTACTTTTAGAACATGCAAGTTCCACGTTAGGTAAAGACAAAGAGTAATAAAATAAAATATCCATTCCACATAATGGTTGCAAAGCTTGGCCAAGCTCATGCTACATAAGCAACTTAAAATTAGATTTTGGAAAAGAAAAATCTATAGTCTTTGGCACCCATCCCAGAAGGAAAATTTCCATAACAAAGAAAAAGGGGTATCCCTCCCTTCTAGACCATCCACTAGCAACATCAATGTGCTACAGTGCATTCAGTACTTTTGTATCATCGCATCACAATCCATTTTATCATACATCATGTAGATAATCAAAATAATTCTAGAATATCCAATAAGACATACATTAAGTAAACTATCATTTAAATGGATTTGTATTTACACATCAATAATGTTCTATTTTTTTCATTTCTCCCTTTGCAAAAAAAATTAAGCAAATGTAAATTAAATGAGTAAATAAGTTGAAATAAGAAGGTGTCGACCTCCTACAATGAATTTAATAACTAAGCCCTTACAGCCATGATTCAGATATTGGACACTGGACCTAAATAGCCATCTTAACCATCATGAAGGTACATTTAAATTGTCAACCTAGGGACGTGAACTTGAAATGGGTCAGCACAGTATGTGCACTAGGAACTTCAAAGTAGTCACCTTCGTTCTATAACTAAGAAAGACTTAACACTGAAAGTAAATTGCACGAAAGGAACAAAGTAAATGTTGAACATCACTCAATCAAATCTAAACTGATTATGCATAATAGGAAGGAGAATTTGAACATCAAACATGAAACTACTCTGCTCGCTTTGGCTGCAAGAACAATCATAGAATGTAATTCTAGTGGCTACAGGAACAATCAATGCCAGAATCTTAACTAAGTACTAAAAAAAAACTAATACTAATCTAACTAAACTAAAGGGATGGATTACTCACCAAGTGGCCCCCCTTGGATGAGTATCCTCTAAACTAATGCAAACTTAGATACTCAACTCAGAATCTTATTTCATTCATCTGAATATGCAATTACAAAAGTATGGCTGATTATCAGCTTGTATAATAACTTGGTGATCGACTCACTAACTTGCTAGCTCTTGAGGAAGGAGGATCCAAACCTTATTTATACCAACTAAACAGGGCAATCAACTCCCACTAACTGAGAGGATGCCATTTAGGGAAATCAGAGAAGAGAGTTGAAGGGTGGTTACACATGCAAGGGAATCCATTCAGACATGCATGCCCAAACATGGACTCGACCACTACAGTAATGCCCGTAGTGCTCAATTCCATTGAAGATTGGTACAAGGCAGTTACATGCGGCTGACATGGGAATCTTCTACCATCGTCCCCAGTTGACCTTCGCGCGACTCCTCAACCTGACCAGCTAGCGGCTGCATTTCTCAACTTAGCATTTCAATCATGTCTGCATGGAAATGTCAGTACACATAATAATTGCATAATTATAACCACCTTAAAGAACATCCATCAATCACATGCAAGATTAATATAGATGGTCCACATAATAGGTAAATATCATTAAAATGGGCATAAATGAAATTAATCCCAAATGTCTAATGTTTGAGAGGAACTATATAAAAGTGTCAGCATATAATATCAAAGTATGTGGTAACTTTAGAAAATAACAAGAGATTCTACCCCCTAACTAGGCCAAAAACTAGAGTCATCACTCCCCCCAACTTAACATTTTGTTGGTCCTCCAGTAGGGGAATAATTATGCTTCTGCTTGGTTAAGGCCTTGAAGTCTACAACTGATAACTATCCAATGTCGGTGTCTGTCGTGGGTGAATTGGGATTCCAATAGAATCCTCCCAACTTATCAAGTCTCCTCCATCTCTGTTGTTCTTTTTCAATTTCATACCTGTAGAATCTGAAATTTTGTACAGGCCATAGGAGGGTAGGTGGCTGAAAAGTTAGGGGAAGCTATTCTCGCCCCTTGGTTCTCCCAAGCTGGATGTATCTTTAAATTCTCTTTATTGCAGCAGTATATTTATGGATAGAATATGGCTCAGCCTATTTTAGCTCATCAGTTAATAGGTTCCATCTTTGGGATAGATATCCCCTCACAGTATCTTCTTTTGCTTCGGTTTTTACCTCATACTCACTGTAAACTACCTCAATCCAAGGCATAATCCTGTTACCATAGCTTGGCCTAAAGAGCAATCTATTCCAGTTTGTATAAATGTCTTTGGGGTTCTTTGATTCAGCCCTGATGGCCAGGGGAATATTGGATTCCCTTTTATTATAAGCATTGTATTGTTCACCCTAGCTAATCTCATTCTGTACCCAAGACATAAATGCTCTCAATTGTATGTCTCCAACATAAGGCAGTGGGTTCCAGTCTTGGTCTTTTGGGACATAAAAGTTTTGTAAATAAAATTCACATAATAAATTTTTCATTTCAGGGGAAGCAATCCTGTAAGCATTGAAAAATTCGGTTGGAGTTTCAATGGAGGGGTTCAAACTTGAGATGATCCTTGACATTCTAAAGGAGAGATATTTCTCCTTCAAATTCAAAGCATAAACCCTTGGAGGGGTTTTGCATTCCAAGATTTGTGGCACCAAGGTTGCAATTCCACTTACCCTTTCCTTCAGAAAGACAATTTCCTCATTCTTCTCTTTGATCATCTCATCTCTGTCTTGGATTTCTTTTTTCAACCGTTTCTTCTCCTCTTTCCATTCCTCCTCTCTTCTTTGTATTTCTTTCCACAAATTTAGAATTGATGTATGCATTGAAAAATCAGGAGGGTTATAGATTCCTACCGGGATTTTCATGGATGGTTCCTTCCCATATAGAACTACCTGCATAGATTCAAGATGTCCCACTGATTCAGGTTATAGAGGTATGATTCATCTTTCCTCCTTTTGCTGTAGGGCCTCTTATTCTTGTTCTAGTGGTGGCTACAGGAACTCCTGATCTATTTCCTTACTTTGCTATAGGAACTCCCACTCTTGGTCTTGTTGTAGGAACTCCTGACTTTCTTCATGTTTTTGAATCTCAACTTCTTCTGCAATGGCAACAAGATCCGTTAGGGTCATTTTTGCTGCCTTATCGAATATATCTTCTTCTTTTATACTCTCCTGCTCCATTGGAGCTTCTGTGCTCTCACACAATGTCCCACCAAGCTTAGGATTTTCCTTTGAAGGTACATCAACAACCGGCTTCAATTTCTTGAGAGGGCTCTTTCATTTTTCTTTGGCTACAGGATGAATAGTGCCAACCTTCCTTTTCTTAGGGCTCGGCACCTCTTTTTGCACAAATTGTGTTTTTATTTTCCTTGGTTTTTCCTCCCTCTTTTGTGCCCTTGATTTTATTATAGTTTTAAGTGGAACATCATCATCATCATAATTTTATGAAGAATTTTCTTTTTCATGCTCATTATTAGAGGAACTAACGTCTATAGTCTTTTCTTCAACGGGAGGATCCACACTAGCTCTAGAGGTCGAAGCACTAGGGGTGCCTTCAGTCATGCTTAATTTTTTGCTAGACCTACATTTTTGAGGTGAAACCCTAGGTTGTGATGGATCAGGTCTATACTGCTAAGCTTGTACAAAATCCTCCTGGGTCATTCTAGGTGTTGCATCATGCAAAGATCTTACAACCAACAATTTAATTAGACAATGGTGGGATACAAAGTTTTCCCTAACTTTTTGGGTTTCTGCTGCCATAATGGAGAGAAGGTTGTACAAGACATTGGACACATTCATCTTCCTCCCATGTCTTATATGGCTCAACAATTTGAAGTACACCAAATGCAGGTTCGATAATCGACCTTCGCAGGTGATATAACTGATGATGTATACGGTTGCTTGCTTCCATGGCTCGGGTAGAGAGAGTCTTTTAGCTCCTTGTTTGTCAATTGTGAGTGGAGGGTCACCATGTATCGTGAATATAGACCTAGTTGTCCTAATATCCTTAGAAATAGGATAAGGTTCGATGTCAGCTGGCAACCCTAAAACTTTTGCAATTCATTCTTCAGTTGCTATGACCTCCAACCCTTTCACTATGGCTTTTCCGTATGAAAATGTCTGAGCAAACTCCAATACAATACCCTCATCAAAACTATCCAACTTTAGAAAATAATCCAACCAACCACAATTTTGAAATTTGATTAGGCATAGTGCATCCTATAACAAAGCATCATGAGCTAATGGCTCATTCCAAATGAGTCTACCTCCCATTGTCTATACTCAACTTGTCACTCTGCAAAATTATCTTCTGTAATTCTCAAATTATTTCCTGCTTGCTTGTTGAATTGCTGACTGAATTTCTTTCACTCTATTTTTAGAAATTACCATTTTCATTTCAAAATTATGATAGGGTTAATAATGGCAAGAAATGGTAATAAAAGGGGATCATAATGAGAGGAAATGGCAGCGACAGTTTAGTGTCACATCACACATGTGAGCCATCTTTCATTTTAAATTTTGAATTAGTTCAACAAGATTTGTTGACGCAAACAATCATGTACTGACATGTGGCAATATTTCTACATCTTTCTTACCCCTCCCCCCAGCCTAAATTTGGACATGTGTCCACACATGCAAGATGGCAATATTGATTTGATGAGGGGTAAATTTTTTATGTGAATGTCCATATTATCTTACAGTGATTAAATGAAATGCTCTAAAAGATAATTAAGAATGAAATTAATGCACACGTACCTGAGTGTGTACAAACATGATTGTAGAGGATTCATTGCAATGATCGGGGAGAAAGTACGACTTTGCGTTGTTAAGAAATAATTGAGCAATTAAGGATGATGAGGTGGAATGGTGTGAGGTGAAATGAAATGGTGGAAGAGAGAGAAAGGTGGTACAGATGGGCAGATGGGAAGATGAGTGAAGAAATGGATTTCTACAAAAGTAGAAATCTTTATTATGACAAGTACGTACCTCATTTAGTCGGAAGGAGGGACACTAGGTCCACTGACTTTGGCTGTAGGAACTCCTTGGTTGCATAAATTATGCTCGGGTGTTACATGTTGGATAAATTGCTGCAAGAACTCTTCTTTGGAAGCTGGCCTGTGATATAATCTTAGATGGTGCCCATTCACCAGTAATTTGAATTTGATAGGGTTGATGGTCATGAGCTGCAAAACTCCATTGGGAAATACCTCAGCAATTTCATATGGCCCTAGCCATCTTGTCTGCAATTTTCCTGCGTTATCTTTGTACCGTGAATCATAAAGTAATGCCCAATCACCTAACTTAATTTTTTCTTTCTTTGATAAATCGGTCATGCCATTTGACTCTTTGACTTTGCACAATTTCAGTATGGTGCAAGGAAAATTTCCTCATCTCATCTAATTCATTCAACTGCATAATTCGTTCTTTTTGTGCCTCAGAAATTTCCATCCCCAACTCCACAACAGTTTTGAGAGTCTTGTGCTCAAATTCGATAGGCATCATGGCTGTCTTCCCATATAGTAGCTCAAATGGGGTGAAGCCTGTAGTTGTCTTCGAGGTGGTCCTGTAAGCCCAAACTGCTTCTGATAATCTATTTGCCCAGTCCTTTCTATGAATGTGCACTATTTTGGTGAGGATGGCCTCAATCTCTCTATTTGTCACCTCAACTTGTCCATTTGCTTGAGGGTGATAAGGAGTGGATTTTATGTGCCTAATGTTATATTCATTAACTAATGTTGTAACAAGTGTTGATGTAAATTGAGTTCCTTGATCAATCACTATTTCTCTGGGTACTCCATACCATGTGAAAATTTCTTCATAAAGAAATTTTGTAACCTTGTTGTCTCGTGTATGCTTCATGGCTTTGACTTCTACCCAATTAGTTACATAATCCATGCACACTAAAATATAAGACTTACCATTGGATGGAGGATCAATGGGTCCCACAAAGTCCAAACCCCACTTGTCAAATGAAGTGACTACAATTTGGGGACAGAGTGGCATCTCATATGACTTTGTTGGCCTGCCCATCCTTTGGCATCTATCACATCTCCTTGTATATCTTCCTGCATCTTTGTGTAATGTAGGCCAATAGTATCTTGTGTTCAAGATTTTCATTGCTGTCCTTTTAGCTGTGAAATGTCCTCCACAGGGTTCATCATGGCATGCATGCAAAATTTCATAGGTCTCATCTTCCCTCACACACCTTCTCATAGCGTGATATGGTCCAGTATAAAACAGGCATCCAACTATCCATGAAAAAGAGAATAATTTTTCAATCAACACTCTTTCTCTTTTGGGGAGAAGTGAGGAGGAACTCTCCCTATCACAAGGTAATTAGCTATGTCAGCATACCAGGGTGTCTACACACTAATGGAGAATAGATGCTCATTAGGAAAGGAGTCATCTATGACTTGACTATCTTCTGATGTTGTCAGCCTAAAAAGAAAATCTGCAACAACGTTGGCCTTTCCTGGTTTGTCTACAATAGTTATATCAAATTCGTGCATTAATAACAACCATCTAGCTAACCTTCTTGAGATTAGGGGTTTGTTCATGAGGTATCTAATGGTTGCATGGATAGTGTGCACAAAAAAATGATAGCCTGTTATATAGTGCCTGAATTTATTCAAGGCATAGATTACTGCCAACATTTCTTTCTCTGTTACTGTGTAATTGAATTCAACTCCTTGCAAGTTTTTGCTGAGAAAATAAATGGCATTTTAAATAGCTTCTAATTTTTGTCCTAGGACTGCTCCTATGGCATAATCTGATGCATCAATATGGATGTGGAAAGGGATTTCCCAATTTGGTCCCTTAAGTACAGGAGCATGAGTTAGAGTTGTCTTTAAATTAGAAAATGCTTTATGACAACTTTTTGTCCATTGAAACTCAACATCTTTAGTCAGAAGACTATACAGTGGGGCTGCTATTTTGCTAAAATCTTTGTTGAAACATCTATAGTAGCCTACATGTCCTAAGAAACTCCTAACATCCTTTTGTTTTGTAGGTATAGGCAGATTATTGATTACCTCAATTTTTGTAGGATCAACTTGAATTTTGAGGTGGGAAATGTAGTGGCCAAGAACTACACCTTCCTGCATCATCATGAAACACTTTTCACTATTTAAGGATAGATTTTGGTCTTCAATCTGTGTAGAACTTTCTTCAAATTGTCTAATGCTTCATCAAAACTGGCACCATAGGTAGTAAAATCGTCCATATAGATCTCCATGCAGTCAAGGGAGATATCTGAGAATATGTTGATGACTGCTCTCTGAAAACTGGCAGGTGCATTGCATAACCCAAAGGGAAGTACTGAATAGGCATATGTCCCCCATGGAAATGTAAATTTAGTCTTCTCTCGATCTTCTGGTACAATTTGAATCTGGTTGTATCCATTGAATCCATCAAGAAAAGAGAAGTATTGTTTTCCTGCAAGAGAGTCTAGGACTTGATCTACAAAAAGTAGGGAAAAATGATCCTTCTTAGTGGCAGCATTGAGTTCCCTATAGTCAACACAAACTCGCCATTTCCCTTCTTTGTTGGGTACAATCACCAATGGGGACACCCATTGGCTGTCTGAAATAGGGTAGATAAATCTTGCGTCTAGTAGCTTTTGCAATTCTGTTTTGACAATTTCCCTCAATGCAAGGTTGATTCTCCATTGTGGCTGCCTTACAGGCGTATACTCATCTTTGATATATATTCTATGAGTTTAGAGCTTTGGATCTAATTGCTTCATGTCATGATAATCCCAAACAAATGCTTTTTGATGGGATTTCAATAATTTTGCCAATGTCAACTGTTGTCCCTCACTGAATTTACTGTTGATGTTTAGATATTGTCCTTTAGACACATGTACTTGTGTAACTAGCTCTATCATAGCTGCTTCATTAATACAAGGTACCTTAAGTTCAAGTGACAACTTTGTGTGAAATATACCTGTTGCTGCAGGACTTTTTTCTATCGGAAGAGTGGCTACAAGAAGGGTGGTTGTAGGAAGTCTGTCTGTTGGAAGAGTTGCTGCAGGTTGATCATGCAGAACTGACATAAGTGTTTGTTCGATGTCGGTAGAACCAGACGCATGAGTGGGTGATGCTTCCTCTATCTGATAATGGTTATGAATGATACTAGATAACACTTTATCTTCATCTTGAAGTTATAGGAAAGGACTTCTTCTGAGCATCATGAGCTGCGCCAAAGAGTTGACTTCTTCAACTTCTTCACCGATATGTGGCCATACACAATTTTCCTCATTATGGGATGGCTGAGCATGAGGATAAATAACAAGCTTTTTAGTATTCCTGCCATCAGAAATGGTCATGTCACCTAACTAACATCCAATATAAGTGTCTGCAGTTGCTAACCATGGCCGACCAAGGATAATTGGATACCCTCCCAGTGTGGCTTTAGGGGAAAGAACCATAAAGTTAGCAGGATACTCCCAAGAGTCTATAATCACCACAAGGTCTTGTACTATGCCATCAAGCTTAACAATGGAACTATCAGCAAGCTGCAGGATGGTAGGAGTGGATCTCATGTTTTCAATATTCAGTTGCTGCAGGATGTCTTTAGTCATCACATTGATTGTTGCACCCAAATCAATCAAATCATTCTTTATGTTCATCCCATTTATAACAACTTAAACTATAGGGCTACCTGGATCATTGTACTTGGGGATAGTTACTTTTCCAAGCATGATGTCAGCAAGTTGCCCCACTACATGAATTTTAGTTGGGTCCTTCTTTTTGCTTTCTTAAGGCATGCTTCCTTAATTGCTTTTCCATAGATAGGGACATATTTTATGGCCTGGAATAGGGGTATCTGGACACATATATGCTTTATTTGATCTAGGATATCAAAAATAATTTCCTCCTTGTCTTCTTTTTTCTTAGCAACTTCTAATCTCTGAGAGAATGGTGGTTCTTGTGTTGTTTGCTTAGCTGGAACTGATTCAGGATTTTTAGTTGTACAAGGCTGAATGGGACCAGTCAAATATTCTTCTTGCTCTTCCATAGGGAGCTCAGTGATAATGGGGGTGGAAGGCACTGACAAGGTGGTTCCTGAACATAGACATATGTCACTTAAACTCACATCATATGTAGGAAATTGATTTGGATCAACATAATATACAGGCTGTTGCTATGGTTTATTATTTGGGTTTGGTGTGGGTTGGGCTGGTAACTGGGTAGGTTTGGGTATATTTTCACTTAGATTAGTAGGAGGCATTATAACAGGTTGTTGGGGTTGAGAAGATGGCTGCATATAGCTGGTTTTCTAATTTGGCCATTGCTGGCCACCTCTCCATTGAGATGTTTGCTGCTAGTTTCTTGGAGGTGGTTGCCAAGGTCCTTGAAATTGCTGCCAATTCCCTTGAGGTTTCTGCCACTGAGGTGATAAATTTTGATAATTGGACCAAGCATTGGGAGGGTTATTCCAAGACTGGGGTGGGTATCCTCCATAGTTGGATGGATAGGGTGACTGCCACTGGTTACCAGATGAATAAGAATTAAAATATGGTCCAACAAAAGATGATGGATCTGGTGGCATACCTTGTCTTGAAGCCCATGGCATTTTCTATGCAACAAAGTAGACTTGGTCTTCCTTAGTCTGGATTGGTTTGAATTCAGGTGGAATATGTTTACTGTCAATGTTAGCTATCACCTTGCATTTGTAGTCCCTCTTCTTCTGTCTGCAATAAGGGCAATATTCTGTTAGCATTGCCTCTGCCTCCTCATGTTTCTTCTTAGCTTGAAGTGTATCTAGTTGAGTAGCTAGACTGTTGATTATATCCTGCTTGAAATCTACCAACAAATTAGTAATCTCCATCCTTGAGACTCCACTACTAGATGACTTACTCATAGAGGATTGGCAGGCTCTTCCTTTCTTTGAAGCTGCCCTAGAATAGTTCTGGCATATCTTCTTGATATCCTCCCAAGGGACTTGAGTGATATCTCCTCCTACCATCACGTCCAAGGCATCAGTGCAAATTTCACTAATTCCTCTCAATAAAATAAATATTTGCGAGTCTTCATTAAGTGCATGATGTGGAGATTTCTGCCGATAAAACAAAAACCGTGAAATGAAATCCTCCAGGCTTTCATCTTCTTTTTGCTGCATTATGAAAATGTCACCTCCTCTCATATCACTACCCCTGCAATACTCCTTGTATTTTTCAAGAAAATTTGTCTTCATATCTTCCCAAGTTTGCACAGTGTTTCTGCCAAGGCCCATAAACCATCTCAATGCAACCTCTTTCAAAGTAGTAGGAAATAGCTTAAGTTTGTGGGCATCAGTAGTATAGTCATAGCTTTTGCAAAGTATATCAAACTCAAACAAGAAGGTATCAGGATCTTCTATGACAAGTCCATAGAATTTAGGAAGGACTGAAGTAGGGATATTTTGGAGGTTATCTACTTCATTCTGTTCAACATTGGGAAAATGAAAAATTGGTTGGTTCTACCTATTAGGCTTGTCTCTATTTGCATTAGCCATGCCTGCTTGATGAAATTCCAGAATAAAGTGTTCTTCAACAGGATTTTGATCTTCAAGGGAAACTTTAGAACTGGTCAAGTCAGGGAATATATCAGCAAAGGGTTGTGGCTCTTCTTCTTCATCATTTCTAGGCAGATTTGGAAGCTCTACTAGCTGAAATGGGTCAAGATTATTAGGAAGGAATCTCCCATAAGCATCTCTTCTTCTTCTATGCATGCGATGTCAACTCAGTATCAAACAACTCACACAAAGAATGGGTGGGAAATAATAGTGGATCATAATGTCTAACACTAAGAGAAAATTCCAAAAACACTACAACAGAAAAACTATCAATGAATCCAAAGGACTCCCTAGTTTGACACCATCCCCGACAATGGCACCAAAAATGTCGGCCTCCTACAATGATTTTAATAACTAAGCCCTTACAACCATGATTTAGATATTGGACACTGGACCTAAATAGCCATCTTAACCATCATGAAAGTACATTTAAATTGTCAACCCAGGGACGTGAACTTGAAATGGGTCAGCACAGTATGTGCACTAGGAACTTCAAAGTAGTCACCTTCGTTCTATAACTAAGAAAGACTTAACACTGCAAGTAAATTGCATGAAAGGAAACATAGTAAATTCTGAATATCACTCGATCAAATCTAAACTGATTATGCATATCAGGAAGGAGAATCTAAACATCAAACAAGAAACTACTCTACCTGCTTTGGTTGCAGGAACAATCACATAATGGAATTCTAGTGGCTGCAGGAACAGTCAGTGCCAGAATCTTAACTAAGTACTGAACAAAAACTAATACTAATCTAACTAAACTAAATAGATGGATTACTCACCAAGTGGGCCCCCTTGGATGAGTATCCTATAAACTAATGCAAACTTAGATACTCAACTCAAAATCTTATTTCATTCATTAGAATATGCAATTACAAAAGTATGGCTCATTATCAACTTGTACAATAACTTGGCGATCGACTCACTAACTCTCTATCTCCTGAGGAAGGAGGATCTGAACCTTATTTATACCAACTAAATATGGCAATCAACTCCCACTAACTGAGAGGATGCCATTTAGGGAAAGCAGAGAAGAGAATGGAAGGGCGGTTACACATGCAGGGGAATCCGTTCAGACATGCATGCCCAAACGTGGACTCGACCACTGCAGTAACGCTTGCAATGCTCAATGCCATTGAAGATTGGTACAAGGCGGTTACATGTGGCTAACATGAGAATCTTCCACTGTCATCCCTAGTTGACCTTCGCGTGACTCCTCAACCTGACCAACTGGTGGCTGCATTTCTCAACTTAGCATTTCAATCATGTCTGCATGGCAATGTTAGTACACATAATAATTGCATAACTATAACCACCTTAAAGAACATCCATCAATCACATGCAAGATGAATATAGATGGTCCACATAATAGGTAAATATCATTAAAATGGGAAGAAATGAAATTAATCCCAAATGTCTTATGTTTGAGAGGAACTATATAAAAGTGTCAGCATATAATATCAAAGTCTGTGGTAACTTTAGTAAATAACATGAGATTTTACCCCCTAACTAGGCCAAAAACTAGACTCATCCAAAGGTATATCACATGTATGTGTGCATGCATAAATGGAGAATTTATGCATGTACAAATATATGCCATAATAATTATAGTTTGAATGTGCATATAAATTCTTAAGATTAAGGTAAAACCATTCTACATACAAATTTTCATATTCAGGGAGATATCAACATCACAAGATACACAATTTTGAATTTACAATAACCAAAAAAATTGAAATAATAATATAAGGAATAGCAATTTCTAGACTTTGGCATGAATTTGAATTTCAACTAGAATGTAACAAGGTCATTTACTTTAAAACAAAAAGAAGCCAATTCCAAAAATAATCTGAGATAATCAGGATCTATTCATTTTGATGAGCCCATTAATTAGCTAGTTTTTTGTTATCTTTATGTTGCTTATAAGACATTCCTAAGAAAATTATTCCTACAATATGCCATCTTTTATGTCTATTACATGTAGACCTTGAACTTGGTTAAATTATATGGAAATGCAGTTATGATATGATGATGTTGCATGATTGATATGTGAATATGTATGAATTATAATTGATATATGTGTTTAATCATGGTAGTTAGTATTGTGTATGTGTTTTATGAACTAACCCCTTGCAGCCTAAGAAGACATTGTAGCTTGTAGCAACAACAAAATGCAACTCACAATCGAAGGAGTTCATGGAAAACAAAAGAGGGGATGTTCTTGAATACACTAAACATAATAATTACAACATGGAGACACCTGATGAAGACAATCGTGCATCATTATGACAAATAATAAAGGCATTGAAGAAGGAGAACCCTGTTATCATTAGAATTCTAGCATAACTGATTCTATGTTCCACATTCTAGTTTTGTTATTGCAGAGTTCTAATCCTATTTGGATTCTTATTTATTTTTAGTTGCAATTATGATAGCTAAATCTTAATTACACTCTAATATCTAGGGAGTTGTAATTAATGATTTTAGTTTAGAGTTGTGTTGTGAATAAACTCCCATGTGCATGTATATAATTGGTGGTTGAGTCTTAATAATAGAGGTGTTGATTAATATTTCAATGTGGATTCAGTTATCAAACACTTTTCAATTTCTAGTTGTTATTACACAGACATGTTGATGGTTCAAACATGGTTTTTCTGAATACAATCTTTGAGCAAGATTTCATGTGATATTTTAGAATGTGTAATGAATTATCTTTAGTATATGTGATTGGGTGAATCTAAAGACTTAGATTTGGTTTAGTTTAGTGGAGACAACTACCTGAGCAAGGGCCACTCAGGTATTGCCCTTCACTACATTTATAGTTTTTATTTATGTTAAGTAGTTACTTCGTAATTGCATAATCAGTTAAGATAGATTATCATATTAAGTTATTAATAATTATTGTTCATGTTCATGCTTGAATTCATTTAACTTGTAGTACTCCAAATTTTATAATAGGTTCAATTATTAGTTTCCATTTAGTTTCAAGAATCGACCTGTTAACAACAGTTCAGTCACATACTATGTTGTAGGTACCCGTAGTCAAAGCACCAACTTTACTTCTTTTATTGTTATGCATTTTTATGATTTTCCAACAAGCATAATACCTTTACTAGGATAATTTAGGTAACCTCAGGTCTTTGAAAGAACATACAATGCCATCACCATCTCAAGCCTACTAGCCCTGGTTGATAATCTAATGGAAGTCTTTTCAATGTCAAGTGGATAGCTCGGCTAGGTTTTCCCTTGAATTGATTGATTTCCACCAAGTTCATTAGGCATTAGAATGGACTGTACATTTTTGGCACTGTTGTCGAGGATGGTGCTACCTTCATAGACTTGATTTTCCAAGCTTTAATAGTTTACACTTTGCTTTCAGTATTAGGACTATTAGGCTTAATCTTATCAAATACTAGAACATTCTACTAACATTATGCAAGAGGCGTTTCTATAAAAAGTTCTACCTATTGTATGTAGAGGTAGAGAGACACATCAGGAAGGTTCCTCCCCTCAACATGCTAGCAAGCTAAAGAAGATAGTGGTGACTACAATAATCAGAGCAAGGGTACTACTGAAGAAGAAAATTTCCTTTCACCAATATCTACTACACCTATAGAGGAGACATATTGAACCATGGGTGATGTAGCGGATGATCCACCTGAAAATGTGACCTTTGAGTTCATAATCACCAACCAAGAAAGGGCTACTATGTTGAAGAATATTCCTCCAATATTACCAGTCTTTTATGGTTTGATAACTAAAGATCCAAAAACATTTCTATTTGTGTTTGATGTCCTATGTAGGAGATATGACTATACCTTTGATTCTCATAGGCTCAAGCTCTTCCCTGCACTCTAAATGATGTTTCCCTAAGATGGTTTATGGGATTAGGAAAGGATGTTATTCCAGATTGGGATACAATGAAAACACCGTTATTGGAAAAATACCAAGACTATTGCAGATGAATTGATAGGAGGAGAGATGACATTTTCAGAATGTCACAGAAGGAGGATGAGCCATAAGAGGACTATGTGGAGAGATTCCAATTCTCTTTGAAGGAAAATCCACAGAACAAGCTATCTGAAGAATACATCAAGTTAGTATTTTTGAGGGGAGACAATGAGGACCATATGGATGCCCTCAATCTTATTAGGTAAGGGGATGTTTCTCAACTATCATTTGAAGAAATTTACAAGGTCTGCAAAAATTACTCTAGGACCTTCACTAAGAAGCCAAGAGGAGAGAGAACATCCACCCTTGGTAAATTGTCTATCAGGGTTTCAAAGATAGAGTTAAGTAATTTGTTGTCCAACATGAAGGAGGACATTATCAGTAACTTAGCAGCTCAGTTGGACACTCTCCATATAAAGAAGAAGCAAGAAGAGGTTGAAGCAATGCTTATTGAATACTACCCCAGCTATAGACAAATAAAAGTAAACTACAAATGCAAGAGGGTGGCTAGTATTAAAGAAGACAATATAGAGAAACCTAATTTTTAGCCACTTGAAGGAGAGGATGGATAACCATTTTACATTTCTCAAAGAAGGCCATGGCAACCAAGACAAGGTATGCCACAAGACCTTTTGAATTTCAATTCATATTTTCTAATTAGAAATCATAATTATTTTGCTTGGAATACCCAACCCTGGCCAAATAACCAAAACCAATGGAAAAAACCTTAATAATGGCAACAACCTCAGCAAAATTGGAACCAAAAGCAACCAAATGCATGGTCACAATTTTTTTTCAAGGTTCCAGTTATAATCCTCAATGTCCAGCACAACAAAACCAGTGGTAGCCACAATGGAAAAAAGGCCAGCAGTGGCAACAACAAAACATGAATTACCGGCAACCTTTGCTCCCTCCTCAACCACAACAACAAGCCATTATGTCTAATCCATCTAATCCAACATCTCAGTAACAAAGAACACCACAGTTACCTGTCTAACCTACACTTAACCCTAACAACAAGCCTATCCAACAAGCTTATACTAATGAGGCTATGCAATACCTGACCTATGGAGTAGAGGTGAGTGATGTCCACCTTAGGTTAGGAAAAACACTAGGTGGTCCTTCATCACCACAAATTACTAAAATGGAAGATGAGGAACCTAAAAATGAAGCTCCAGACAATCCAACCTTGGCACCTAAGTCAAATCAAGTAAACTAGACAATCTCAAGTCCAGAGCCTCAATTTCCTGAATGCTTAGCCATACCAAGACATGAAAGTCAAGCTGAGACATGCCTATTAAGTCAACTAAAGGATGTAAGTATCAAAATTCCTCTCATCCATGCTATCAAGGATATCCCAATTTATACCAAGACTATGAGGGACCTATGTCTTAAGAATCCAGGAAGAAAAAGGAAGGATCCTTAGACAGTCCATGTCCTAGGGACCTTGTTGATATTATGCTAGGGAACATAACTATCCCAAAATACACAGATCCTAGCAGTCTAGTACATGGATGTTAAGATTAATGGGAACCTTATCAAGAATACCTTGATTGGTTTAGGGGAAAAAATCAATGTCATGACTAAGGAAACAATGCAACTCCTTCAGTTGGACAATCTTAGACCTACACCTACTATTTTACAGTTGGCAAATAGGTCAACACTAAAGCCTACGAGAATCATTGAGGATTTAGTTATAACATTAAATTCTTGGGAATATCTTGTTGATTTCATAGTCCTACATCCAAAGGTCAACCTCATAGGATATCCAATTATTTTAGGCAGACCATGGTTAGCTATAGTTGATGCATTCATAGGCTGTAGGTCTAGAAATATGATAATATCTAATGGGACTGTGACCAAGTAATTGGTCCTCTATCTTCCAACCGAACCTTATGTTGATCTTGAGCAAACCATATGGCCCACCTTGGATGAGGATGACCATTATTACCTATAGACTTTAATGACAATAGAATGTAGCCCTTTGTTAGATGATCAGGATGAAGATGATATGATTTCTCACATAATATATAATGATTGCGGTAGGAACCTAAAACAATAGGACTGTCTATCATGCCTACAAGACCCTTTGTAGAACATTATACCTACAAATTCATCAGAAGAAATATCTCAAATTTTCCATTCCTTACTACCACAATAGTGTATACCAAACATTCTTGGACTTGACCTCTCATCAGTCTAAGCATCATCCAAAATAATAGAAATTCTACCAAGAAAAATACTGAACATAAATAATGCATTAATTGAAGAGCAATAAAATTCTTTGAATATAGTGCTAGAGGCACATGCAACAACCTTTTCATGGGAATACCATGATATGAATGGCATAGATCTTGACTTGTGTTTGCATAGGATCTATATAAATGCTAGTTTTAGACCCATTAGACAACCTCAAAGATGAATGAACCCTACTTTGAGGGAAATAGTTAAAATTGAACTCCAAAAACTACTTGATGCAGGATTCGTTTATCCTATATCTAACAATGAATGGGTATCACCCTTATTTATTGTCCCTATGAAAGGTGGAAAATGGAGGGTATGTGTAGATTATAGGGAGTTGAATACAACCACTAGGAAATACCACTTCCCGTTACCCTTCATTGATTAAGTACTTGACTCTTTAGCAGGGAAGAAGTGATTTTCATTCCTAGATGGTTTTACTAGCTACAATCAGATAAATATTGCTCTAGAGGATCAAGACAAAATAATATTTACATGTCCTTAGGGTACTTATGTCTATTATGTCCTACCCTTTGGGTTATGTAATGCCCCAACTACTTTTCAAAGGGCAGTTCTTAGCATCTTCTCTGATTATGCTTATGAATCTATGGAGATATATATGGATGACTTTACCACATATGGGGAATCTTATGAAGAAGCCCTTACCAATCTGGAAAAGGTATTGAAAAGATGTAAAGAACATAACTTGCCACTAAGTAATGAAAAGTGATTTATGATGATGAATCAAGGAATTGTTCTAGGGCATTTCATATCTTCTGAAGGGATTCAAGTTGACCCACATAAGATAGAGATTATTTCTACATTACCTGTTCCACAAAGGCAAAGAGATGTTAGAAGCTTTCTAGGCCATGTAGGCTATTATAGGAGGTTCATCAAGGACTTTAGTAAGATTGCAACACCATTGTTTGTTATGTTGACTAAAGATATATAATTTGATTGGACATCTAAGTGCCAACATTATTTTAAGGAACTTAAAGTAGCCTTAACAAAATCACCTATTTTGAGGGGGCCAAATTGGACATTACCCTTCCATATACACATTGATGCTTCAAATTTTGCTATTGGAGCAGTTTTGGGCTAGAAAGAAGGTAATAAAGAATATGCTATTTACTACATTAACAAGAACTTGTAGGGATCAAAGCTAAATTACACTATTACATAGAAGGAAATGTTAGCAGTAGTATATGTCCAACAAATTCAAGTATTACATCACTGTATATGTATTTTTTGTCCACACAGATCATACAACTATAAGATATTTGATGAAAAAACCAGTGGTAGGGGTTAGGCTAGTTAGATGGCTACCCCTTCTACAATAATTTGATATCGCAATAGTGGACAAGCCCGGGAAGGCTAATGTAGTAGCAAATTTTCTGTCACGGTTGCCAACACAATTAATAGAAGGGATAGTAGATGACTCATTTCTAGATGAGCATTTGTTTGCTCTTAGTATACATACACCATGGTATGCTGACATTACAAATTATTTAGTGACAAGTCAGCTACCAACACACTTTTCTCCAAGAGAAAAGAGACAACTAGTGCATAAGTGTTTCCCATATTCTTGGGTATTTGGTTACTTATTCTACACAGGGCCAAACAACATCATGAGAAGGCATGTAAGAGAAGATGAAGTATTTGATATAATGAAATCTTGTCATGATGAGACCTATGGGGGTCACTTTGCAGCCAAATGGACAACATTCAAAATTCTTACAACAGGTTACTACTGGCCAAATTTACACAAGGATTCTATCAAGTACACAAGGAGTTATGATAGATGCCAAAGAATGGGTAAGCCAACTAAAATTGATGAAATACCTTTGCAACCATAATTGACACTAGCACCCTTTGACAAATGGGGTATAGATTTCATTGGGCGAATTTCACCACATCTAATAACATGGAGTACATTATGATTTGCACTGATTATCTAACCAAGTGGGTGGAAGTGAAGGCATTACAATTTTCCAGAGATGGTAATGTTGCTAAATTCTTATATGAAGAGATTTTTACTAGGTATGGAGTACCTAGGGAAATAGTCACTGATCAAGGTCTAAAATTTACTTTAGAGCTCATTACAAAATTGGTTGAATAATATGAAATAAGGCACAAAAAGTCAACACCTTATCACCCTCAGGCCAATGGCTAGGTGGAGGTTACAAATAGGAAAATTAAAAGAATACTAACCAAGAAAGTGTAGTTACACAAGAAAGATTGGGTTGCTAAATTACTAGAGGCAGTATGGGCATATAAGACTACATGGAAAACAACCATTTGTTTCACCCCCTATGATCTAGTATATTGCAAAAGAACAGTTCTCCCAATAGAATTTGATTATAAAACACTCAAAATAGTAGCAGAATTGGACATTTACCTCATAGTAGCACAAAAAGAGAGATTGCATAACTTAATGGGTTGGATGAAATGAAGATGGAAGCAATGCATCATACAAAGATAGTACAAAAATAGAGGACAAAATGACATGACCAATATATAAAGACCGAGGAATTCAATGTAGGAGATTGGGACTTATTGTATGATTCAAGATATAAATATTTTAAGGGAAAGCTCCAATCTAGATGGTTGGGAACTTATGAGATAAGCCAAGTTTTTCCTAATGGGGCAGTCAAGTTGGAGACCATAGATGCAGTAAGGTTCTCATTGTTGGTTAATGGCCACAAGTTGAAATTTTATAAAAAATAATAAAAAGAAGATTTCATTCTTTCTCTCATTCAATAGTATGGTCCCATTAGTGACCCGTATACAAGTTCAAAAACACACAATGATGAATCAACAACAGATATACCAAGTTCTTCAAGTGACTCAGTGGTTGAGCTACACAACTCACCCCTTGAGGTCACACAATTTTAATTTACTAATCTACCTCACATGCACACACAACACAATTACAACGATAAATATTTTTTTTGCAACATTCTCCATATTGCAGTAGGGACTTGTAGCTTCATATCTTAAAGCTGTTATATTCCAGCCAGGGACCATTTGTAGTAGGGACTTGTAGCATATTACACATGAATTGTCAAACTTCAGTTCGAGATTTGTTGCTGAAGGAACTTGCAATGCTTTAGGTCAAATGTTCATCACTTTTCACTCCGCTTTTTCATCACACATGTAGCAAATAAACCTGTCATATCGGTACATGAAGCATGCTCATTTCATTTCACGATGTCTATTTCAAATTTCAATAATTTAGACTATCACATCAACTTCTCTCATCTGTACATTTTGCCTTATTTCAAACCATGCACCGACCTTTAATTAATTTCACACTCCATCCATTCATTAAGTGTAATTAAATAATGTCAAATCAACATCATGTAGCAGATAATCTTCAAATAAGTTTCACACCCACGAAAGTTCAGTTCATACTATTCGCCAGGTATGCATACTACACAACCATAATTAACATGAATTTTAATTATGTTCCATATGTACTTGCAATAAATCTTGCACACTTTCTATTCATTACTTCTATTTCCATACTTTGCAATAATTACCTTCACCTATTTTTCTTAACTTGAAGTGAGGACACTTCAAGAATTTAAGTTGGGGGGAAGGGTAGTATATAAGCCAAATTTTAGTTTCCGTTGCCACCAAAAATCCAAACGTAGAACCAAGAAGCAAATGTACAAACCTTTTTTCCATACCCTTCTTTGCACTTACAACCTTTTTCCTATTGATTCTAGTTGAAATTTTCTTAAATTCAAGCTAATTCATAAATTTTCAAGCTTATAGAAGCTGAACAAAGGAGAAAAAGGAAAAGTGATTAAAGTCACTAAAAGAAAGGTGCATGCAAGAGTAACAAATAACTTGGGTTGGTGGATTTTTTAGATTAAAATTTAGGTTGAATTTTCAGAGTTCTTGAAGATTTTTTGATCAAAGGTAGAATTCATCACCATGGGAGGTGATGTCATTAGAAGGGAACCAACTTCACGTAAATAGATATTGGAAGATGCATTAGTGTTACCCATTTTCACAAGGGTAGGATGGTAGGATTATTTTTTGAAGTTGACAGAATTTGATGATGATATAACAAGGAGATTTGCAGCTACATTGGAGCATGATGAATTTGTTATAAAGGGATTATCAGTAGATGCATCAGAAGGAGAAATTGCACAAGTATCTGGTTTTTCGAGGATTGGAGCTGAATTTCCAACTCGAGAAGATGTAGTGACAACAAGAGAAAAATTTTGTGAGCGAGGAGAAAACTTGGATTCATCATCCCAAGATACTAAAATACTTTCACTTCCATGAGTTTGGGCTCCCTGTGCCTCATACATCATCAGGTACCTCATATGTGATGGTAGATTATCACTTCTTTACACTATGCATTTTAAATTATTAATCCATCTTTATCATAATAGACTTGTTAATTTGCCAAATTACCTCTACAACTTGTTAAATAGGATGGGATCTGAATATCAAAGGAAACATAATGATTTATCTCGTTTTCATCATTGTTTAATAGCCTTGTTAACAAAAAGGAGTCTTATAATTCATTTTTAGGGTTCACGCAGATTGGAGCAATAAACATTAACAATTATATGCAGATTAAATAACCTAGAAATAACAATGAAGAATAACACACAATTTTAACGTGGTTCACCCAATATGGGCTACATCCACATAAACTCAGACACCCAATGATTTTATTATCCATTGCAAAATAGATTACAATGTCACGAATACAAAACCACAACATACATCCCAACTGCTTATAACAAGCCCTTTTTGGAAGCTTCTAGAATTAGGGTTCTACAAAGTCATTTTTTCATTTGACGTGTTAGTGGGAAAACCTTGACGTGTTAACATTTTTTTTTGGGGGTTGTGCCCCAAACCCTTGCTATCAGGGGCTGTTGCCCCCAAACCCCCGTTTAGGGCCCAACCAGGCCCCGGACCCCAACGAGGATACTTAAAGAGTGTACAATATTTTCATGATCAATTGCCACATACCAACATTCAATACCCATAGGTGTCTTGGGATGACTTTGTGAAATTTTAGGATATTAATAGTATATTAGAACAACTTGCAGTTCTTGAAACCCTAGAACATTAGTTGTTCCTATAAGAGAAACTCCTCTTGGTTCACCAGTTGCTTCACCTACCCATAACCAAGGTGACCTAAGGAGCATAATGTGCAGGAATCATCACCTGTAGCATGTAGGCAACTTGCAGCAAAAAAGACCCTATCCACCTCTAAGATACCTAAAGCTAAGAAAAAGGGGGTAGGCCTTCTACACCTTCAAAGGTGCAGAAGAAAAATGATACATAAAAAGAGACATCTGCTACACCTAGGCATTTAGGCCAATTGAAACATAAAGGTGTTATGAGGGGGAGCATAGGGAAGCCATAAGAGGAATTGAGGGGTAAGGAGACAAAAGAGGAAAACATTATGATGGTTGACAATGACTTTGAAATAAAGGAAAATTCTCTTAAGAAGGTCATGTTCTTACTAAAAGAAAATTGTATGTATCCACCTTTGACTTAGATTCAAAGGATATCTTCATTGCTCATTTAACCAAGAGAAGAGCCCCAGACAACCCTAACAATGAGGGTTTTGAATACATAGGAGCTTATGATCAAAATTTAGAGGATGGAAGGGAAATACTACACCAAACCCCTCAGGTTGGAGAGCAGAAGTTTGAACCCAAAACAAGACAATGAAAATTGCCTTTATAGTGTATGCATAACTCATATTCAAATTCAAAATCCTTAACCCTAACTATAAATAGGGTTACAGGAAGAAGAACCCCAATTGGATTACAAACACCAATTTTTTCCCCTAAAACAAAGCAATAACCAGGCCATAAAATCCCCTTGACACCTTGAGAAAACTCTAGCTTGATGACATTCATGAATGTGGGTATGGGCTCCTAAGAAATTTGTGATCAAAATCAGGAAAAATATACCCTGAAAAAGACATTGACCTTTGCAACACTTCAAGGGATGAATGACACCCCTTATCAATTAATTTGGCTTGGAAGAAGCACAAAAATCTAATCTAGAGCCATTTTGATTTGATCTGGTAGCTAAGATACAGACACGCCATTACTGTTCATGTTTTTCCCATGAAATGAGGCAACTAGCCGTTAGCATTTTGAATTCTAGCTATCATATGTGAGATGAACAACCAAGATTAGATATCCAATAGACTTTAAAACATCACTGTTGATCTCTACCTCTGAATTAGGGCCATTGATCACCAAGAAACTACATAACCATCATTGAAGGGACCGCAACATATTGGAGTGAAGCACCTCAGAGTCCCCTCAATGCAGTGAAAACATACATCGGTCTTGACCCACATCAAGTCCCACTACGTCACACGTCGCCTCCCCACTTCTCCTTTGAAAGATAGGAGATGATGGTGGGTCCCCCACAGGCTAGCAGGGAATGGTCAAGATTAACCCAAACCACTTCATCTCAACCGTTGATCTCACAAGACCTAATGTTCGTTGCCTTCACATGATAATGGGCCCTGTTGACTAATAAGACATGTGGCATCCGCCCGCCAGCCCGTTGGAATATTTTAATGAATATTAAAACCCAATGGGAGAGTGAGGAATGGTCAGGATCAAATCACTTAGATCCAATCACCCGTATTAAAAGCTTAAACATGCACGTGCAAATGTTATCAACTTAAAAGTGGGCCTCAACTAGGTAAATAACACTTAGAAAAAATACTTCCTTGACCTAGGGATAATGATTAAATATTTGAATGGGGCCGCCACCAAAAAGGCAAGGTAAAGGGGTCAATTAAAGAATGATTTCCTAAGACATAAGTTACAACTTAACCGACTAAGAATTGGGCATAATAGGTCAATGAGTGGATAAAACAAAAGACCAAAGCATGGAACAATTAGGGTTATAGGAGGGTTTAAGCTCTACACAATTTAGAACCCTAAGCATATATAATTGAGGAGTTTCAAAACCTTAGGGATCACAAAAAATCAAAAATAGCCATAGATTTTGCAAGCTCCACCAGGTTAAGTGCATAGGGTTTTGGTAAGTTAAATCCAATGTAGGCCCAAAACTAAGAAAAACATGTACGCGTTTGTTAAGCTAAAGCTTGTATGTGTTTTGTAAAGGTAGATCCACCTTTCAAACCCAAAACTAAGCAAAACATGTGCATGTTTTGTGAAGTTAAAAGAACATATGTGTTTTATAAAGGTAAATCTATCATTAGAACCCAAACTAAGAAAAACACACATTTTTTGTTAAGTTAAAATCACATACATGTTTTGTAAAGTTGAAAGCACGTAAGTGTTTTAATATTATATTAATATTAATAGTAATATTATATTATATTACTATTAATATTAATAGCAATATTATATTATAATATATTATATTAATATTAATAGTAATATTATATTATAATATATTATATTAATATTAATAGTAATATTATATTATATTACTATTAATATTAATATAATATAATATTAACATAATATAGTATTATAGTATAATATAATATAATAGTATAATATAATATAATATAGTATTAAAACACGTACGTGCTTTTAACTTACAAAACATGTATATTATATGTATATATTTTTTTGTTAAGTGCTACCAAGGGGGTAGCTCCCTTCTATTAAAATATAACAAGAGTTACAAATATTTGTGCATGATGAACCTTAGGTCCTCAACACACTCCCCACATTAGACTTAGACATTAGAAGTGGAGATCATGTCCCCATTAGTACTCAAAAATTTCAAAAATTCCCCCATGTTGTTCCCTTCAATCCTTGATCTATACAAACTCGAGCCCTGCTTAACTACCCCACCCCTCCCTACTGCACCTACATCAAAAATATTTGCCAGGAAGCCATTCCTAGGTAGGATAGGAATGAATTCAAAAAAAACCATCACTGCATCCCTATTGGCTGGAGTGACCAAATGCTTGACAAATCTAATGCCTAATTGATGGGAACCGAAGATATGAACCATCGTTGCGAAGAAGCGCTCGTATACCACCCCATCATGGACATGGCTACCAGTCCATATCACCACACCAACCACCTTTATCATTGCATTTCTCACAACTTCCTCACGTAGGCTAAACAATCTTCCCACTTGCTACTCTTTGGACTCCGAAAGGCAACTGCACACCACTCTGAACTACCTAGCCATTTTGATGTATCTTACCCCCACTATCACTCTTATTTATTCCTCTTCACTCCCACTTTTCTAGACACCTACAATGTAGATACATCTGAATGCATCGTGTGTAAACCACTGACCCCCAATGCAATCGCCAAGAATAAAGTTGGCACTATATCTGATAAGAAGATTGTTCTTGGTAACAAATCCCTTTGTAGATTGATCTAATCTATTGGGATTAGGATAATTCCCACACTAAAATTTCCATCCTCGGGCAAGCACAACCAAACTCTCCATGTTGATACTTTCACTGGATGTTGGTACCTTCACACATTCCATTTGTGAAGGTGCTTGAGCACACCATTTTATCTAGCTCGAGGATGACCAATAGATCTGCTCGATCGAGTGGACAAACTTCCTTCACCACCCCTTGCCTATTGGACACTCCCAAGCTGGCCAAACTATCTGCAACTCTATTGGCTTCTCTATACACATGACCTATTGATATTATATTATGTTATATTATATTATATTATATTATATTATTATTATATTATATTATACTTGTGTGCAGTGTTTTTACCCCATCTAAAATGCAAGAAATAAACTTGAGAAAAAGGATAAAAATAAAACAAAACACTCAAGATTGGACTAAAGATGAAACTCAAACTTGTAAATAAAATTTCAAAATATTACCTTGTTTGAGCTTGATGGATTTTTCCCCCTTTTGATGGCTTGATATGTGTGCTCTAGAACGATTTCGGTAGCATAACGACTTGATTTTGCCTGATTTGGATGTAAGGGTGGAGGATTGAGTGAAATATGATGGCTATGGTGATTGAAGACTTGAGATGAATGTGGTAGATTGTGGTTGCACATGGTTGGGAATGCAAAAATGGCTAAGTGTTAGTCATTTAGCAAGGGAGATTGAAAAGGATGGCCAAGATTTATTCTTGAAAGAGGATCAAGGGTTGAGATCAAAGAGTTGACCAAAGGAATTAAAAATTCCTTTTTACTGTGCATGGGAATGATAAAAGGAATTAAATATTCTTTGGGAAAGAGAAAAATAATTTAATATTCCTTGGGGGATGAGAGAGGAATTAAAAATTCCTCAAAATGACCTTGGGAAGACAAAAATAAATTGAAATTTCCTTGGGGGATGGGAAGAGTTGACCAAGGGGTAGGCTAGGATAGCTAATCAATGATTAGGTTGTGAAAGTAAGGGCTTAGGCAAATGATTAGGTGGGTAATGAGGATTAATGACCCACTTGCATATTATGGAGGATGTGACACCTCCCTAATCAAGAATTAGGAATGTGCACATCCTTAATTTGGGATCATGCAAATTAATCAGCTTTAGAAAAAGGTTATGGAGGATTTGATATGAGGGGAATTAAATAAATAGATTATTTATTTAATTTTTGAAGGAAAGGGATAAGTGATGGGAGTAAATAATTAAAAATAATTATTTACTTTAGGCCAGGGTTTAAAGATGATAAAAGAAATAAATTAGGATGAAGGGATAAGGGATAATGAATATTAATTAAATAATAGTTTATTATTTAATTAATATAGAGGATATGAAATTGGTTGAATTAGGGGAAAATTGACCAAACAAAAGTGGTCAATTTTCAGTGTCTACATTTTACCCCTCTTTGAGATGGTGTTACAAAATAACATCATTTCAAAGAAGATTAAAATACAACAATTGGAAGAAGATGGTTAGATTGCGAGAGATGCCCTAGTCATTCAAAGAAGTGACTAGGAAGGAAGATGATGTGAGTGAAGATGAAAATGAGGATTGAGGATGCCCCCTCGAGAGGACATGTAGGTTCAAGAGAACATGGGTGTGCTCTCAAAATATATGAGGTGATGTGAGAGTAGATGGGGAAGATGATAGGAGATGATAGATAGAAGAGAGGACGGTAAGATGAAGAGATAACAAAAAGAACAAATGGATTTAAGGACAAATATGATGTTGCCTCGGTCAAGCTACAAGCCAAGATGGATTGATGATGGATGGAGTATTGTTGATGAGGGAACGATATATCTTGAAAAAACACAAGGATAGGGAAGGATACATCCTGATGACAATGATGAGAGTGTTGTTGATGAGGGAAGGATACATCCCAAAACAACACAAAAGGATAGGGATGGATACATCCCGACATAGTTACGGGACTCACCCGGACTCGCTAGAACTCAAGGAGTCCCAAGCCGAGTACCCCTGGCTGGGTCCTGGGAGCCCAGACCCGGGAGTGGCTGAGTCCTGTCTAGTCCTGGCCGGACTCGCCGGACTCACCAGAATCGCCGCTTCCCGGAGAGTCCCGAGCCCTGGATGCGGCCGGCGACAGCAGAATGAAAAGTCAATAAAAAAACATAAAATTGACTTAATTTTTTTTTTTTTTCTTATAGTATCTCCCCAACCCTAAAAGCAACCTCATTTCATTCATTTGGAAAAATAGGAGGAGAAGAGAGAGTTGTGAGGAAAAATAGGAGGAGAAGAGAGGGCAACCAACAAGCTGTTGAAGACAAATACAAGGCCATATATCATTTGGGAAGCTTTATACCAGCAAGGAGGTGAATTGAGAGCTCATTACCAGTGATTGGGAGGAGTTTGCATTGCATTCCAAGCCAAATATAAGAGGTAAGTTTGATTTTTATTGGTTTTTTTAATGTTTTTTTAACAAATAATTCACTGTAATTTGAAAAATCATTGTTTTTTTTAGTTTGCATTTTTTTATTTACAAACCCTACTTGCAACTTAAATAATTTTATAAACCCTAATTGTTATTGCAGCCACATTCATTTGCAAATCAAACCATATTATTATTTTCACAATGTCTCAAACCCCAGGCAGAAAAGACCCTGCTTGGAAACATGTTGAAATCTTTCTCGGAATGAAAAAAGGAGAAGCAAAATGTAAATACTGCAAAACAAAATATCATGGAGGTATAAATAGATTAAAATACCATATTGCACGCATACCCATCCATGATGTAGTGGGCTGCCCTATAGCACCTCCTAAGGATGTTCGTGAAGTGAGGGTGCAATTAGAAACTTTTGAATTGAAAAAAGAAATGAAAAAGAGACAGAAGCAGGAATTGGTGAGTTTGGCAGTTGGATAGGGACTTGGTGCTGTTGGAGATGCTTCTTCCATGCCTCCATACCATCCTAGTGCTAGTGCTTGTGCTAGTTCTAGTGCTTCTGCACTAGCTATCCCTGTGCATATGCCTAGTGCTGGTGGCGCTAGTACTGCTAGTGGTAGTGGCAGTATTAGCAATGGCCCTAGAGTTCATAAATCTAGGGTGGACTCATATTTTGTACCACACACTACTCCTGGTTCCCAACCGTCGCTTGAGAGCATGGGTTGGAACAAGGATGCACATGATGCAGTAAAAAAGACAATTGCAAACTTTTGGTACTACTGCACCATTCCCTTCCATGTAGCCAGGTAATTATTTTTCGTTTAATTGTTTTAAAATTTATATTTAAAATTTATTATTTTAGAATCTAGATGTATCTCATTATCGAATTCAAATTTAGTGCAGTTAAAATCTTAAAACTTTTCATTTTACAATACTTATGTAAATAACTTATTAATTTTTTTATGACATGTTTTAGGTCACCTTTTTGGAAAAACATGGTTGATGCCATAACCATTTGTGGGCCGGGGTTCAAAGCCCCTTCTGAAGATGAATTAAAGGGCCCACTTTTGACTCAAAAAGTGGTAGATGTGAAAGCACAATTAGAGGAGCAGCGCATGCAGTGGAGGAGGATTGGTTGCACCATCATGACTGATGGTTGGATCGATAGGAGAAATAGGATGCTGCTTAATTTTCTAGTGTCCTCCGGAGGTAATTGTACTTCCCTCAATGCATTGAAATTTGAATTTGATTTAGTGATTAATAATTTAATATGGCTGATTTTTGTTTTTTAATTTATTGAATAATTGGTTTTGCTTATTCTTTCAGGTGACACCATCTTCATTAAGTCCATTGATGCTTCTGCCCAATTCAAAAATGCCACATATCTGTGTGAGGCTATAGAGGACGTGATAGCTGATGTGGGGGAAGACAATGTAGTGCAAGTGGTGACAAATAATGCAGCAAATTATGTTGCTGCTGGTAGATTATTGATGGAGAGGCACCCTACCATATTTTGGACTCCATGTGCCTTCCATTGCATTGACCTCATGATGGAGGATCTTGGAAAGCTCCCATGGATCCAAACACGTGTGGATGCAGCAAGAAACATTTGCAAATTTATATACAATCACACATGGGTGCTTAACCTTATGAGGCAATACATGGGGTTGAGGGAGTTGTCTCGTCTTGGCATCACTAGGTTTGCAACAAATTTTATCATGTTGCAATCCTTAATTCGGTCAAAGGAAGCTTTAAGGCGCATGTTTGTTGGCAAGGAGTGGTCTTCCTCATCCTTTTCTACAAGCACTGTAGGGATTGGTGTGGCTACTATCCCACATTACCCTGAAAGTGCTACTATCTGTCATGGACAAGCACATATATCTCTCTGAATGCCTAGGGACCAATGGTAGCTACAAAGAATGTGGCAGGTATGTTACTCGATGAAAAGGGCAACAAATGCTCTAGAAAAAGATGGTAGGATACCTTGAATTTTAAACAGATGAAAGGGCTCTATTAGAATGATTAAAAATGAATGGAAAGAAAATCATGCACAGAAGGGCTGCATGCTAAAAACAGCGAGTACATGATTTTTCAGTAGTTCTTCAATCTGTTAGGGGTCGGTTTTGATCAAACCACATGAGCAAACAAATCAGCAAATTTGATGATTTGCATGCATGTATATATTATATATATATATATATATATATATATATATGCAATTCAGGAAAAATATGTTACTAATATTTGTGGTTCAAAAATGAAGATTCAATTACATATTTCAATTTGATTTGCCATGTACTCTCCAAGTCCATGTTTCCAATTTTGCATACAAGTCTTCATCTATCATATCATTGAACTCATCCAATTAGACAATCTTCTTTGATGCCTACCTACGAGGAGAAATACAACAATGTAATTAATTTTAATATGTAATATATATCATGACATTCGAGTTTGACTAATTGACATTCTAATGTTTTTTATTTTTATGGTGGTTTTGTTTATTATACAATATATGATGGTATGTGTGGTATTTTGAATTCAATTATTGTTGTAAATATGTATATATTTTTGGTTTTTATATGTTTTTGTACGGACAAACCCAACCCCAAATTTTTTTTTGCCCAAACCCATGAACCAAACTATCAAACCCAAACCCGAACTAGTAACTTAGTTATATGTTGTACCCAAACCAATTTTTTTGCTTCATTAAGGCATTTTGCTTAAAAGAGTTTAAAGCTTGTTAAAATGATGTCAAAACACAATTTTGGGCAAGTCAAGTATGGACTTTGGTCAGTGTCATGTCAGTCGACAGCAACAGTTGGTCGGTACCTGGAGGTCAGAACCTGAACCTGGGACCCAGAGCAGGACATGTGATGATGGAGAGGCATTTCATGACAAGATTATACTCCTAAAAAGTCATTTTAGTAGCGAGAAAGGTGTTTACGGAGACAGTCAATAGGCGAGTTTTTCAGAATGCAGTACACTCGGCTCGAATTCAAGACCAAGTTAGTCTTGACTCATGAATTCATTGGGATTGTTGATACGAATCTACATAAGGTACTTCCAGAAGCAATTTTAGATCCACTCAAGATAAGAGATTCGATAATTCAAAACATTCAGCAGTCTGGGTTACTTGAGGCCGCTTCCATACCTATCTCAGTTCATTGCGTAGAATTTGTAATTTCTTGTGTTAAGCATTACAATTCTACTGCAAGTGAGATATAGTCAATAGATGGGCGGGTTATTTGCAATCTCAAACCCCTAGATATCGAGAGAAGTCTTGGTATTCCTCAACATCCAAATAGTCTAGTCATTTCTATGAATCAAAGTGAGCGAGCATTCAATGCTAAGATGGATAAGTGTCAGAGTAAGATGACAGGGAGATGGTTAAAACAAAAAACGACCAAGTTGCGAAATAATGTGGGTCATGGTGAATACAAGGATGAGTACGCAATTCTAATTACACTTCTCAATCATGTCTCAAGTCATGCAGATGCAAATAAGTTCCACCCTTGGATGTATTATATCATTGGTCGAATCATCTCTGGGCAAGAACATTATGATTGGGCATCCTTCATCAATGATGCTCTTCACGAGCAAATCACCGATTTTCTAGTTGCGCACCAATTTCACAAGTGTTCCTACCTTGTATACTTGATCACCTATCAGGGTCAATTTAGAGGGTTGAACATGGTGGGCATGCTCAATGCGCAGAAAGTCTATCGTCACTATGACCAACTTCAGTTCACGAAGGCTGAACAACATTTCAAGCATGTGCATGAGGCTTTCTTGACATATACAGTGAGGGATTTAGACTGAGAATTGCATGTTTGTATCTTGGCTATTGCTAGAGCAGCAATGGTTGATTGGGTGGACTGGTTCATTTAGTTCCCTACATACACCTACATCCATGTCTATGGATACACGGGAAATCCATCTATGCTTCCACGCTATCCTTCAGATAAGACAGTATTCATGGAGTTCCTGAGGCAACTATATGATGTTCACAAACATTTGCGCCACAAGCATATACAAGCTGCCAACTTTCCAATGCAGTTCGAAATCTATTGGTGCAAGACAGTAGTTGATGCTAAAGCTGTAGGATAGGAGTCAGAAAATTGCAAACTCAAGTACCTAGTTGACACACGTACCTATGATCCTAGGGGTCATTACGCATCACGCCTTGGTAGTCGCTCTTATCATAAACCTATAATGGAGGATTATTGGGTGAACTATGAGGATGATTTTGAGGTACACAGACGCAACTATAGTAGGTTCTCTCTCCCGCAGATATTTATCTTCTTGGCAGTGTTGTACCCAAACCAAATTTTTTGCTTCGTTAAGGCATTTTACTTAGAATGGTCTAAACCTTGTTAAAATAATGTCAAAACATAGTTTTTGGGAAAATCAAGTATGGGCTTTGAGTCAGTGTGATGTCAGGAAGATACTGGAAAAATTTGAAAAAAATGAAAATTAGGGTTTTTGGACCCCTATTTTTAGGTCAAAAACCCTAAAAATTGAAACTTGTCAGAATTGGCTGAAATTTGTTTTGACTGGTTTATTTTGCTTCACGATCACAATGGTGAATTTAGGTTCAGCTAAAACTTAGTTTAAGCCTGGTGGGTAGTTTTTGTTTTTTCAAGTGAAAACTTAGCTTCTTTGAGCTCAATAATAGCAGATGGCCAGGTACCAGGTGTTGAAAGCTAAGCTCAAAACGCTTCGGTGATGTTTCTATGGCAAGTTTTGTCCAAAAAGTTACTTCGTCTCGGAGGGATTTTTCGACGAGGTGAAGATGCTATAAAAATGGATAACTCTGGAATAAAAAGTGCAACTCTGAGCTAGGGGTGCCCTTGATTCTGGAGGCCTAGATCAACTTTTTGTGACTTCTCTCTTCCAAGATGTCTTCTCCGAAATCCTATTAGCTTCGCGATGAGCTAGCCAACCAGTCCAACGGATCAGTATATCACCTGAAACTAGAGATTGAACGCAAAACAAGGGAAATTGAAAATGACTATTTGGAGTGAAAAGGCGCGCCTCTTAGCTAGGGGCGCCCATCTTTTTGGAGCTTTAGATGAAGTTTTCTGATCAAGTGACACCTAGGAGGTTTGTTTCAATCTTGATCTGGCTTCGCAATGCATCCGTCAAAGGGTGAATCCGAGATGCTGAGTTGTCGGTATCAAAGGACAAACTTGAGGTCCTAGACATGATCAGAATTGTCCAAAAATGTCAAAAGCGCCCCTCGCCTGGGTGAATCCGAGATGCTGAGTTGTCGGTATCAAAGGACAAACTTGAGGTCCCAGACATGATCAGAATTGTCCAAAAATGTCAAAAGCGCCTTGAATTTAGTCTGATTGATGATTTCAAGTACTCATCCTGTCCGTGTCAAGTTCAGCTTTTCGTTGCATATCTCAGTTAGGTCAGAGGATGTCTCAGCAGCTTGCAACTGGAGATTTAGTGAATTTTAGCCAGTTTTGAAAATGGCAAAGTCTGGGAGGAAAAGCGCCCCTGGAGGCCAGGGGCGCCCATATTTTTGGACTGTTAAATGATGTTTTTACGAGAAGTGCTGTCCAAGAGCTCTTGTTCAGAATTCAGTCTGCTTCACAGTAAGCCAGTCAGCTTGTTCTGAAGTTTTGTCGAACACCGAGAAGTGTAAAGTGATGTGAGGTCAAAATCACAATGAAAATGATGGAAAATGCCTGAAAATTTTCTAAGTCTGAGGTCAAAAAGCGCCCCTGGAGGCCAGTGGCACCTTTCATTTTGAGGCCTCAGGTGGATGAATTAGGGTTTGTCACCTCAAGGAGTTTTTTTGTCAGATTTGATCCTGCTCTTCAACGAAACTATCAGCCAGTCAATCCGACATGTCAGTCAATCAGAATCAGTGGTCGAACGTGAGCTCTAGTGAGGTTTACAAATTCAAGTTTTCAAAAAAAAGGCTCTGGAAAGGATGCCTAAAGTCAAAGGTTGACTTTTGAACTCAAGAAAAGTGCACATGAGAAGAGGATTCAATTAACTAAAATTAACTCTTCAGTTGGCTATTTTCAAGGTCGACTTCTTCTAAGCCTATTTTTGGCTTATAATTGAGCGAGATCAGCTTGCATGCGCCAGTTAACTGAACTATTGAAGGTGGTGCCCTATTATATTTTTCATTCAGTTAACTATTTTGAGAGCCAATCAGAGGCCATGCGTGTGTTTTGAAGGTTCAGTTAGAGTTCAAGCACATTTTCCAAGGCAACACATGCATTTATGACGCCTTTGAGAGTTAATTGTTATTTGTTAAGCATATGGCATCCATTATTTCTCATTCTTAGTTGATTCAACATGCCTTTCTTAAGCAATTTTTAATCTAAAGATGCTACAGGTGTCAAAATTCAGTGATCTTCGTAGCTACAGATTCAAAATTTTCAGAGGAAGGATACTTCAAACTTCATTTTTGTTTGCATGCAGGTTTCACCGAATCCATTTCAAGCATAGGTGAATTTCTACAAAAGAAGAGAGAAAACAAACAAATAAAAACTTCTATCTTCTGTCTTATTTTCCTCTATTCTCGTCTTAGGTATTCTTCGCATGTCAAAGAAAATGGCAAAGTCTTAAAAAATGCATCATCTGGGTTCGAGTATTTCAGCATCAACGACAATTCCCATGTCTTAGATTATTTTGTGAAAATTGCCCCGCTGCCTCTATTCTAGAGCACTGTGCTTTTTTTCCAGAATTCTCTTTGCATGTGGGCCTAAAACACATTTTTTCCAAAATCTATCGATCTGGGTCATCTTAGACTTGAGTTCTGCATAAAACCCATGTTCCAGATTTTTAGGGAAAAATTGTCCCCAGTGCCCTTAACTGCCAGTTTAAATCTTAATTGAAAACCTTTTGCATGCGGGCCTAAAACTCATTTTTTCGAAAAACATAAGATTTGGGTTTGATCAGTTCTCCAGCGGCAACAAAACCCATATGCCAATTTTCTCGAGGAAAAATGTCCTAGAACCCCTAACTATCAGTTCAGTTCTCGACTGGAAACCCTTTGCATGCCTTACTAGAAGGTGCTTTTTTGAATTTCTGACATTGTGGGTTTGCTTAGAGTAACTTTTTGCACAATACCCATGTCTCAGAATTTTTCGTGAAAGTTCTCCTTCGACATGCTAATATTAGCCTCATCGAGAGCTGTTTTAGCTTTCCGGAAAAAGTTGTTAGAACATAGCCGTGTTTACAGTCAACAGGCGAGTTTTCAGAAGGCAGTTCACTCAAACTGAATTCAGGACCAAATTGGTCTTAACTCACAATTTCATAAGAAAAGCTGACACTGTTTTGCATCAAGCACATCCGAAGGGTTGATACCATTGGAATTTTGCATGTGTGGTGAGTTTGTGGTCATTTCTCACAACCAGAGTGTTCGCAGTCAAACTTCATGGTTTCGTCATGCAACACTTTTCCATAAGAAGAACCGAGGAAAGCTTCAGAGGTATAAAGCTGTAGAAGAAACAAGGGCCATCACTTCAGTTGCAGAGCCACCAGAGTTTATCTTTCAGATCCCGTGCCACTATCTTCGTGAGAATGGCGCTTATGCTGAGTTTGATGTTGTGCAGACTAAGTTTGAGAAGCCGGTTCGTGATAACCTAGATGGAGATCTTGAGGCGTCCAAGTTGGATAACTTCTCAGTGATGACTGCCAGTTTCAACAAGGCAACTGTAGAAGTCAGAGATAGTCAAAGGGTGATCCGGGATGCAAAGAAGGAGTTGAACAGGCAATTCATTATCGTGGATAGTGTCAGAGTGCCAGATGATGATATGATCAATAAATTCTTGGACAAGGTGATAAATAGAGAGCGCTTGCGGTAGACGCCTAGTTGGATCCCACAGTTATTTATGAGGATGAGTCAGAAGCAACAGTTAACTCAATGTCATTTCTTGAGTTTTCCTTGTTGATATCAGGCATGCCTATCTCATTCTTGGAGATATCATCGCAGGAGGATGGAATTTTAGTTAGTTCCAGTTAACTAATGGTAGTATTCCAATTAACTTGCTTTCAATAAGGACGTGCATGCTTACACATTGTTCATTTAGATTAGATGTACCGGTTAACTGATGGTAGCTTTCCAGTTAACTGTACAGTTTCTTTTATTAGGGTTTTGCAATAAAATCTCGCATGCTACGAGACTATAGTTAACTCAAGGTGATTTTAGGGTTGCCTACACCTTTGATGTCTAAAAATAAGAGCATTCAACTCATTTGTAAATAAATTTTGCTTGATAGCATGCATGCTACACCCACCTTGCCTGTAGTATTGCTATTATTGTATCTATTCAAGAACTTTTGCAGGAGAAAGTAATATATGTTGTGCCTACCTTGCCTGTAATATTGCCTATTTTGTATCTGTTCACGAGTATTTATTATGATAATAAATTATTATGCCACTTGGGTTTCATGCAATTATTATGGTGAATGCTTACCTTAGTTAAATATAGTGGCTAGTTTGATCATAGATTGTACATGTGTCTCGCCTATGCAATTTACTGTCCTGGTTGGCTATCCTAAGTTATGTTTTGTTATCAATAAGCCTATTCAAATTTAGCAAATTGTTGTGCCACCTTGCCTTCATGTTGAGAGTTTCTACCTAAAGCTTATAGTGTGATGTGTGTGATAATAAACCTATTCAGCCGAGCAAATTGTTGTGCCACCTTGCCTTCACATTGTGAGTTTGTACCCGGTTTATCGTGTAAAACCATTCCTGCTCCTTTTCCTCATGCTCTATTTTCTTGAGGAAATTGGATAGATTAAAGTATTTAGTTTTAGTTGTAGTTAAGACCTATGAAACCAAAGAAAACCCTTAGTTGCAACTTCCTTGGTTTCCTTAACCTTGTGCCTTTTCTAGTTGAGTCGAAAAAGATAGGTTTAGATTACTTCACTTTTAGAATGCATACCAAAAAATGAGGGAGCTTCCCCTCCTAATTTGAAGAGCACTCATTACGTCATGTGCATAACTATCTGTACTAGCTTACACTCTAGAGGTGTTAGTTATTACACCAACAGGCAGAAGAGGTGGGAGGTTTGTCAGAGGATGAGGGAGATGCACTTCCTCAATTTTTCAGAGAGTAGGTTGATGGACAACCACTACCGACTATTGATTGGTATGCCAAAGAATACTCATCAATGAAGGAGAGGTTGAGCAAATTCATTCAAAATAGTATGCTCTACCTCAAAAGCAAGAAGACCAAGAGGGTAACTATGCCTAGAATAGAGCCGCCACCAGTGGAAGTTTCACTACCTTCCTTGTCTAAACCCAAACAAAAGAAAAGGAGTAACCCTCCTAAGAAGAGTTCAGTGCCTGATAACTCAAGAGGAAAGGCACTTATTTCTAATTCGCACGTGGAGCCTATCAAAGAAATAGTTCAGAGTTTGTCACAGCCTGAGGTTCAGCCATGCATGTCATCAACAACACCAGAGCAACCTCCAGTTCCAATTCACATCGATTTGGACTTGGACTCGCCATCTCGCGGTAACTCCTCTATGTGTTCACTCTCATCAGAGCCTCTCATTACTAGTACAGATCATTCCAGTGGGATTAGTCAGAATTCATCTTGGCTTGAGAGTCAGCTGGGAAGGAAGAGGAGACAACCATCTTATGTGCTTGATCATTTAGATTTTGATCATGCTTATCAAGATGCGCCTAACAAGAGGATCAAGAAACAGGTCCACAGGGAGAGGAATGCAGGTAAGGAAATCATCATTGAGACCGTCATACCTCCAAAGGATAAGAGTTTGAATGAGATTGAAGTTCAGGACTTTGAAGTGATCACAGTCAACTTTGGTAGAAGTACTCGCTAGACAGAGATTGATCTCCTACAGGTTGCAACAGATAGCACAAGGGATAGGATAATGAAAGATGGAGAAGATAAGACAACCCTTAAAGGCTGAAATCCAACAGCTTCGTCAATACATTTCTAGCCTTGTACACAGAATAGGAAATGCTATCACCTCACTCCCACCAATGTTAGAACCACCAGCAGAACAGGGTCAGCTTGATCACTTGGTTGCATATGGCAATCGTTTGGATGATTGGGAGGAGTTTGTCACTAGAGGCCGCTTTGTGCTTTCAGAGTTATACCAGTTGTGGTACAATGCACATGAACTCCGTCTACATCTTCAAGATGAGGAGCGTGACTTGGCTATTAGTAGACCCAGAGATGAGATCCTGATTGCTAACCTAGGGATGGCATATGAATTAGTCACAGGTGCAAAAGATAAAGAGGCTATCTACACTTGGAGGACACAGTTGATCTTCAAGGTAAGGATAAAGGAGACAATAGCATCAGAATTGACTGAGAGTAGACGGCACATCACTGGTGCACTTCGTTATGTCAGAACCTTCGTATCTCAACTACCATGCCAATATCAGTGTGTAGGTGGTGACTATTTTGAGCTTGTCGACATTCAATCAGAGCTTCAAGCACTCATCCATAGTATTTTCAGTGGGGAGACCATTGGTTGTAAGATGAATCAACTCACAGTCATGTCAACATTGTTTGATGAGGCAACCAGGAGTAAAGGGGAGTTTTAGTGTCAGATCACAGGCGGAGAAGACATGCTGCACAGACACAGTATACTTTAGCAGAGCTTCAGTACCCCAGATGGTGATGCCATCAACAACCTCGTGGATGGGTTGACTACTCGAGATCATGGCCAATAGACTTCAATTCCTACCTTTCAGGATAGACCTTAGTCACAACAATTAACTCGACACTTCTTTCCGAGTTAACTCGTTGTCTCACATCTCACACATGTCTATCTTGGAAGTATCTATGTTCACTTGGAGTTTTCGTTAACTGATGGTAGTTTTCCAATTAACTTGTTTTCAATAAGGACGTGCATGCTTGCACATTGTCCATTTAGATTAGATGTACCGGTTAACTGATGGTAGCTTTCCAGTTAACTATATAGTTTGCTTTATTAGGGTTTAGCAATAAAATATTGCATGCATTGCAAGACTGTAGTTGACTCAAGGTGATTTTAGGGTTGCCTACACCTTTGATATCTATAAATAAGAGCTTTCAATTCATTTGTAATTAAATTTTGCACGTGATAGCAATATATGTTGAGCCTACCTTGCCTGTAATATTGTTATTTTGTATATGTTCATGACTGATTACTGTTATAATAAATAGATGAGCCTACCTTGCCTTCATTTTATTATCATGGTGTTTGTTCAATCTTAGTTAAATGGGGTTGCTAGTTTGATCATTTGTTGTATGCATGTTTCGTTAATACAATTTGCTGTCCTAGTTGCTTACCTTTGTTTTGTTTATAATAAGCCTATTCAGAAAAGCAAATAGTTGAGCCCACCTTGCCTTCACATTGCTAATCTCTACTCAAAGCTTATCGTTTGATGTGTGTAATAGTAAACCTATTCAGCCAAGCAGATAGTTGAGCCCACCTTGCCTTCATGTTAAGAATCCACACCTGAAGTTTATCGTGTAAACACATTCCTGCTCCTATTTCCTCATGCTATGTTTTCTTGAGGAGATTGGATAGTTTAAAGCTTTTAGTTTAGTTGTAGTTAATGATCTGCAAAACCAAAGAAAATCCTTAGCTGCTACATTCTTGGTTTTCTTAACCTTGTGCCTCTTCCAGCTGAGTAAAAAAGATAGGACTTAGTATAGTTTACTTTTAGAACGCATATCAGCAAAAGAGGGAGCTTCCCCTCCTAATTTCAAAGAGCACTCATTACGCAATGTGCATAGCTGTCCCTACTAACTTATACTCCAGAGGTGTTAGTTATTATGCCAACAATAATACAATTTAAAACATGAAATATAATATATTTAAAACACAAACAAAAATGCACATAGATTTTTCGTAAGCATGGGTCTTTCAATTACAACATGAGGCTCAAAGTGTTTTTTTATCTCATTTCCCAAAAAGCAATTTCAGTGCATATACAAACAAGAATTTCAATCAATTAATAAAACATTGATTCAAATATGTCAACTAAATAAGGGAACACCCTCCATCGGGGCATGTTGTTTATCGGATTTCCAATTTTCCATGCATATCAATCTTTCAGATAAAGCCATCAAGACCTAAGTTAAAATTATTATTATTTAAGTTTTCTTTGGAAAGATTGAAGGTAGCATTAAAACCTAACTAGGGTTTATACAAAAGAAAAGAAGGTTAGGGTTTATAATCTAAGGCTTAAAACGTAAACTTGATCATTGGTTTACATAAACTCTATTTGATTAGCTTTTAGTCCTTTATTAATGACCCAAGGACCTAGAATCTTATTTTTTTCCTGGTTTTAATTATAATATTTTTAAAACCCCAAGCAGTGTTTATGTTGAAAATTGAACCAGTCCTAAACTCATAGGTCATGGTACATGGACTACTCATTTAGGCTGTTTATACAACCCTATGAATAAATTAGGATTTTACTAACCTTAGGTATAATATTTTCTCAAGTTTCAGGCTTTCAACTAACAATACCATTGTAATGTCCCTTACCCGGTTTGCCCTAAAATTCACTTGTTGATTAGGTTTAGGGTTTCTTCTTTCCAAATGATTGTTCCTTTTAATCAAGTAATCTTGGTTTAAAATCTACATTAACCATTTTAACAACATTTCCACATACACATATATCTATTAGCATCAATATCTAGATATCCAAAATATAAGCATAATCATAAAAGCAATTAAAAAAACATATGAGGAGGTTGCCATAGGTGGATCTGCCCTGAAGCCCACAAATAAAGCTCAAGAGGTTGTCCATCACAATCCTTCTTTCCTAGTGGCTTAGTACCTGCATACTCCACTCATGGCAACACCTCGAAGACACTCATCCTATCAGGGGGAGAGGAAATCATGGAATCCTTAAGTAGCCTAAGGTCTACCACCTCCTATTCACCCAATCCCTTGTCCAGGGCCTATGGGGCTGAAGCCTAGGTGGGACCCCCAACCTTCTATAACCCAATCCCTAGTCAAGGGCCTAAGGGGCTGCAAGGCCCAATCCCTTGTCTACGGCCTAAGGGGCTGAAAGTGGGCTTTTTAGACAATCTACTTAAACCATGGTTCACCCTCCCTGATAAGGTTACAAGCACAAAGAAGACAATCTTTACACAATCAGCTATATTTGCATTCATCCAATATTTATTTCATGCCTATAATCAAATATATCTACATTTATCAATGGTTCTTTAAGTTCATCATTTCCTAGAATAATTCTCATTATAATAAGATTAAAGAAAACATTATATCACTAATCAGATTAGCAATATCGATTTATTATATTCAAAATATGCTAAATATTATTGCTAAGTGAGTACATCACCCGAGTTGCTATATCTCTCCATGTTTCCTTACTCGCGTCCTTCAACCTTGTACTGAATTCATTATAAGATGAGGACAACTCATAAATATACATAATCTACTTATGTTTATATTAAAGAATCATCATTACTTATAACCATTGTAACAAGACTCGCCAGGACTTGCCGAGTCTTGAGCCAAGCACCCCTGGCCGAGTCGTAGGAGCCCGGACTCGGACGTAGCTGAGTCCAGCCGCATCCAGGCCAGACTCACTGGACTTGCCGCTTCTAGGAGAGTCCCGAGCCCTGGACGCAGCCGGCGGCAGCAAGTTAAAAGGCCAATAAAAAAACATAAAACTCAAGTTTAATATATTTTTTTTGTCTTATATTATCTCCCCAACCCTAAAAGCAACCTCATTTCATTCATTTGGCAAAATAAGAGGAGAAGAGAGAGTTGTGAAGAAAAATAGGAGGAGAAGAGACGGAAACCAACAAGCTGTTGAAGACAAATCCAGGGTCATATATCATTTGGGAAGCTTCATACCATCAAGGAGGTGCATTGACAGCTCATTACCAGTGATTAGGAGGAGTTTGCATTGCATTCCAAGCCAAATCTAAGAGGTAAGTTTGATTTCAATTGGTTTTTTTAACAAATAATTCATTGTAATTTGTAAAATCATTGTCTTTTTGAGTTTGCATTTTTTTTTTAACAAACCCTACTTGCAACTTAAATAATTTTAGAAACCCTACTTATTATTGCAGCCACATTCATTTGCAAATCAAACCATATTATTATTTTCACAATGTCTCAAACCCCAAGCAGAAAAGACCCTACTTGGAAACATGCTGAAATCTTTCCCGGAATGAAAAAGGAGAAGCAAAATGTATTGCAAAACAATATATCATGGAGGCATAAATAGATTAAAATACCATATTGCACACATACCCATCCATGATGCAGTGGGCTACACTATAGCACCTCCTAAGGCTGTTCGTGAAGTGCATGTGCAATTATAAACTTTTGAAATGCAAAAAGAAATGAAAAAGAGACAGAAGCAAGAGTTGGTGAGTGTTGGAGTTGGACAGGGACTTGGTGTTGTTGGAGATGCTTCTTCCATGCCTCCATACCGTCCTAGTGCTAGTGCTAGTGCTTTTGCTTCTACACCAGCTATGCCTATGTGTACTCCTAGTGTTGGTAGTGCTGCTATTGCTAGTGGTAGTGGTAGTATTAGCATTGGCCTTAAAGTTCATAAATCTAGGGTGGACTCATATTTTGTACCACACACTACTCCTGGTTCCCAACTGTCGCTTGAGAGCATGGGTTGGAACAAGGACACACATGATGCAGCAAAAAAGACAATTGCAGACTTTTGGTACTACTGCACCATTCCCTTCCATGTAGCCGGGTAATTCTTTTTTGTTTAATTGTTTTAAAATTATATTTAAATTTTATTATTTTAGAATCTAGATGTATCTCATTATCGAATTCAAATTTAAAGTTAAAAACTTAAAACTTTTCATTTTACAATACTTATGTAAGTAACTTATTAATTTTTTTATGACATGTTTTAGGTCACCTTTTTGGCAAAACATGGTTGATGCCATAACCATATGTGGGGCAAGGTTCAAAGCCCCTACTGAAGATGAATTAAAGGGCCCACTTTTGACTCAAAAGGTGGCAGATGTGAAAGCACAATTAGAGGAGCAACATGTGCAGTGGAGGAGGATTGGTTGCACCATCATGACTGATGGTTGGACCGATAGGAGAAATAGGACGCTGCTTAATTTTCTAGTTTCCTCCGGAGGTAATTGTACTCCCCTCAATGCATTGAAATTTGAATTTGATTTAGTGATTAATAATTTAATATGGCTGATTTTTATTTTTTAATTTATTTTTTAATTGGTTTTGCTTATTTTTTTAGGTGACACTGTCTTCATGAAGTCCATTGATGCTTCTACCCAATTCAAAAATGCCACATACCTATGTGAGGCTATAGAGGAGGTGATAGCTGATGTGGGGGAAGAGAATGTAGTGCAAGTGGTGACAGATAATGCAGCAAATTATGTTGCTGCTGGTAAATTATTGATGGAGAGGCACCCTACTATATTTTGGACTCCATGTGCCGCCCATTGTATTGACCTCATGGTGGAGGATATTGGCAAGCTCCCATAGATCAAAACATGTGTGGATGCAGCAAAAAATATTTACAAATTTGTATACAATCAAACATGGGTGCTTAACCTTATGAGGCAATACACGGGGTTGAGGGAGTTGTCTCGTCCTAGCATCACTAGGTTTGCAACAAATTTTATCACGTTGCAATCCTTAATTCGGTCAAAGGAAGCTTTAAGGTGCATGTTTGTTGGTGAGGAGTGGTCTTCCTCAACCTTTTCTACAAGCACTGCAGGGATTGTTGTGGCTAATTTTATTTTTGATGAGCAAGGGTTTATGACACCAAGGGAGGAGATTGTGAATGTAAATTTAATTCTTTATTATGTTTTAATTTTTAATCATATCTTTTATTTGTTTATTTTCATTCACACTTATTTGTGAAACATGTTTTCACTTTGTAGTTTATTGAGCCCTTGCTAGTTCTCCTACGAGTTGCAAATGGGGAGAAGCCCGCAATGGGCTACATATATGAGGGCATGGATAGGGCCAAAGAGGCCATTAGATCAGTCTCTAGTGGAGTTGAGGAGAAGTATCGTCCCATTTGGGAGATCATTGATAGGAGATGGCAAAACCAACTTTATAGGCCCATCCATACAGCTGCATGTTTCCTAAATCCGGCCTTCCAATTCCGCCGTGATATCCGTGGAGATAGAGAAATTCTTAGTGGGATCTACTCGACGATAGAGCGGATGTTGCCCGCTGTTACTACACAAATAGTGCAGGAGATAGATGCCTTCACTAAGGCACAAGGAGACTTATTTGCATGTCAAATGAGCAAAGACAGTAGGACAACATTACTACTAGGTAAAAATATATTTAAGGGCATAATTGTCATCTTTTTATATTGTATTTTATTATTAGATGTTGAAATTGAAACTTGAAATGAGATTGATTTTGTTTCTTTTTCTCATCTCAGATAGATGGTGGGAGTTGTTTGGTTCTAATACACGGAACTTGCAAAATATTGCCATTCGTCTATTGAGCCAGCCATGCAGTTCATCTGGTTGTGAGCACAATTGAAGTATGTTTGAGCACATACACTCCAAGAAGCACAATAGATTGGCAATGGAGAGGATGAATGACTTGGTCTATGTTCATTACAACCTTCGACTCAGATACAGGAAGCTTTTTGACCACAACAACACCCCGATCAATCTAGATGAGGTTGATCCACAGTTTGAGTGGACCACTGAGGCTACAGATGCAATCTTTAGTGACAAGGACCTTGATTGGGTGGACCAGAAAGAGAGAGAGGCTGAGGTTGTAGCCATGGCTAAGGAGGAGGCTAGAGCACGAGGAGACATAACTGTTGTTGGTGAGAGTGGCATGGAGAGTCTGACAGAGGCAGAGACTATGGCTGAACCTGCAACATCATCCAGGACCCTTAGACGCCTTCGTAGGAAGGATGTTGGCTGCACTATGCCATAGAGTCATAGAGTTATACCTATTGTTTTGATATTTCATATTTGTATGGAACATTTGATGTTTTGGATTTCATATTCCATGAATTTTGTATACATTTGACTAGTTTTATATATCTAAGTAAGCTATTTCCTTCAGCAGTGCAACTACAATTTGTGTACTTTATACTTATGTGATCATTGTATACTTGTGTATGTGATCAAATTTGCTTTTATTTGTGTTGTATTCAATAAAGGGTGCTTGGAACAAGTTTTAAATCCTTAAAAATCTCTAAATTTCTAGGTTATTTTCAACTTCTTTTCATTTTGTCGAGTCTACGCTGAGTCCGAGTCTCGAGTCGAGTCACCCTAGCTGAGTCTGAGCCGAGTTTGAGCTGAGTCCGAGTCTCGTTACTATGCATCCTGATGATGATGATGATGATGATTGGATCAAGGCTTGTAGCAAGGCAGGGAACAAGACCAAGGATATGATTAGATAATTTGTGCTAGATTGAATGGATCAGGATTGGATTGAGATGTGAGATTGTTGAAATGAATGAAAATAATGGAAGAAAAGATGCTCAGAATAACAAGGCTATATTATCCTAAGCAAATTTAAAAGATGATGATATGATGAGGAGGATGGATGAAAATATGTTGAGAATAACAAATCTATATTATCCTAAGCAGATTGAAAATATGATGATATGATGAGGATGATGGATGTGGAGGGATGGAAATGAATAGGATAGATAGATGAGGGAGAGTGATGAAGGATGAAAGGTTTAGGGGGAATGGATAGGGGGACTTGGATAGATGAAAGGATGGGAGATGGGGAGATAATGGATAGTAACCAAATCAAGCAATTTAACTATTATGCATTATGCTACAATGTAATGAACACTTAATTTGATATAGCATGAGATACTATGCACTAGGGTATGAGGAACCGAGGTGACGTCGTATCACATGCATAGGACTAACACAACAAACAAAAGGTTAGTAAAACATCCCAAAGTCATAGGGGCTTTGGTTGGGCCTGATATTGGGATAACCACAAACACAAAGGATGCCCCAATGCAACACAAGACCACAAGGATCTTGGTGCGTACTACGTGGGACAACCAAGAAGATAAGAGAAAACAAAAGATCGAGATATGTCCCTATGTCTACCTATCAAAGCACACCATGATATGATGGATCGTGGTGACCCTGATGAGGTATAATAGGAAGCTCAAACAATAAACAAAATCCAAAAACAACAAAAGATCATAATAAATCTCAAATCTCCTATGTCATAGGATCGAAAGGGTGGATGGGATTGATGCGATTTGATTAGGAAGGATGCATCCTGTTAAGACCAAAGATGGAGACTAAACTAGGTGATCATCATGACTCAAGATACTCAAAACTAAGTGGATCTCGTGATACTAGTGACCTTTGTTTTTAAGTACCAACTGGATAGGGACATACTTGACGACACGAAAAGACAACAAAACACACCCAAAGACCTAGGGGCTTGGGGGTTGATCAAAGATCAACCTTGCCTACATGAAAGCACATATCCCTCATAGTTCGATAAAAGACTGGCAACTGACCATGGATAAAAGCAGAAAGAGGACAATGGAGACCTTGATGGAAGACAAAGACTGGATGGAAAAATGCCCCAGGGGCTGATCAAATGATCGACCTTGACTACATGAAAGCATAGGGGCAACACAGTTTGACAAAAGGCCAATGATAGACAATGGCTAAGGAATGATGAGATGACCATGATAAGAAGATAAAATGATGTAATCAAAATGATGACACAAGACAGGCCTTGTGGAAAGGATGGTGGTGATCGCATGAAGCTCAGGGATGGGATAGTTATCCAAATTATCAAAAGATGAATGCGAATGATGGTATGATGGATAGATGAGTGATGAAGAGTGATAGGAGGATAGAAAGATGTGAGAAATAGATAGGAGTGATGATAGTGAGATGAATGGAATTAGATTTCATGGGGGTAGTCTATAGCTAGATACCAATGACAAGAGATTATGAGATGGAATGAAAATAGAGATAAATGGATGGATTGATAAAGATGGGGAGATAGAAAGATGCTAGGATGGATGGATAGAGGGATAAGGATTTGGAAAGATGGAATGGATTATTGGATGAATAAATGGATGGGGAGATAAGGATGAAAATGTGTAAAAGGACTAGTGGATGGATGGATAGGAAGATAAGGATTTGGAAGATGGAAGGGATTGCTGGATTGATGGATGGATGGATGGGAAGATGAAAAGGGATTAATGGATGGAGGGATGGAAGTATTAATCGAAGGAGGATGGAGAGATAGAAGGGATTTATTGGATGGATAAATGTTGTTTCCAAGGACTATGTCACAAACAATTAAATATCACACTCTAGAGATGTCATGTGTAATGAGGCAAGAGTGATGGAAAATAACGGGGTGGATAGATAAGGAATGGAGATGGATCGTAGTAGGAGGGGTGGACAAGGAAGGTAGATGGAGAGGATAAGGAATAAGATAGTGTATGGATGATGGGAATGGATGCCAAGAATTGTCCAAAGTATGTATAGATAGGCACCCTTGCCTTCATCAAGATCACAAGGAGGATGGAGGGATTGGAGATAAATGGGATATGATGGGTGGGATGGGTGCATAAGTTGGATGGAGGAGATGGATGAAGGGGATGCATAACATGAAGTTTCCCCAAAGTGTGGAAAAAAAATGGATGAGGATTTACATATGATGTATGTTTACCAAGTTTTCATCATGGTACTTATCCAAGGCATTTTTTTGCCAAGTTTTCACTATTGGACGAATAATTTCTCTTTACTTTTTTTTTTTATGGATTTTTAGATTTTTTGAATTTTTTGGATTGGATGTGGATGGAGGTGGATAAGGATAGGGATGTGGATAAATGGATTTGGAAGATGTGATGAAGGGGATGGATGAAGGACTTAAGCATCAATCTCCATACAAGGCAATAAGAGCCCATGTGTGAAATGACTATTGGATGTTGGTACAACCTTATTAGAATGGATGGATTATGCAAGAGAATGGATTAAAGGGATTGGATGAGGGAGATATGTGGGATAATGTATGGGATGTTGGAAATTGTATGGATGGAATGATGGGGTGAATCTGTGATGGGGGAATGTGTTCAGGACCAACATTGTCATATATGGTGGTGGATGTGAAAGGATAGGAGGATGAATGGATGGAGAGTGTGGGGATAATGGAGGAGTTGGGATAGTGAATTTTGGGACATAAGGACCCAAAATAGATTTAAGAGATGGAGGATATGAACCTTTAGCTTTTGGATTAGCCACTTTGGATGTTGTTATGGATTTTTCATTTGAAGGCATTGCATATTTTTCTTTGGAATCCACATAGTTTTGATTTTTGATTTGGTGGGCCTTTGTGGCCTATGGGTTTGATTTGGATTTTGGATTGGATTTTTCTTTTCTTCAACATTTATTTTGAAGGGGACATGAGGAGCTTTAGATTCATGTGGATGTTTGGATTTATGCATTTTTACTTTGGAATCCAAAGTTCTTTTAATAGAAATGGGATGGGTATGAGGCGATGGATGATGTGGAGAAGATGTAGACAAAGTGATAGAGGTAGTATTTTTGAGGTGATGTGTGGATGGAGGGTGTGAGATAGCATGTATGGAGGGGTACCTTTGCTGATCCTGATTAGGGGTTATGAATTTTGAATTTTTATGAGGTGTGCTAGGGATAGGTGAAGGATGGATGAAAGGATAAATAGGATGAGATGGAGGAGGTGATTTTGGAATATAAGGGCCCAAAATGAACTTTGTATATGGAGGATGTGTGAGGGTTGATGGAGGGACATAAGAGCCTAAAATAGATACAATAGATGGAGAATGGGTGATGGTGGATGGAGGGACATAAGGACCCAAAATGGACTTGGAGGGGGAAGGAGGAAGATGGATGGTTGTTTTTAGGTAATATGATGGAGGAGGGGGGATGGAGACAAATGGTTTGGTGGAGAGATAGAAAGTGCTTCTTATTCCTTTGGAAGAGGCTCTCTTAGGATGTACAAAGGTTGTACCAACATTTTTGGATTGTGAGTCTTGGGAGATATATCCAAGACAACCTGTACATGGGTGTTCTTTGACCTGGATGGGATCTAAAATACCTTGCTCATGAAGGCCTAAACCTTTTCCTTGATAGTTCATGATCTTGAGCATTTGGTCTATGGTAGGATGCTTGTTATTTTTGAAACATGATGCAAGTCCAGTATTAGGAGGAGGAGGCTGGCTGGTGTATGTGCTTTGTTTTTCTTCTACAAGAAAACCACCATGGATGAGTGTAATGGTACCAAGGTGATATAAAAGTGGCATTAGTATGGATTCAATAGGCGATGATAAAGGATGATGAGATGGTGTAGATGGGACAGTGGGATCTTCATTAGGAGGAGTGAGTGATAAGGGATCAAGAGATGGATTAGGTGGTATGATAGGATCTAGATTTGTGTTAGTGAGTGATAAGGACTCATGAGATGGAGTGGATGGGATGGTGGGATCATGATTTGGTTGAGGAGAGGGATCATGAGATGGGATGGATGAGGAACTATGATCTTGAGATGGAGTGGATAGCATGGATGGATCTTGATGTGAAGGAGGGGATATGTTGGTATGCTTGGGATTAAGCTCTTGGAATGGCTCATCTTGTGTGGGAGGCATGATGATGGAGGAGGGCTAGAGGGACTCCTCAAGTGGGGAGATGGGAGGATGGAGGATTCATGAAGGTCATGGGATTGGATTTTAGTGATACCGGGACTAGGGGGAGCAGATTGGATTTGGGTGTCTTCAATGGATTGGGTGGTGCTAGAAGTAGGAGATGGGGATTCAATGGGTTTGACGGGTTTGATGGTTTCAATGGTTTGGATGTTGTTAGGAGCGGTAATAGGGGTGATAGGTGTGGGATGAAGAAGGGCCTCATCACTGGTGGTCATACATGATGGAGTGGTATTGGATGGATCCACGACTTCAGGGTGTGGATTTGAGGATGTCTTCTCTGTCATGACTCTTTGGACAACATCTAGAATGATATCTTTAGAAATTATAGGTTTAGGTGGGGTTATGGTAATGGATGAAGGATTATGGATGGGTGGAGGATTAGGATTAGATAAGTGGATGGGATTGGATGTAGGACTAAGAGGGGGTGGAGGATTAGGATTAGAGATTGGTGGATTAGGATTAGATGGAGGATTAAGGTATGATGAATGATGAGCCTAGAATATGGCTATAATTTGGATGTCATGATTATAAGTTTTAAAAACTCTTGCTCTTTTATGAATGTTTTAAACTCTATGGTGATGAAATTTTAATGTTTATGGGTAGTATTCGATGACAACCAATCCTATACTCTTGCTGCATAAATATCTTAGTCTATCTATGTCCATTACCCTGTTTTGACTTCCCAATTGACTGGTACATATATGTAGTGTTTGGATAAGTAAGATGAATTGAATGCGTGTGATTAATAAGGAATGTCGTGCTATTATGAGTGCATGCCTTCTTTTTCCTCTATTGCCATGTGTTCTACAGGTTGTTGAAGTTGGTATGAACGAGTCAATGCACAGCAGAACACAGCCTCGCAGAAAAAGCTGTTTCCAGCACACCGACGAAGGAGTCGTTTCAAGCAAGGATTCTTTGTCTGAGTCTTTGGGAAGAAACCAAATGAATCATCAATCTAGGAGGAGTGGATTTCTATATTTCCTCTGAGATATTTGAGCGGATAGACTTGCATTTATGAAGTTTGTTCCTCCGTCTCAGGCGACATTTATACCCACGTCTTTCTCTGTTAATTGATTAGTTAGTTAGCTATTTCTCTTTAAATAAAGGTTCCTCCTGCGCTAGTGAATGGGTTGATTAAGAGAGATTAGACTGGAAAGTAGAGATAGAATAGATTGTAATGTGTTTACAATTATAATGAGAGACAGAGCTTTATATTAAGTTTTCTTACAAGCAAACAACCATGTATGTGATTCAGAAGTTATGAATAAGAAACTGATGAAGTTTTGAGTTCTATTCTTGCGTAATTGGTTGATGCTTGCTAAGGGGTCCCACTTAGTAAGTATCTATAGTTAGCTATCTGCTTTCTATTATTTATTTGTTAGAATTCCATTCCAGTAAGCTTTGATGCAAACTCAGTCTTAAAACTGTTCCTGCAGCATAAGGAATCCATCCCTGTGTCTGTTCTTGCAGCATAAGGCCAGTTCAAGGTTTGTTTCCCAGTAATTGTTATTGTGATTCCTGCTTTAGTTAAGTGATGCTTAAGTTAGCAAGACTTTATTTCATGTACCTGCATCAGAGTTAGAATTACTTTCAAGCATTTACTTCTAGAAAGTTATGGCTAAAACCGGTTCTTAGTGCACATACAGTGCTGCTCCATTTCAAGTATACGTTCCCTGATTTGACAAGTAAATGAACGACCATGAGAAGATGTTAGTCTCCTGCTAGAATGTCCAATTCCCAGGTTAGGATTTGCCGTGACTTCTATATCCTTTTGTGGGCGCGGCCATTTTTGGCGGCATTGCCGGGGATGGTATCAAGCTGAGAACCTGTCCTAACCATTTTTAGCAATAGTTTTAGCATTCAAAATTTTAGAAATTCTTCATTTCAAGTTAAGTCTGTTACATGCATAGAAGAAGAGACCAATTTGGAAGATTCCTTCCTAAAAATTTAGATATCCAAGAAAATAACCCGTAGATTGACCCAGAAATTGTCCCAGAAGACCCATATTTGGATGTCGACCAAGACCTTGTCACTTCATCTTCTTCTTCCTCGAAGATCAGTTTGAACCAGTTTGATATACTTGATAATATTGATTTACTTGCATCATAGTTGAATAACCTGCATCCCTATAACAATCCACTAGCCATTGTTGTCTACCAGCCAGGAGCTAACCAAAGACCACCACCAAGGATGGCAATGCCTACTTTTCCATTTCCACTCCTTGAGTTCCATGACAATCATAATCTCAAAAATATCCCTACTTCATTGCTTCCAAAATTTTATGGCTTGATTACAGAGGACCCTCATACCTTCTTGTTTGAATTTGACATCCTATGTAGGAGTTATGATTATACTACTGATGCCCATAAGATGAAATTGTTTCCTTCTACTTTAAAGGAGTAATCCTTAAGATGGTTCATGGGATTAGGAGGCAATGCAATAGCCACTTGGGATGAATTGAAGGAATTTTTCTTAGGGAAGTATAATGAATATTGTAGGAGAAATGATATGAGAGGAGATGACCTCTTCAAGATGGCACAAAAGGAGGATGAAACCTTGGAGGACTATGTCTCCAAGTTTTTGTTCAGTGTGCAGAAAAAAACTCAGCACCAGCTAAATGAGGAGTCTAAAAAACTTCTCTTTCTAAGGGGAGTCAATGATACCTGTATGGAAGCACTATATCTCATGGTTGGAGGAGATATTACCCAAAGTAATTGGGATGACATCAAGACGATATGTCTCAATTACTCTAGGGAAAGCGTAAAGAAAGGCAGGGGGTTCAGACCCTTTGTTGCCAAAGGAAGTGGCTCAGGCATATCAAAAGGAGAACTCTCTAATCTTTTGTCTGACTTCAAGCAAGACATCATCAATGATGTAGCTACTCAGCTGGACACCATGTAGGCTAGAAGGAAGAAAGAAGAACTGATGTGATGCTAGCTAAATATTGCTCTCACTGTAGACAGAGGAAGAGGGACTGTAGATGCAAATCGGTGGCCAATTTGGAGGTGCAACATCTTTATATCGAGTTCAAAACTATTGAAGGAGAGGAAGATGTGTTCTTTGTTGCTCAGTGCAGGCCATGGACCCCAAGACAAGGTATGCCTCAGGACCCCTTGCAAAATTTTGGTTCATATAATAATCAATGGCAGAACCAATACCCTCCAAGTTATGGCCGATATTCTCAACTTCAATGGAATAATCCTTGGCCAAATGCCCAGCAAAACCGTTGGCAATCCCCACAAGGGAATTGGCAACCACCACAGCAAAATCAATGGTAGCCTTTGCAAGGAAATTGGTAGCAGTCTAACCAATGGAGAGAAGGCCAGCAATGGTCAAATCCATCCACTGGTTTCCTGCAACAACCCCAACAGCAGTCCATTATGCCACCTCCCGCAGCTAATCACGGTTCGAATCCAAAGCCAACTCAATTACCTGCTCAAGCAGCACCCAATCCAAATAACCAGCAGCTGCAACAACAACAACAAGAAGTCTATTTTGCTGATCCTAATCATCAGCTTGCCTATGCTCTCAACCTGAATAATATCAATTTATGTTCAGGAACTGTGTTGTCCACACCATCTCCTCCCATAAACTCAGAATTGCCATCTGAGGGAGCTAACCAAAATAAGGATACAAATGACCTTCCTCAACCAAATGAGCTAGTTCAGATTCCATCATTACCTAAGGCATCTAGTGAAGTGTCCCCTCCTTTCCCACAAAGGTTGGAAGGTGAAAATGTGAAAAAACAAGAACCTATCTTTGACATCCTTGACCAACTAAAGCATATATGTGTGAAAATTCCCTTGTTCCAAGCAATCAAAGAGGTACCTATCTATAGCAAAGCTATTAAAGAGGCATGTTTGAAGAAACTGGGGAGGAAAAAGAAAGACCCTCAAACTGTCCATGTCATAGGCCAACTCTCTGACTTAATGCTAGGGAAGCTTACCATCCCAAAATATTCTGATCCAGGAAACCCTGTTGTGGAGATCAATATTAATGGGTTGCAAATTAAGAATGCTTTAGTAGATTTTGGGGCAGCTATCAAAGTCATGACAAAGGACCTAGTTGTAAGACTTAGTATTTCAGACCTAAGGGCTACACCTACAATATTGCAGCTTGCTGATAGCTCAACTGTCAAACTTGATGGGGTAGTTGAAGACCTTGTAGTCACCTTGGATTCCTGGGAGTACCCTGCTAACTCTATGGTCTTATCTCCAAAGGCATCATTGGGGGGATATCTTGTCATACTAGGAAGGCCTTGGTTGGCTATTGCTGACACTTACATTGGTTGTAGATCGGGTAACATGACAATATCTGATGGGTATAAGAAAAAGAAGCTCACCCTCTATTCTCCAGCCCAACCCCAGCTTGAGTCGGGAGAAGCCATTTGGCCAGATTTGGGAGAAGAAGAGGAAGTGAACTCTGTGGCCAAATTAATGATGATTACTAGAGAGCCTTTCATTGTACAGGAAGAAGAAGAAGGTATACTGACCAATATCCTGCTGAATAACTATGATACCAAATACTTTGATTGTGAAAAAAATCCATGTTCCTTGCAGACCATTCTTCCTTCGCCTACAGCAACTCATTATCTTGCAGCAATTGACTGCTTACACACCTTGCTACCCCACGAGGTAGAAATGCCATTTCTGCCTGAAGTATCTATGGTTGATTTAACCTCCCAAATTGAGGTAGCAGCAGGAAAAACTTTGTGCATTAATAAAAACCTCACTGGTGAGCAACAAGAATCTGTGGTTAAAATGCTTACCAGTCATAAGTCAGCTTTTGCTTGGGAATATGGTGACATGAAGGGTTTAGACCCCAAACTCTGTACACATCACATATACATTAACAGTGAGTTCAGACCTGTCAGGTAGCCTCAAAGAAGAATAAATCTAGCTTTGAGAGAAATTGTTAAAGAGGAGTTGTAGAAAATGCTGAATGCTAGTTTTATCTACCCAATCTCAAATAGTTAGTGGGTTTCCCCATTGGTTATTGTTCCTAAGAAAGGAGGAAAGTGGAGGGTATGTGTAGACTACAAAGAACTCAACTTGGCAATAAAGAAAGATTACTTTCCTCTTCCATTCATTGATCAAGTTCTAGATAATTTAGTTGGGAAAAAGTACTTCTCATTCTTAGATGGCTTCAATGGGTACAATCAAATCAAAATTGCTCCTGAGGATCAAGAAAAGACTACTTTTACATGCCCTTGGGGGAATTTTTCCTACTTAGTCTTGCTTTTTGGTCTCTGTAATGCACCTGCAACTTTCTAGAGGGCAGTCATAAGCATCCTCTCAGACATCTCACATGAGTGCATGAAAATATATATGGATGAATTTACTACTTATGGTGCAATGTTTGAGGAAGCTCAAGCAAACTTGAAGAAAGTATTACAAAGATGTGAAGATCACAACCTATCACTAAATAGTCAAAAGTGCTTCATGATGATGCAAGAGGGAATAGTGTTTGGTCACTATATTTTTGTTGCAGGAATACAGGTTGATCCTGCTAAGATTGAGGTCATCTCTAATTTACCCCTTCCTACCAAGCAGAAAGAGGTAAGGAGCTTTCTAGGCCATGCTGGATATTACAGGAGATTTATAAAATATTTTAGCAAAATAGCCAGTCCATTGTATGCCTTATTAACTAAGGACTCTGAATTTCACTGGACTGAGGCCTGTGATAAGTCTTTTCTGCACCTGGAGGACCTACTTACTGAATCACCTGTTCTTCAAAGACCAAAGTGAAGTCTACCCTTTCACATACATATAGATGCATCTGATTATGCCATAGGGGCTGTGTTAGGACAGAAGGAGAATTCCATTGAGCATGCTATCTATTTGATCAACAAGAATCTACAAGGGCCAGAATTGAATTACACCATCACAAAGAAGGAGTTGCTAGCAGTAGTGTATGCTCTGAATAAGTTTAGGTATTATGTAACTGGCTACCAAGTATTTATTCACACTGACCATGCAGCAATACGGTACCTTATGAATAAACCTGCCATTTCTAGAAGGTTAGCAAGGTGGCTACTATTGTTGTAGGAGTTTGATATCACAGTCATTGACAAGCCAGGCAAGGCAAATGTGGTCGCTGATTTCCTGTCAAGACTTCAAATAGCTACATCTGTCACATCCAAGGTAATTGATGATACTTTTCTTGATGAACATCTATTCTATATTGCTGCTCGCACCCCATGGTATGCAGATATTGCAAACTACTTGGCAACCAACAGGATTCCAACTCACTTCTCCCCAAAAGAGAGAAAGCTGTTGATTGAGAAGAGTTTCAACTTTTCTTGGATAGCCGATTGTTTGTTCTATACTGGACTAGATCAAGTCATGCATAGGTGTGTGAGGGAAGACGACACATATGACATACTACATGCTTGTCATGACGAGCCATGTGGAGGCCATTTTGCTTCTAAAAGACCAACAATGAAGGTACTTAACACAGGGTATTGTTGGCCCACTTTACACAAAGATGCTGTAGCATATACCAAGAAATGTGATAGATGCCAACAAATGGGGCGACCAACAAAGATTGATGAAATACCTCTGCATCCTCAAGTGGTAGTAACCCCCTTTGACAAGTGGGGTATGGATTTTGTTGGTCCTATAGACCCGCCATCCAATGGAAAGTCCTATATTTTGGTGTGCATTGACTATGTAACCAAATGGGTGGAGGTAAAGGCAATGGCACATGCCAGGGACAACAAAGTTGCTGAATTCCTCTATGAACAAATATTCACTCGATTTGGAGTTCCCAGGGAACTCGTCACTGATCAGGGAGCTTAATTCACATCAACACTGATCACAACGTTGATGAATGATTATAAAATCAGACATAGGAAATCAAGCCCATATCACCCTCAAGCAAATGGCCAGGTGGAGGTTACTAACAAAGAGTTGGAAGCAATCCTCACCAAAACAATGAAGCTACATAAGAAGGATTGGAGCAGCCGTCTTCTAGAAACAGTTTGGGCCTATAGGACAACCTGAAAAACTACTACAGGATTCACACCTTTTCAGCTACTTTATGGTAAGATTGCTATGTTGCCAATTGAATTCGAACATAAAACTTTGAGGACTGCTCTGCAACTACAGATTGATCTTTCTGAAGCACAAAAAGAACACCTCCTCCAGTTGAATGCATTGGATGAGATGTGGAAAGCTGCCTTGCAGCATACTGAAGCAGTGCAACAACAAAAAAAGCAGTGGGACGATCACCATATCAAGACAAAGCGATTTTCTGTTGGTGATTGAGCCCTATTCTACGACTCCAGATATAAAAAAAATCAGGGTAAGCTTACAACAAGATGGCTTGGTCCATATGAAATTGAGAATGTATTTGATAACGGGTCGATACAGTTGGTGACAATCGATCCTGTCCGCTTCAAACTGTTGGTTAATGGACATCGTCTTCGGTTGTACCATAAACCAGATTCAAAAGAAGAATTCATGCAGCAGTTTGTTTCTCCTACGGCCAGTGATCTGCATGCAGCAAAGGGCTTTGGTCCTCTTTCTGTAGCATCTCTTTGATTTACGTAGAATGTCCATAATAAAGGTTTTCTTTTTATGAAATCCCTTTCTCCATCATCACCCATCACCATCAATCACTCATTCCATTCTTCTTTTCTATGTCACCCATCCACGTCATCCATCTCCCGTACCAAATTCATTTATGATTTCTTTCCACGCCATCATTTCCGATTGTGCTGTGAGATCTACCAACATCCGTAAGCATTTATTAAAAGGTACGCGATATTTGTTTTATTAGTCATATCATTCATTAATCTTATTTATTCATTTATTGCATTATGTCTATCAGTCATTCCTGTCATTACTCCCCATGCCTCGCCTATACTTTCCCACATGTGTGGACACATGTCAAATTTTAAGTAGGGGGAGGGGATAATTTGAAACAAATTCTTTCTTTTTGCTATTACCACGTTTAGTAAAGACAATTTTTATCGTACATGCCGCCAAATGAATGCATGCTTTTTCTAGATCAACAAGTTAACTGCTAGTTAAGTAGTTCCTCGGAATCATTGCATGCAATTGTTGTACATTATTTCTAGTAAAACAAAAGAGAAAGAAAAAAAATAGAGAGAAGTCGAGCAGAGAAAATAGTCTTTTTAAAAGAAGTTGAGATTTAGGGTTTTTAGCAGAAACATTTGAGAAAATGGGTGGTTAGCTTGTACGACACGAACCAGCGGCTCATGAAGCCTTAACATAGGACCCACAGATAGTTCAAGCATTTAGCACGTGCAGATGGTTGAACTACTTTTTTAGCATCGATTCTTTTGATGACGAAGTTGCTGGTGAGTTCTTAAGAACTCTCTCAGAAGGTGAGGCCACAGTATGGGGCTTAGCAATAGTAGTCACCGAGCAACGGATTGCATAGATAACAGGTCATCCTACAGCTGGTGAAGACTTTCCTACAGGAAGGGATGCCGTCTCTGCCAGGGCAGAATTCACAATGCCAGCTGACGGACCCTTGGAAGTTTCAAAGCAAGGGTGCAGAAGGGTGTCTCTGCCTTACCCCTACTTGGAATATGCCTCCTATATAATCAGGTACTTAACTTCTGAGGGACATTTTTTCTTTTTGCACTCCTATCATTTTAAGTTGTTAAGCCATATAAGGCACGGATTAGCTATCAATGTCCCGAACTTTTTGTTAAATATTTTAGAGCGCAGTGCTAGTGAAACTCAAAAAGGAAAAGACAATTCAGTCTCTCATCATGCTCTCATTAAACGATTGACTAAGCGTTCCTTGAGGGACGTTTCCCCCCTTTCCTGGCAAGAATTTATTGCTCAGAAAGGGCTGCAGCCTCCTGAACCTCCAAGAACATTGCCTGCACGACCCAAGAAAAAGAGAAAATGAGGAGAGTCTTCAAGTAGAGAAGCTGAACAAGATTCCCTTGCTTCTCCTGCAACACCTAGTCCTGCAACCGTTAGAACTGAGCCCTCTACTCAAGTTAAAACCAAGTCTACTACAAGGAGTGAAAAAGGAAAAACCAAGATAGCCGAACCATCTAGTGCTGGGCATACCCTAGGAGAAAACCCTCAAGCCAAGAAGCAAAAACAAGCCACCCGACTTTCTCCTGCAGCAACACCCGATGCCACCATGATTTCATCATCCTCTCCTACTAATTCTCAGATCCCCAAACAAGTTGGGAAAAGAAAAGCTACCCATGAATCTCCTGCCTCAACTGCATTATCTAGGAGAACTTCTGCAAGAAAACGAAGTCAGACTACCCCACCCTCTTCTACCCAACCTGAAATAATTATCATTTTTGAGGAATCTGAGGAACTCATTTCTGAAAATTCTCAGAGTACATCTGAGAATTTCCCACCTGGCACCTCAGAAATTCCTATTGATATACAAGAAGAAACAGGGGAAGTTGAGAAAGGACAGCAAGGTTGTAATAATGAGGGAAGAATGCCGAGTCTTGATGACTTGGTTGAGGCAGCTGAAAGAATTTCTAAGGAAACACAGTTCCTTGTTGATCAGCAACAAGAGTTTTTCCAGCAGCAAGAGCAGGAGCAACCAGAGACATCCAATGCAATCCCATTAGCTTCTGAAACATGCTAGACATTAGCAGTATACAAGAGACCGTTGCTAACCCAATGCTTAAAACACCTTCAGGAAACTTGGAATCCTGTGACACTTCAGACCTTGAGTTTCCACCTTCTGGCTGAAACTCAAATGCAGCAGAGTCTGTGGGAGGAAGAAAAGAAGAAGTTAAAGAAAGAAATTGAAAATTAGAAATAGAAAATCTAGGAGGTGAAGGAAAAGATGAATGAAATGATGAAGGTAGCAGGTCAGATTATGGAATGTAGGCCACCACCTAGAATATATGCAATGTGCCTCAAAGAGCAGTTTCTGTGGTTTTAGTTGATGAGGATTTTTAAAAACCTTGACCCTGTTCTTACCACTGCTAAAGAGTTTTATGATGCTTATTAAATGGCACCTGACTGGTTGAGGAATTCCATGTGTGAGTTCTATTTACATGGTTTATTAATTCCTTATGAAACTGAGTGGAATCCACTTCTATTTATAGGTGACATACATTTGAGATCATTAATGTCTTGGGCAGCAAATGAAGTTAATTATGGAAAACAATCTGAGGACTATGAGGAGGCTGAGCGAAGAGAACCTCTTCCCCTGAGATCAAAGAGCACAAATCCCAAAGAATTTCTGAGGGCTTGGTTCTCTGTTGCATATGATTTTTATGATCCTGCAGCCAGGGTAATGATATTTGATTTGAGGAAACAGGTCTATGATGAGTTCAAAAGCCAACCATATTTGTTCTGGAAGCTTTCAGCTTTCAGAAGCAAAACCAGATGGGAAAAGCTAACGGTTGATTTAAAGAAGTTTGAGCCCCATAGTCCCCTGCATTTAAGAGTAGCTGTCAGGAGGTCCGAAAGATACATGCAGATTGGTCTTCAGAAAAGGTTTGAATTATGGTTTCCACTAACATTTAGACCTCCTACTTTAATGTGGCCACTATATCCATATCAGGCCACAAAAATCAATGAAGATACAAAAGCCGAAAGATATGAAAGATGGAAAATTTGCAAGGGTTTCTACTTCAGATTTGGGACTGCATTATAGGGCCATGTGACTCCCACATATTTTAGGGACACAACTAGAAAGACTAATGCTGGAGGACCAGCATTAGATAAAGTAGGGGGCAAATGATGAGCCCAGAATATGGCTATAATTTGGATGTCATGATTATAAGTTTTAAAAACTCTTTCTCTTTTATGAATGTTTTAAACTCTATGGTGATGAACTTTTAATGTTTATGGGTAGTATTCGATGACAACCAATCCTATACTCTTGCTACATAAATATCTTAGTCTATCTATGTTCATTACTCTGTTTTGACTTCCCAATTGATTGGTACATATATGTAGTGTTTGGATAAGTAAGATGAATTGAATGCGTGTGATTAATAAGGAATGTCGTGCTATTATGAGTGCATGCCTTCTTTTGCCTCTATTGCATGTGTTCTACAAGTTGTTGAAGCTGGTATGAACGAGTCAATGCATAGCAGAACACGGCCTTGCGGAAAAAGCCATTTCCAGCGCACCGGCGAAGGAGTCGTTTCAAGCAAGGATTCTTTGTTCAAGTCTTTGAGAAGAAACCGAATGAATCATCAATCTAGGAGGAGTGGAGTTCTAGATTTCCTCTGAGACAGTTGAGCGGATAGAATTGCATTTATGAAGTCTGTTCCTCTGTCTCAGGCGATATTTATACCCACGTCTTTCTCTGTTGTTGATTAGTTAATTAACTATTTCTCTTTAAATAAAGGTTCCTCCTGCGCGAGTGAACGGGTTGATTAAAAGAGATTAGACTGGAAAGTAGAGATAGAATAGATTGTAATGTGTTTACTATTATAATGAAATACAGAGCTTTGTATTAAGTTTTCTTACAAGCAAACAACCATGTATGTGATTCAGAAGTTATGAATAAGAAACTGATGAAGTTTTGAGTTCTATTCTTGCATAATTGGTTGATGCTTGCAAAGGGGGCCCACTTAGTAAGTATCTGTAGTTAGCTATCTACTTTCTATTATTTATCTATTAGAATTCCATTCCAGTAAGCTTTGATGCAAACTCAGTCTTAAAACTGTTCCTGCAGCATAAGGAATCCATCCCTGTGTCTGTTCCTGCAGCATAAGGCCAGTTCATGGTTTGTTTCCCAGTAATTGTTATTGTGATTCTTGCTTTAGTTAAGTGATGCTTAAGTTAGCAAGACTTTATTTCATGTCCCTACATCAGAGTTAGAATTACTTTCAAGCATTTACTTCTAGAAAGTTATGGCTAAAACCGGTTCTTAGTGCACATACAGTGCCACTCCATTTCAAGTATACGTTCCCTGGTTTGACAAGTAAATGAATGACCATGAGAAGATGTTAGTCTCCTGCTGGAATGTCCAATTCCCAGGTTAGGATTTGCCGTGACTTCTATATCCTTTTGTGGGCACGATCAATGAATTGGAGGGAGAATTAAAATATAATGGAGTGGAAGATGGAGTGATATAGGAGGGTGTGGATGATGAATTAAGATAGGAGGATGTGGGTGCTAGATTAGATTTGGAAGATTGGGATGGTGGATTAAGATAGGGGTATTGGGATGGTGGATTAAGATAGGAGGATGTGGATGTTGGATTAGGATGGGAAGATTGGGATGGTGGATTAGGATAAGAGGATGTGGGAGGTGGTTTAGTATAGGAGGACTTGGATGGATGGTCAGGATAGCAATATGTGGATGCTGTATTAAGGCGGGGAGATGTGGATGTGGAATTAAGGTAGGGATATTGGGATGGTTGAAGATGATAAGGATAAGAGTATTGGGATGGTGGATTAAGATAGGAGGATGTGGATGTTGGATAGGAGAGAGATGTAGATGAAGGATATGATGAATATGTGGATGGTGAGGATACTGGATATCCCTTGTTAATGGTAGCATAAGGATTGTTATTAGGTGTGGATGAAGGTGTGATATGATAGCTCAAAGGAATGATTGGATTTTGGAAGATGGTTGGGTAAAGCTTGCTAGAAATGATAGCATCAAGGGGGTCTATACCATACTCATCTTGATCAACAAGAATTTCATTATCATTTTCAACATAGTTGGGATTTCCCTTGACTACTATTTTTGGCTACATTGATGAAGGATAAGGATTCATAATGTTGGATCAAATGAAAGTGGATTGAAAAGATGGGAATAGATGATTAGAGGAAAATAATAGATGATGACAAGATAAATAGAATGGATTAGAAGAATTCGTAAGAAGGGATCTTAAGATTTGTTTCGATATCTAAAGATCTTGGATGTGGAAAGACTAAAACTCAGATTGGGATTTGATTTAAGCTCATATTAGGATTAGATTGAAGCTCAGATTAGGATGATGGGATTAAAGATCATATTAGAATTGGAATGGAGCTCAGATTAGGACTATATTGAAGCTTAGATTATGGTCTGGAATAGTCTAGGAGTGACATGATTGAGAAAAACCGAAAAAGAAAAATTTTCAATTTTTTTCAGTTTTTTCTATGTTGTAGTAAATCGCATTTTTGGAGGTCTTCAGAGTGAAATTTGGGGTTGAAACTTGCGTCAGTCCCTAAAAATGGGTTTTCAAAGACACTTTTTAGGGATTGAATTAGTACTCTTGGAGACCTTTTTAACAATGTAATCTGTTTTGAATTTTGAGCACCGAGTAAAAAGTTATGACCCCAGCAAGTCGAGGTAAATAAATTCCTAGTTTTTTTGAAAATTTGATGGTATGGGGATGAATAGGAAGAGGAGAAATGATTGGATTATGATTTTGGACTGAGGAAGATATAGGTTAATTGTGACATGAAGGATTGACTCTTTGGATTTTGTATGGGCAGCACATATGCCTCTGTGTAGCACAAATTCGCCTCTTTCAGTCATGACTTTGTCTATTCAAGGAAGATAAATTTGCCTCTGTGTTTGTCAAATTCACCTAACTGGATAACTCAAATTTGCCTATGTCTGAGGATGGACATGAAACAGGCGAATTCATGATGCAAATTCGCCTATTCTAGGGAAACATGCTAAGTCGCTATGTAAATTTTCCTATTCTAGGAAAATAGGCTAAGTTGCTAGAGAAACGGGCGAAGTCACTAGTGAAATAGGCTAAGTCACTATGGAAATTCGCCTACTCTAGGGGAAACAGGCTAAGTTGCTGTACAAATTTTCCTATTCTAGGAAAATAGGCCGAGTCGCTAGGGAAACATGCGAATTTGATGGATGAGGACTATTGTAGACTCGCCTAAAATGGGACCCACAAAAAAATTTGCCTCTGTTAAAGACAAATTCACCTGACAAGATGACCTAAAGACTGACTTAGAGACAAAATCACCCTTTTGTAGGGGAATTTTGCCTATCTATAGTGAAAATTCACCTATGTATGAAGCAAATTTACCTCTAAAGGCAGGAGTTGACTATGGCAAAGGACAAAAAGCATAGCAATCAACAAGCAGAAAGGTTAAACTGACTCAACTAAAAATAAAAGCACTGGTATCGCATAATGAAGATAGTCCAAACAACACAATCCTAAAATTAGTGATATGGATTTACAAACTCGATGTAGGCCCACCACTTTGAGCGGACAACCCAAGGTTAATACTCTGTGATATTGGTGTGGTTTTTTGGATCACCCTTTCTCGCAAAGGAAGATAGCTAGCATTCTAGTGGCATAGGGTCATCAACAGATGCCATGGGCTCACCTTCACACTCTCACTCGAGGACTATCATAGCCCACCACGAGGATTTCTATCTCAACCCAAGGGAGTATGTGATGAGTAACTTTGGGGTACAGTGCACATCCCTTGCACTAAACCAAGCCACAACTAAAACACAGGTCTTTATCTAGGCTGAACAAGGCTATCCCGTGAGTCCCCAATATATGCAAGGTACGTGAGGCACAACCTGAACACCAACCCATCACAAGTGTGAGTTGAGAGCCCCAACGAGGTACTAGAAACTCAGACCAACTCTTCACGTCTTATCTAAGTATCACCCTAGCTTCGACGCTTTGCTAAACACGACGTGACTGGATTGGGGTACAACTTTCGTTCTCCCCCCTTTATATACCCCGTCGATAACACGTGGTTGGAATATTCCCTCAGGTGATGAAATCCCAAGCAGGTCCCGCTAAGGGAAGAAGATACTAGATGTTTTGGCTAGTCCTCAGGCTCGCACGTAGCGCAAGGGGAGAAATTAGACACACTAGCACCTCCTAGGTAGACTCGACTGGACTAGAATGAACTACGATTTCTCGTCAGCCAGGATCGCCAAATGGTGCAAGGGGATTGGATACGTCAACAATCCACTCACAAGCACATCAAACAGTGTATATTGACTCTTTAATTAATCTACGTGTTCCTAGCTAGTATGAAAAACAACAAACTAACTAACTAAGATGTCTTGGATTGATCATTCTGCAGAAAATGCGTTAGTAGTTTCCAACCGCCGGTGTTGGACGAACGAGAAATAACTACACAAAATGTTAGCAAAAACTAGGGAGAATCACAAACAAACAAGTTAGTGGGTAAGTACGTAAAATCAAAACCAAAACGATGTTGAAAATTGAAGATTAAAGTCTCGGGTTCACCTCAATTTCGCCTCTGTGTGAGGCAAATTCACCTGTCTGGATGAGAAAATTCGCCTGTTCTGGCTGTTCAATTGAGGATGGGCAAATTTGCTTATTTTGCAAAGAAAATTTGGTTGTTTAGTGAGGATGGGCAAATTTGCCTATTCTACAACTTTGCCTTTGTATTAGGCAAATTCACTTCTTCTAGCAGGTTTGCCTATCTCCTGGTGCAAATTCACCCTTGTAAGGTGCAAATTCGTCCATCAGGGTGGATTCGCCCTTACGTGTAAACCTGAACCTGCAAAACTGAAACAACAAAAAAAATGAAAGTGTAGACCCGTGACGTGGGTCCCACCGAGCGTGCTAGAAATGTGTGCAGTGTTTTTACCCCATCTAAAATGTAAGAAATAAACTCGATCAAAAAGTTAAAAACAAAACAAAACACTCAAGATTGGGCTAAAGATGAAACTCAAACTTGTAAATAAAATGCCAAAATATTACCTTGTTTGAGCTTGATGGGTTTGTTTGCCCCTTTTGATGGCTTGATATGTGTGCTCTAGGATGATTTTGGTAGCATAACGACTTGATTTTGCTTGATTTGGATGTAAGGGTGGAGGATTGAGTGCAAGATGATGGCTATGGTGATTGAAGGCTTGAGATGAATGTGGTAGATTGTGGTTGCATATGGTTGGGAATGCAAAAATGGCTAAGTGTTAGTCATTTAGCAAGGGAGATTGAAATGGATGGCCAAGATTTATTCTTGAAAGAGGATCAAGGATTGAGATCAAAGAGTTGATGTGCATGTGAATGATAAAAGGAATTAAATATTATTTAGGAAAGAGAAAAGGAATTTAATATTCTTTGGGGGATGAGAGAGGAATTAAAAATTCCTCAAAAGGACCTTGGGAAGATAAAAAGAAATTAAAAATTCCTTGGGGGATGAAAAGATTTGACCAAGGGGTAGGCTAGGATAGCCAATCAATGATTAGGTTGTGCAAGTAATGGATTAGGAAAATAATTACGTGGGTAATGATGATTAATGATCCACTTGCATATTATGGAGGATGTGACACCTCCCTAATCAAGAATTAGGAATGTGCACATCCTTAATCTGGGATTATGCAAATTAATCAGGATTAGAAAAAGGTTATGGAGGATGTGACATGAGGGGAATTAAATAAATAGATTATTTATTTAATTTTTGGAGGAAAGGGATAAGTGATGGGAGTAAATAATTAAAAGTAATTATTTACTTTAGGCTAGGATTTAAGGATGATAGAAGAAATAAACTAGGATGAAGGGATAAGGGATAATGAATATTAATTAAATAATAGTGTATTATTTAATTAATATAGAGGATATGAAATTGGTTGAATTAGGGGTAAATTGACCAAACAAAAGTGGTCAATTTTCAGTGTCTACAATACTATTAATATTAAAATTATTTTTGGGAAAAATTCTACCAGAGAGGGTAGCACTCTTTATATTAAATGGAAAAAGATTTACATAACCATATTTTGCCTTATCAAGACTTATTGGTGTACAAAGTGATCAGGATCATGCCCAATTTTGTTAATCTACCCACTTGTGCATGAGTAAAAAGCATTTTGTTTTCTATCACATGGTTTAAGAAGGGTTGCAAATCCTTCTTAAAGAAACATTCCCTGTATTTATTCACATCATCCTTATATTTTCTCTCCTTCTTCACCTTACCTGCTTCTACTGAATCACATATGAGCTTGTGGTTTGGATTCTTGTCATAGGTTGATATTGCTTTAATGGATTCATCAATAAAGTTGTCTTTCAGGTATTGATCCATTAGCTTAGTGATCATCTTCTTGCCTACCAAACACACTATAATGGATAGGAAAGTTCCTGTCAGCACGTTGTCATGAATGTGACCCCCCAACCTCTGCTCACCGATTACAGCCTTTATCGCACCCTTTATTTCAAGAGTTATCGCTTTAAACAAGAACTCAATTTGAGCATCGCCCTCCTCAGATTGGAACCTACAAACATAACTTGACAATTCCATTTTGTTATAATATAAAACAAAACTCAACAAAGCATAATTTACTATATTCTTTTAGGCTTTTTATTGTATTTTCCTAGGGTTGAAGCTAAAAGGGCTCAAGATCGAATGGGAGAAGAGCTAGGTGAAAAAATAAGTATGTTTGCATTTGGGAAAGGTAGATCTATAGTCATGATTGTAAGGGAAGCAAGATCTACCACAATTTATACATGGGATACTTCTAGAAACATCCTCCTTTGTTACCATGAACCCGTGAGTTTACTTACGATAGACACTTCCTAAGTACTCATATGAATTTATTGATGTTTGATGATAATGAAAGATTCAGGCTTATCTTCACCCCTTTTTAGAAAGCTATAGTTCGATTGTTGATTATATTGAGTACCAAAAAAATTGAAATTCAATCTTCATTCGTAGATTTGTTGTCATTCGATGACAATGCCTCGGCTTTAATGTTAAGCAAATATTGAATACAAAACTACTTTATTTTATAGTAGTTGTTAACTTCATATGGTGATGATTCTACAACTCTTTCAACCACTTCACCTTCTAATATTGGCGATCCACATCTCTTCTCCATTCACTGGGTCATTGATAGGATATAGATTGACAACCACCAAAATGCAGATAATAAAAAGTTGCAGCTCTATTTACTTTGTTATTTGCATCTTCTTTAACTGCCTTGACAAATTTGTTGTCATTCGATGACCGTGCCTCAGATTTGATGACAAAAAAACCAGTGCCTTGGCTTGGATGAAGGTATGCAGATCAGTGCCAAGTCCAATCCAATGTACCCTCTAACTAATCTACATTTGACAAAATTTTTTTTATCCAACATGGTCATAATTTTCTCTATATCAACTTTGTATGTTGGAGAAAAACACGTATCTATTTTTCTCATTAAAACACGCACACATTTTGCATCCATAAAACATGTACACATTTTGTTTTCATAAAAATGCATGTGTTTTGTTTTCATAAAAATGCGTACACATTATTATTTAATAAAAATGCATGCACAATTTGTGTTCAAATAACACACTCATGTTATGGCTTAAAAAAATTGAGCCATAACACGAGCATGTTATTTCAATTTCTTCAAAACACGAGCATGTTTTACTTGTTTTTGAGCATCTGGCCACTTTTTGTGCCCCATGTTGGTGCACATGCCCACATATATGTATATATCTGCATATGGTATGTATGCATGTATGTATACACACACACTATGGATTCTAATATTTTTTATATTTACAGTCATTCACATCTTTCTTATACACACACACACACATACATACATACATATATATACATGAATTACAATCTATGAAAAATCCAATATTACAACTAATTATTATTTGGCTATAATTTGAACAAGAGGATATCATCATGAACTTATACAGTCTTGTGTGGAAAGTCATAGAATCAATAGATATTATCATAGAGTTGTTGTTTTGAATGAGGAAGAAGAAATTGTTTGAAAATAAACTTTAGAATTATCAACCTTTTTCTTAAAAAAATACGTGTTCTAGTAATAAAATGATTTAAAAAATGCATGATGCCTATTTCAAAGGATAAAAGAAGAAATGATAAAATGTATGAATACCAAGTAATATAAATTTTAATAATTTTTACTCATTTAAAGGGTAGAGGACCTACATACGTATATTTTAGGTTGTGTTCCATTATCTTAAATAAGGTATAAATACCCAATGTTTTTAAAGTTAAAAGTGTGATCACAAATGTATACACAAGATAATTTTTAGGATGATGTGGAAGAATATATTTTACAAAAAAATTAAAAGATTAGAAATTTATTGTAGATTGAAATCACTCGTTATATAAATATTTATAAACAATTCATATACAAATATTGATATTATATAAAAAAGTGTCGAAAGCTCCTAGGTCCTCTTCACAGACGAGCTTATAGGTTTTTATTTGTTCAAATATTTTATATTTGTTTTTATACCAAATAAGAGATTTTAAGGACCCAACTAATACATAAAAATTGGAGAGCATAAACTTCATAATAAATAATCTAAAAAATTAAGAGTTATCTTGTTGGTGATAGGAGTGTGATCTTAAATATCAATATTAATTAAACTTACACAAATTTTTCATAAACATATTATTCAATAAAAAATTTCATATAAGTTGATGCAAATCACAATGGAGGCTTCTAGCACTATAATAATTGAGAATTAGAATAATAAAAGTATATTGCAAATGATTCAATAGTATTAATTATATTAAATGAATTATACATAATAACATATCAAATAGATCTTATCTTCACATAGAAGGAAAGAAATTTAAATTGGGAAAATTTTATGCTGTTTTTTTGTTAGTTTTTGCTATCTTTTCAATTACACAGGTCTGACAAAAGTTTTTTTAATAATATAACACTTGAATTTATCTTTTTGGGTTATCATTTCCTTCATTTTTTGTCAAATTGTGCATCTACAAGTTCTTTCACATAGTTGGATTACAACACCACAATTGTTAGAAACAACACTGCATTCATTTGATAGAGCGCCACAATTGCCAGACTGAGAGCCAAAACTATGCACCGTAACTAAAAGACTGTGCACCGTATCTGTTTTGACAAAGCATCACAACTGTCTAGAAGGTAATTTTGAAGTTTTAGTTTCTAATTTTTAATTCACTAATTGATTTTAGTAGGTTAGGATTTCAACTACTAACTATCTCCGTCAGAATTGTGGCATTCGCTAGGAAAAGAGGAAAAATTTAAAATTACTAACTTTATTTTATTGCATCTCACCTTTCAAAGATATAATCTAACCATGCTAACAGTTTGATGTAGGTTCGATTGATGGAGATATCTACAAAAACCTTGTATCTTTTTTTTTTTCTAGTTTAGAAAACTTCTTTTGGCCTTGAAATAAAATGAGTGTCTTTTGTGTTTGGTGAACCAATAACAAAGTATGCTCTTCCCTTGCACCTAACATGATCTAGGGAATCAAAAAAGTTATTTATTCACAAGTCTTATTCTTTGTACTCCTAAGGAGTGGTGCCACCATATCATCTCCCCTCGCGACTCCTAAGAATGATCTTGGGATCAAAGGTTCACCTCATCCATTTATTTTAGTAGGAGGCCTGCTTGGGGACCTCATCACCCTAGGGTTCGACCTCAACTATATAAAGGGGTGAAAGAAAAATTTGTAGCTTTGTTGCACAAACAATTTCCATTGCACCAAAAGATCAACTTGTTAATACTCGATACAACCACCAGAGTTAATGAATCCATGAGAGGCAGTTAAGCCATGTCACAAACCTGAGTGTTGCATTGCACAACATAAGGAGACCAAGAGCACACACTTTACAACAATCCCCCTAGCACAAGCGAGAGGTTCGAACCCATGACCTAGGCTTTGATACCATTTTTGTAGACGGTTGTAGTTTCACCAAAAGATCGACCTATTAATGCTTGATACAACTGCCAGAGTTAATGAATCCATGAGAGGCGGTTATGCCATGTCATGAACCTAAGTGTTGCGCTATACAACACAAGGAGACCAAGGGCACACGCCTTGCAATAAGCTCAATCCAATCATGACATGTCAAGCGTTCCTCTGTGGTCCTGGGTGATTTCAGACACAAGGAGATGAGATCTCAATCTCACATTTGTACATTCATTGGTGTTTAAAATGTACCTCCACTAAGAACCTTGTTGTCTAGAAACCTAAAGTCCTTTTTGGTTGTCAGTTTATATTGGTGCAACATGATAGCATCGTCATGTGAAGTTACTCGCTATGTTTTGACCCTTGTTGAGGTGATATTAACCCCCTACAAGGAAATTTTCCTTCTAGGGTAAGCAATGTTAAGGTGGTACACGACCTTAGGACACTATAATCATCCATTCATTGGAAGGTATTCTAGAGCGGGCCTGATATAAATTGATAAACCTGATCTACCCACTAGATAGGTTGTGTATCTATTGATGGAGTGTTTTACACAACAACAACTCAGATAGAATATGATATCCTATCTCTCTTGAAAGGTAAATCTCTATGGAAAAGAGATAACCCCAAGGTCTCTAATGTCAGGTCTTGACAATGCAAATAAAACAACTTAGAGATAATGTGAAAATGCTGGTAATCACAAAGGGACCTTACTACAAGCAAACACTAGATTCGAATCTATCAGATCTAGCAATAAGTTGATAATTTAAACACTAAATTTAACCCAAATAATAAAGAAATAACAAAAGATAAAGGTTTCAGAGATAATTCTAAGACTAATTGTAACACTAAGATTGACAATGCAAAAGAAAAGATGTTCAAAATGGACCGATCCCTCATAAACTACTTTCTGTTTGACCCAGATAAATCTGCAATCTTACAGGAATAGTGCAATCTTCTGAGGTGTTAAAGATTTTCAAATAATGCATATTAATTAAAAACAACCCTATTGCAATTGAGATAAACAAACATTCATAATTGAACTAAGCAAAATTTTAAGTCCAGGCTAACTTTGCAAAGCAGCTAACAATCAGCTAACTGCAAAAAGTATGGACTAGAGATTGCTGCAAACATTTCAAAAATGAAACCCTAAGCATCACCAAACCATCTAACAATAAACTTAAGAAATTTTAAAGATAGAATAACAAGAACCATGCCAAATAAAACTCAACACAACAAAGATACCAAATCACAATATCCTTTCTTATATTCAATCATCCAAAATGGTGCCAATTCCAATCTTTTGTTACAACACTTGCTTGAAGATAAACCTTAATTATAATTTCCTCAAATGTGAAATCTTATAACTTGCCACTATTCTATTCTATATGCTACTCTATATATGTTACAAATGAGGCACCATGCTCAATTTATAGAAAACCCCCCAAGATAGGTCGGCCCAAAATAGGGTTTACAATAATAAATGCCAAACAATAGGTCGGCCCAAAAGATATTCGAAATCAACATGAAATGTGCAATTGCACCAATTTCATCCAAGTCGGCCTGGGGTCTCAAAAACTTGTTCCAATGCATGTGAATAATGGGAAGCATAAACTTTGATGTAGCCCTATATAACTACTTCCCATCCTTATCTTTGGCACGCTCCATTTCACCATGTACTGCCAGCAATACTCTGCCCAATTTGGAAAAAGGTAGCACCGGAAAAACCCTAACATTTCTCTCAAGAGACCTAATGTCATCTCTTGCTTTCCTTACTGTACCATCCCAATCAGCCCTATTGTTAGATACCTGTCAATAACTGCAATGTAGGTTACAACATCATCTAACTGATGTTCAGTAATTGGACCTTCATTAATTGGAGAGTAAACATCTCTCCACCATTTCCTTAGTTGTTCCAAATTGAGATGTTTTGGAGCAAACTTCTTTCTCCCTGTCATGATTTAAAAGAATGAGATACACCTATCATAAATGGCAGTCAAGGTGTCCTAAATCTGCTTCCCCTATTTGTGTATCTTCTTCAAGGCCATTTGTCTCATCTGCAAAATCTCAAACCATTCCCAAGGCTCTGAAACCATTGAGAAAGGAAGAATTCCACTCTTCACCAGTTGATCCTTAGTGTATTCCATAATGGTCTTTGTTTTTTGCAGCAAGAGATCTATGTCCTCCTTGTCCTGGGCCAACACAGTCTTTAGCCAATCCACTGACCTCATGGCATCCCCTGCAGTTGACAAGATATCCTTGATGGCACCATCTCCTTTGGTCTGAAGTCCTTGCAACCAACCGACTGTGGCATGTGTAGTTCCTTTCATCTTTTCAAGCTTGAAGATTGTCTAGATTGTCTCTTGAGGCAAGAAACCTGTAGCAGAGGAGGAAGAACTAATAGACTGCAAGGGTTTCATCAACTCCTGCAAGTACCTCTTTAATTTCTCATTCTCCTTCTCCAACTCATGCTCGGTCTGTACCTCCTTCTTCAATTAGCCAAGGATTATAGCACTGGAGCCTTCATACTCCTCAATATCTTGTTCCATAGATGCATGCCCCAAATCAATGTTTTGCACATGATAGTATTTTGTAGTCACCCCATCTCTATCTTTATTAGGAGCATGAGTAGCAATATGGGCCACCCTGTTGTTTGATCCATCCCTTTCAATCATGGAAATGACCCTAGCTTTCTTCTTTGTTTTACCTTTCCCAATGTTAGCCATTAGGTCATCCCAATTGGGAGGAGTATCTTCCACTATTACCAGTTTGCTCTTCAGTTCCCTATCTAGCCAACCCAGAGCAATGGACTCTGTCTGCACTTTATCCTATCTATCCTGTTCCTGCTGAACACTAGGTGCATCCTTCTCAATACTTGGCTCCTTAGGGGTTTCCCTAACTGAATCCTCTTTATCTTGACACTGTTCATCCCCTTTGTCCTATGCTGGTGAAGGAATCTTAGCTGGTATCTCCTCCTTTTGAGGGGATTTATTCTCATGTACCTCTATATGCGAATTTGCATAGGCCACCAAAGGAGACTGGATTACTTTGTCGATTTCTACCTCTGCATTGTAGAGGTCTCCCTTCTGGAATTCTTCTTCTCCCAAGTCCTTAGGATCTTCCTCCTTCTATGGTTCTTCTGGTACACTGCCAGTCTCTTGAGGAGGGAAATGTTCTCTTGTTCAATGATAGGAGCAGTCGCATGAACATCTCCTTTTGTTGAAAAATCTTTTGGGGAAGGATTCCTTGACCTCCTCATGTATACTTGTGTCTTCTCCCCTGAAATTTCTACCTCTACCACAGGTGGCTCAACTTCCCTTTGTGTCTTGGAAGTTTCGTTCTCCTTTTGTGACAACTTCACAAGTCTTCTTTTCTTGGTCAAAGGAGCAGTGGTATCTACCTCTTCCTTTTCTTCTTCATCCTTTTCAGTCACTTTTTTCCTTGAAACATGCCTTCTCTTTTTGGAAATGGGATTCCTTTGTTTACCTTCCTCTATTGCCTCTTCAGTTTGAACATCCCTAACCTTGATCTTGAAGGGAGAGTCCACCTTGGCCTTACCCTTGGGATCCTACTCGTGTGATTTTTTAGAAGCAGAATGAGACTCCAAGTCTCCCATTAAATCATAGGTGCATTGTACCCCTTCACTTTCCAACTCTAGAATTTTGTGCTTAAGCTACATTTTGGTGTATTTGATCACAAGAGTCATAATCTGCTCCAACTCTGTCTTTTCCTCTTCTAACTAGTCAATCTCTCCAACTGGCTTGTCCTTCATAGCCTCAAAGATGTGGCCTTGAATCAGATTCCCATCTTCTTCAACCTGATTAGGAATTGGCTTTATGTTATATAATCTCATCAAATCCACTGGCAGCCTGGAGAATTTATTCTTTCTAACATCAAAATCATCACCAAGGTTAGCCCAATAGTCTTCAATGTTGTCCTTGTGACTATATTCCCTGCTAGTGTTCTTTTGTGCCTCACCAATGATATCAAATCTGGCTCTCTTGGAATGGAAGGAGAGACCAAAAGTACTCATCTCCTCCTTAGAAGCATGGGCTGACTGGATGGAAGGGCATACCTCATTTGTGCCCATCTTCAATGGGAAGTCATTGCCAAACCCTACCTTATGTTTCTCTCCCTTCACAATCACATCGAAGTCACAAATCTACCTTGTGACTTCCAACAATATGATATGGTCTGTTGGGTACCTTGGAAGTCTGTAGGGAGCCCTTTGACAACCATCAATTCTTATGTAAGAGAAGTTAGTGAGCTGAATGAACCAGGCCCCAAACCTTTTCATAAATTCTTTGGCCTTGTCTAAAATTCTAGCATGTTCAACACCCTGCAATAACCTGGTAATATAAATCGTGAATGCATCATTCACCCTTCTATAGCTTCCTCCTCCCAGGTGAAGTTGTGGATACACCTCATAGATTGCATCTTGCCCAAATATACCTCTAGTACTCAGCCCCTTGTATGGGTGAAATCTTGCAAGTGCATACACCAAGTAAGAAGTCATGGTGAAGGTCTTGTCTGTAAAACATTGCACCTTTGTTCATGGATCACTGCACTTATAGCACCTGCCCAGTGGTAATCTATACCTTGCTCCATCCAAGCAATGACATTGAACATCCAGCTCTCAAATACCCCTGCATTCTTCAATCCTACTAGCCTGTTGAGGAGAGTGATGACATCATAGTAATCCCTTCTAAATTTGAGTTTGACTAGATATTAGGCAGCTTGGAGAAGTGAGACTTGGGCTTCTCCAACTAAGAGTTGATTACCTGCTGGGATTTAACAACATTCTCCTCATAGTATTTCTTTGTTGCATCCATATGAAAGGCCACCACATGTGACCTATCAGGCATATCAAAGGTTCGAGCGATGGACACAGGGTCAAAGTTTGCAACAACCTTTCCTTGGGGACTGATTATTCTTTGTGTTCCCCTATCATAATTCCTGGCACACTCAAGTACCAACTCATAACACTGTACTGTAGAGGGAAATCCAACCACATATGCCAACCCAGACTGCAATGTTCTTCTAGCCAATAAAGGGAGGTTTTGTGCTGCCATTCCAGCCTTAAACTCCTTGTCGTCCCACATTCCCACATTGGTATCAGTAATCCCTAACCAGATGAAAGTCAATCTGCTCTTAGGAATCCTACTCTTTATGTCCATCTTTACTCTTTCTACCTCAAAGATAGCAGAACCTTCAAGACTTGGATCCATTGCCTTTCCCTTGCCATGCCTAGCAACATCTTGTCCTGATCCTGCCTGCAAACAAGTAAAGACAAAAAAATAAGATCCAAGATAAACAATAAGCGTCAAAAATCAATTATCCCAAATTTTAGGATTTAGCCCCCTTCGCGAAATCCAGACTGGAGAGGAACTCTGAGGAAATCCGGACCATGCAGAATCCAGTGAAATAGACATACAAACATCCATATCATGATCATTTCAATCAACCAATATAACCAAGGAATAATTTGATACAACTTTGCATAAGTTCATTTAGTCATTTAAATACATTATCATCAAGCAAATTCTTATAATCATCAAATTCTTCATTCCCACAAAACCTCAAAAATTCTGCCTTAGATGGAAATCTCTGAGAATAACAATAGTTTAAACAAGTCAGAAAAATGAAGGAGGCGCAAAACATTTAGGAAAATATTGAGGGTGCGGATTCTAGCGAAGTTAATACAATTTTACCATTAAAGCACAATTTCGGGAGAACGACCAAGCAATTGACCTCGGGGAAATCTGGAGGAAGAGGAAATCCGTGAGACAAGTAAAAGTCCGTATTAAAGGCAATTTATAAAGAGAAAAGAGGAAATGTGAAAACTCGAGGAATTCCGGCAAAGATAGAATTCTGCGAAGACACCAAAAACCCGAACACCTACGTTTCTCTTGCCCTTACCCAAATAGATTGAATGATCACAGACTAAGAACCTGGAGCTCGACAATGACTTGACCTAAACCTCCAATGGATCAATCTTAAATTCAAAACTCATCTCTCAATAAATTAAGAGGGATCGGCCATGCCCTAGGTAAGAAACCTTAAATCTTCCGCCATGAAAGCACAAAACAACTCAGGCGCAACTTGCTTGCAAGATGATAAAAGGTTCATGGAAAATGCAAGCAAGCTACCCAAGACAACAATGAAAGGCAAGCCCAAAATAAACACCCAGAAATGGTGCCCGACTAGAATCGGAAATTCCCCAGCATAACAAATGTAAAACGCCAAGCTGGAAAAGCATGAACACCCAAAATGCCCAAGAAGCACGCACATTCAGTAAGAACGTATCAATGAATAACATGAAGGCGCCCACAACAAAGCAATTCAAACCAAAAAAGAGAGAGAACATTCACATGCCATGAGAATAGAGGAAACTAGACCAAGGAAGCTGGCAATAAACCTCAAGCACGAGCAAAGCATGAATGGCACTCAGGAAATCCAAACACAACCCTTGAAGACACTTCCAAATGTACAATCTAGCAACACACCTCAAGATCAAGCACTCCAGACTCAAATTGCAAGCAAATAAGCAAAAAAACAAACTCAAAGGGAAAATTACTTCCCATAACTCAATACAACACTGCCTAAGAAGTCGTGCAATCACCATTGATGCGATCGACAAGACAACCTAGGCCAAACCCGGAAATCCGATGGAGCAACAGACTTTTGAAAAACCAAACATGACGGATTTCCGTGGATGACCAAAATCTCTGGACTCCAACAAAAATCAGCTGTTACCAAGCTCCGACAAGAAACCGGGAAAGTCCGCCTAGGGTGGATTTTCCCAAAAATAATGAAAAACCTAGAATTTACCTAGAACTTAAGGTTTTCAATATAAATCACAAATGGACTATTCCAACAGGCAAGATGAACATCAAAACACATGCACAAACAAGAAAAACTCCAAAATAGAAAGGCCAAGACACCAAAAGCGAAAGCAAAAAGAGCGAAAAAAGAGGGTCCCCACTTTAAATGGGGCGTGTGTGCAAAAATTGCACAACAAATGGCGACTCCACTGGGGAAATGCTCTAGAGCATATTCAAGAACAAACTGGAATCAAGAACCCAAAATATCTGGTTTCAATCCTTACATCAGAACACCTATAAACAAAGTTTCAAAAACCACAAGCAAAAAGACGTTTTCCTATACTAGGATCCAAGTGTGTGTATTTGCATTCATTTCCTATTCCTTAGGTGCAATAGGAACCAGAGCAAATCCGACCAGGCTACATAAAATTTCTAACTTCAAAAGCAACCTGGATAGAGCCTCGCTGCCAGTCAGGTGTCCATAGCCCTAGTGAGGTTATCGCTGTGACCCTCCCAAGCATAACTCTACTGCTAGTTAGGCATCTATAGCCCCGGTAGAGATACTAAGATACCCCTTATAAGGTGAAGGTTATTTTGATTTTCAATATTTTCTCTTTACTCTTTTCTCTTTTCTTTTTTCTCTTTTCAACATTTTCATAAAACTTTGTCCTTCACCTTGCAAGTAATGAAATTACACTCAGGAATGAGGAACACAGTGGCATTGAAGCAAAATATAAGATTTTTCACTAGGCCATATTACACAGGAACCGTATGCAATTCCAGATTTTTTTAATTTTTTTTTAAAGTGTGAAAGTGTGAGACCCAAATATATTTCAAAGTTTATCCAAAACAAGTGACTCTAATTCTAAGTACAAGGGACATCAGATAAAGGAATTCCACCACTTGACTCCGAAAAACCTAATTAGAGTTTGTAAAAGAAACTTCCAGAACAATCCCAGGTGAATAACTCATTATACAGATGCAACAACCCCAAGAAAGTAAGAAACCAAAAGCAAAAAAGAAAACAGAAAGAAAAACTAACCAAAGAAAACCTACAATTAACCAAAGAAAACAAGCAAAGCAAAGTAGAAAGAAAACCTACTCTAACTATGTACAAGGATGAGCTACAAACAACTCAAGATTGGAAGTAATGCTTCAAATATTGCTCGTTGACAGGCAGCGGGATATCCTCCCCAGTGAGGGTTTTCAAACGAAAAGCATTATCTCCCATAATTTCTGAAATCTGGTACAGACCAAGCCAAAGTTATCAAATTTACCATGCTCTCCCTTACAGTCATGGGCTGTATCCCAGTAGAGAACTAAGTCATAGATCCTAAAGGCTTTCACCTTAGCTCTCCTATCAAACCATCTTTTCACTACGCCCTAATGTTTAGCAAAGTTTTCTAGGGCTTCATCTCTTTTCTCTTCAAGGTGTAACAACTCATCTAGATGAGTCTCACGTTTATCTTCCTCATTGTAGCAGTCATTAATGAACTGCAGGGTAGGGATCTTCAATTAGATGAGAAACACAGGTTCCAAACCATACACTAAGTGATAAGGAGAGGTTCCTATAGATGCCTTTTGTCTAGTACGGTTTGATCAGAGAGCAAATAGAAGCTGAGTGTGCCAATCATTAGGATTTTGTTCTAGCAACTTATGGATGACTATCAAGAGATTCTTATTGGAAGACTCAACTAAACCATTACCTTGAGGGTAGTAAGTAGATGCAAATTTAATGACAATTCCATTATCAAAAGCCCAATTAGAAAGTTTCAGTGATGCAAATGCAAGACCATTATCACAAACTAAAGATAGTGGACAATTAAAATGATTAATAATACTTGATTCAAGAAAATTGATTACCACATCTGAAGTACACTGTTTACATGAAAGAGCTTCTGTCCATCTAGTAAAATAATCAGTTATGGTGAGAATATACCTGTGGCCCACAGAAGATGGAGGATTAATTGGACCTATGAAGTTCATTCCTCACTGGGCGAATGGTTTTACCTCTATGACCGACTGAAGCGGAAGAGCTGCATGTTTTTCCTTACTTGCTGTAGTTTGACATATATGACAAGTCCTCACATGTTGGTGTGCATCTTTAAACAAAGTAGACCAATAATAGTCTGCCATTAGGATCTGATTGGTAGTGGATTTTGCAGAACCATGGCCTATGCCATATCTTTCATGGAATTCAACCATCATTCTGATAGCTTCTTCCTTCCCCAGGCATCTTAGGTATACACCCTCATGATTCTTCTTATACAGGATAACTCCTTTCATCATAAAACTTCCACTCTTCAAGAACAAGGCTCACCTTTGAACTGCATTAAGGTGATCAAGACATTGCTGATTCAGTAAATAATAAATGATTTCATCATACTAATCTCCCAGAGATACCTCCTGTAGATAATAATGCTCAGCTGTGAGATCAGGACCTATCTCAGCCATTATCTTTGTCAGTCCTTGTCCTCTCACCAATTTCATGGGTTGAATCTCAATATCATATTCTTGTAACATAGTCACCCATTTGGCTCTTCGTTCACCTAACTCATTTTGCATTAACAACAACTTTACTATAGGATCAGGCACTATGGAAAAAACCTTATTTCTCAAAATATAGTGCCTGAACTTTTTGACAGCTCTAACCAAAGCATAGGCCTACTTTTCCACATTATGATATCTTAATTCTGCATCCTTCAGAGGAGTACTCACGAAGGCTATAGGATGCTCATCACCTTGATCAAAATTTTGGGTTAACATTCCAACACAAGAGTGATCAAAAGTGAATGAATATATGTAAAAATGCTTAGCATAATCTAGACTCACCAACACTAGAGCCTCAACAATAGCTTTCTTAATTTCTGTAAAGGCCTCCTTAGCTTCTGCATTCCACTCTAATTTCGCCTCTTGTTTCAACATAGCATTCAGTGGCTTCACTATCTCTACAAATCCAGTGATAAATTTCCTAACAAAGTTAATCTTCCCAAAGAATGACTTCATTTCTTTCTTACTTGCAGGAGGTTGAATCTTCAAGATAGCCTATATTCGTTCAGGATCAATAGCAATACCCTGTTATGAGATAATATGTCCGAGTAGTTTTCCCTCTATGACTCCAAAAATGCACTTCCTTGGATTAAGTGAAATGCCAAACTCTCTACACCTTTGAAATACTTTACATAAATCTGCTATATGATCGCTTCGTTTCTTAGAAAAAACTGTCAATTCATCCATATAAATAATGATGCACTTACCAATTATGTCCTTAAAAGCAATATCTATAGCTCTCTGAAATGTAGCTCCAACATTGATCAACCCAAAAGGCATTCTTCTGTAAGCAAAAGTTCCCCATTTTATGGTGAAGGCAATTTTTTGCCTGTCCTCATATTGTACCATAATCTGGTTGTATCCAGAATACCCATCCAAAAAAGACATCATCTGAGATCCATTGACAATATGAAGCACTTCATCCAGTGAAGGAATTGGATAGTTATCTTTTTTCGATGCTCTGTTCAGATTCCTAAAGTCCACACACAGTCTGATTTCTCCATTCTTTTTTCTTAATGAAACCGGATTCACAACCCAAGTTGAATGTCTTACTGGAAATATAATTCATGCTGAAAGCAACTTCTGCACTTCCTTCTGAATGATGGGTTCTAACAGAGCATTGATTGGTATATGTCTCTGTCTAAATGGTTTGACATTTGACTTCAAGGGAATGGTGTGTGTAATGATTGAAGTATCATATGTCTTTAAATTTTCATAGCTCCAGGCTATTACATCATGATATGTGTGCAAGGCATCAATAATCCCTTTTCTTTCTTCTAGAGTACATACCTTACCAATAAAAACATTCTTTATATCATGTGGTGTCCCCATATTATATGTTTCACACTGATTGCTGAGAGACTCCCTCTTTACTTGTTGTTCCTGATCTCTTATTTTATCCAAATCAAAAATTTGTTCAAGCTACACCATACCCCTTGGGATAGTGTTGGTCTTTAGGTTAATTATTCCTCCCAAGTCTATTTCTGCCTCTTGAGGCTCTATCTCATCAATGACTTGAGAAGCAAACACATCACAACTTGTAATAAAATCCAAAATATGCTTATCATCTTCAAATACCTGGAAATTAGTAATGCTGTCAAGTACTGAAGGTACTAGAGTGAGTTCAACAGTAAACTTATTCAATCCTGAAAGTGTTAAATGTTGCAATGTACTAGCAGCCTGCGCTAGGGAATTTGCAACTTGATTCCTACTTCGAGGGATCAACTAGATGTTAAAAGCATCAAATCCCTCAATGAGATCCCACACTCTATGCCTATAATTAGTCATTCTCCTGTCATGACATGAATACTATTTCCTTACATGTTTGACTACTAGTTAAGAGTCTTCAAAGACCTATAATATCTTAACCTTCTTCCTTGATGCCATTAACAACCCATGGATCAAAGCTTCATATTCAACAACATTATTAGTACATTGAAATTGGAGTCTATGAGCAGCAAAATAATTCTTACCTTTAGGACCGATCAACTCAAATATCAATGTCCAACAACCATCAGGTTCTGGTTGTTTTAATTCATCTTTCATTTTACTACAAATAGGGGGCTTCTCAGGAAGCATTGGGCTTTTACCCTCACCATTATCTAACTCCTTCTATATATTAAATCTAACAGGTGGGCCTGGGTTAATGCATTTCTGTATTTGCTCCACATCAGTCTGACATAAGTCACAGTCCAACTCAGAGTGAGGAGAATCATGGACTCTACACCAATTGGGGAGCAATAATTCTTTAAAAGTCATACTTCCTCTTAGCTGAATCTGATTCTCCATACATCTCTAGATGAATTCTTGAAAGTTATCCGACAAACTAAGCTGCCTATCCTTTTGGTTATCTATTTCATCTGCTTGCTCAGTCAGGTTTCTAGAACCATTGATCTTTGATATGAATTCATCTAAGGGACCCTGTAACATAAAGATCTCTTCATTCTCTGAGGTTGATACCGCCAACACATAATTCCCCATGCCGACCTCTGACACCAATACCTCATTCAAAATATTCTGGTATTCAATGATCACATACTTCATTCTGGGTTCTCTTTCAATTCTGATATGATTTGGAACTCCTTTCCATGGTAGCCACATGTGAGAATGGTCTGTAGATGTATATCCATTCAGGGCCTTGGTGAAATCCCGGCCCAAAATCAAACCATAAGTATCAGGAATATCAACAACCTGAATGTTGATCACCTGTTGCACCCTAGGATATGATGCAAGCCACGTGGGGATCATGTTCAATTCTCCTACTACACTTACCTCTGTTTTGTCCAATTGAGTGAACTTCTTTTGAGAGGCTATAGGGGTAATACCCAATGCTTTACAAACAACAAAAGGCATAACATTGGGAGATGCTCCTGAATCCAAGAGATAATTATGCAGATTCTTTCCAAAGATACGAACATAAATTAGGAAAGGATGGGTTTCCATCTTGCCTTGAGATAAACTCAATTGGGTGTCAGCCTGTGCAAATTGACCCTTATCTTTATCTCTCCCTTTGTTTATAGGTGGAACTTGACCTCTAGATGCTTATGAACTAGAAGATCTAGCAACAGCCTCATTGGCAGTTACTCCTTGTGGTACTTTGTTCAAATTGAATGACCCCAAAACTACATTTCTAATAGTAGGGACTCTTAATAACTCAAAAGCAGAAAGACTCACCTTTACTTTCTTGAATTCTTCAATCATATATTCGCCCAATTGCTCCATATTCATATCAACATGGGTTTCCTTGTAGCCACCAGCCTGTCTATCCTTTGAAACTTCAACATGGTTTCCCTTTGACAAGTATTGTGCTGGCACATGAGGATAAGGTGGATTATTACTAACTTGTGGATCTGGAGGAGTAGTAAAATTGTTAGGAGGGATGGAAGTAGTGAAAGGACCTCCAGCTTGTGGACTCCTGTTAGGTCTATTCTTCAAATCATATTTCTTTGTTGGTTGCTGGAACATCTGAACTTCTTCAACACCAACTTCTTCCTCATCCAAAGGACCATTATCATTCTCATTTTCCTCACTAAACAATTAAGAGATTTCATTTTCATTTAACACCTGATATGCCTCATTATCCTAGTCACTGGACTCTTCTTTTGGTTCATTTTCCTCACCTTTTGGGAATGGGGCATGATTAAGTACCAGTATTGGAGAATCATAGGGATTTGAGGGCACAATCTCCTGACTACTGGAATTGTTCTCAACTTCATACTAGAGGATGGAAGCAGCAGTCTGAAACTCAGTGCAATCCAACTTAGAATGCTGGCTTGTCTTATGGAGTCTGCACCATCTAGACAAAGTTGCCTTTGCTCAATATACACCACTTGGAGGCTTCTCCTGAGTAGAAGGCTGATCCAATGGAGTAGGGACCCCTCCATTATTAGGTCCAATAATCCATGACCTATTCTTCCTAGGTGGTTGCCCTCTATCAAATCCTTGTCCACTTTTGATTTATATTAAAGTTCTGGCCATAGCCTTGTCTTCTATCAAAAGTCTGACCAGAGCCTTGTCCTCTGTCATAATTTTGATTTCTGTCAAAATACTGCCCTCTTTCAAAGTTTTGTCCTCTATCAAAGTTCCTATTTTCTTTGCTGTAATTAGATTGCATGTTCTTCTGAGCAACCTAAAGTTGGATATTCTGATTTCTCAAATAAGTCACCTCCATATTCAGTTTTTTCACCTGCTTAGATAACTCATCCAACCGCTCCTTATCTAGACCATTAGGCGGTGCAGAATTTGTATTACCAAGAGGGTATCCAGGTACTCCTTCAGAACCAACAAACTGATTCAAAACTTTTGAATTCTGCAAATATGTGTGGAAACCAGCCTGTTGCTGATGGAGGGGTTGATTGGCCCTTTGCTAAGGATAAGAGGTCATAGGCTGAGCTTGATTTATTGGAGGACCTGGATGAGGGACCAAAGGCAATGAGGGTACTGGATTCATTATGGGAGCATGATTAGTCAAGGCCTGGTTGAGAGCTTGGACTTGTCCAGGGTGAGCAATAGGTCCTAAGGATGGCAGAGGTCTTGATAAATGTTGCCTCAAATCTGTGCTGACCTTAACAACCTCTATATATGCAGTGAGTAAACTAGTTGGGGGATTAGTCCTTTGCTTAAGGAAGGTGGCTGTAAGGCTACCCAGGGCTTCAAGGTAAACCTCTGGGGTAGTGTCTTCATTTCCAGCATAAGGTGTCTGGAGTCTAGTGTATGCTCGATGGAACCTATTGTTGAATGATCCTATAAGCTCATTAATCTCCCTCTTAACTCTGGTAAACTGCAGGTATAGCTCATTAGCACTAATGAGAATCTTAAATCTTTGCAGAAAAATAGTCTCTGGTTCGGTCCAATTATGGATGGAAGCAGTAGGTAAGTGATTATACCAATAAAAAGCCTCTTCCCCAAGGGAATAAGGGAAAATCCTGCATGCTACATCCTCATGATTAATTGATCTATCCCTTAGATAGGTCTGGAAAATCCAGATATGCTCCTTTGCTGTCCTATTGGGATCATGAGTATGGAGCTTAAAGAAAAAATGCTCAGGATTTTTGGGCATGACATTGTAATTATTGAAAATCAATGGAGATGGGTTGTTGGAAAGGAAAGCCATTGGTGGAGGTGGGGGTGGTAAAGGCTAATTTATGGTTGGTTGGGGCTACGGAATAGGAATTCCTTCAAAATCAGATGAGGATGAGGATGATGGAGATGATGGAAGTGGCTGAGCGGATGATGATTCTTCCCCTCCTCTGGTCCTTCATGACCTAGTAGGGGCTTGCAATTCTTGAAATTTCTCTTATCCTGGAGTAGATCTGGTTCTTCTTCTGAGCCTCTCAAGAGAAATGGCATTTAGAAAATGCTCCATCTTGCTTATCCAAGGCCCTCCTTCTAGCGCCAATCTGTTGATGGTGTTTTCTGCACAACAACAACTCAGACATAATATGATATCCTATCTCTTTTGAAAGGAAAATCTCTATGGAAAAGAGATAACCCCAAGGTCTCTAATGTCAGGTCTTGACAATGCAAATAAAACAACTCAGAAATAATATGAAAATGCTGGTAATCACAAAGGGACCTTAATACAAAAAAACTCTGGATTCAAATCTATTAGATCTAGGAATAAGTTGATACTTTAAACACTAAATTTAACCCAGATCATAAAGAAATAGGAAAATATAAAGGTTTCAGATATAATTCTAAGACTAATTCTAACCCTAAGATTGACAATGCAAAAGATAAGATGTTCAAAATGGACTGATCCCTCATAAACTACTTTCTGTTTGACCCAGATAAATGTACAATCTTACAGGAATAGTGCAATATTCTGAGGTGTTAAATATTTTCAAATAATGCATATTCATTCAAAACAACCCTATTGCAATTGAGATGAACAAACATTCATAATTGAACTAAGCAAAATTTTAAGTCCAGGCTAACTTTGCAAAGCAGCTAACAATCAGCTAACTTTAAAAAGTATGGACTAGAGATTGCTGCAAACATTTCAAAAATGAAACCCTAAGCATCACCAAACCATCTAACAATAAACTTAAGAAATTTTAAAGATAGAATAACAAGAACCATGCCAAATAAAACTCAACACAACAAAGATACCAAATCACAATATCCTTTCTTATATTCAATCATCCAAAATGGCGCCAATTCCAATCTTTTGTTACAACACTTGCTTGAAGATAAACCTTAATTATAATTCGCTCAAATATGAAATCTTATAACTTGCCACTATTCTATTCTATATGCTACTCTATATATGTTACAAATGAGGCACCATGCTCAATTTATAGAAAACCCCCCAACATAGGTCGGCCCAAAATAGGGTTTACAATAATAAATGCCAAACAATAGGTCGGCCCAAAAGATATTCGAAATCAACATGAAATGTGCAATTGCACCAATTTCATCCAAGTCGGCCTGGGGTCTCAAAAAATCGTTCCAATGCATGTGAATAATGGGAAGCATAAACTTCGATGTAGCCCTATATAACTACTTCCCATCCTTATCTTTGGCACGCTCCATTTCACCATGTACTGCCAACAATACTGTGTCCAATTTGGCAATAGGTGGCATAGGCAAAACCCTAACATTTCTCTTAAGAGACCTAATGTCATCTCTTGCTTTCCTTACTGTACCATCCCAATCAGCCCTATTGTTAGATACCTGTCAATAACTGCAATGTAGGTTACAACATCATCTAACTGATGTTCAGTAACTGGACCTTCATTAATTGGAGAGTAAACATCTCTCCACCATTTCCTTAGTTGTTCCAAATTGAGATGTTTTGGAGCGAACTTCTTTCTCCCTCTCATGATTTAAAAGAATGAGATACACCTGTCATAAATGGCAGTCGAGGTGTCCTCAATCTGCTTCCCCTATTTATGTATCTTCTTCAAGGCCATTTGTCTCATCTGCAAAATCTCAAACCATTCCCAAGGCTCTGAAACCATTGAGAAAGGAAGAATTCCACTCTTCACCAGTTGATCCTTAGTGTATTCCATAATGGTCTTTGTTTTTTGCAGCAAGAGATCTATGTCCTCCTTGTCTTGGGCCAACACAGTCTTTAGCCAATCCACTGACCTCATGGCATCCCCTGCAGTTGACAAGATATCCTTGATGGCACCATCTCCTTCGGTTTGAAGTCCTTGCAACCAACCGACTGTGGCATGTGTAGTTCCTTTCATCTTTTCAAGCTTGAAGATTGTCTCTTGAGGCAAGAAACCTACAACAGAGGAGGAAGAGCTAATAGACTGCAAGGGTTTCATCAACTCCTGCAAGTACCTCTTTAATTTCTCATTCTCCTTCTCCAAATCATATTTGGTCTATACCTCCTTCCTCAATCGGCCAAGGATTATAGCACTGGAGCCTTCATACTCCTCAATATATTGTTCCATAGATGCATGCCCCAAATCAATGGTTTGCACATGATAGTATTTTGCAGTCACCCCATCTCTATCTTTATCAGGAGCACGGGTAGCAATATGGCCCACCCTATTGTTTGATCCATCCCTTTCAATCCTGGAAATAACCCTAGCTTTCTTCTTTGTTTTACCTTTCCCAATGTTAGCCATTAGGTCATCCTAATTGGGAGGAGTATCCTCCAATATTACCAGTTTTCTCTTCAGTTCCCTATCCAGCCAACCCAGAACAGTGGACTCTGTCTGCACTTTATCCTGTCTATCTTGTTCCTACTGAACACTAGGTGCATCCTTCTCAATACTTGGCTCCTTAGGGGTTTCCCTAACTGAATACTCTTTATCTTAACACTGTTCCTCCCCTTTGTCCTATGTTGGTGAAGGAATCTTAGCTAGTATCTCCTCCTTTTGAGGGGATTTGTTCTCATGTACCTCTGTAGGTGAATCTGCATAGGCCACCAAAGGAGATTGGATTACTTTGTCAATTTCTACCTCTACATTGTAGAGGTCTCCCTCCTAGAATTCTTCTTCTCCCAAGTCCTTAGGATCTTCCTCCTTCTTTGGTTCTTTTGGCACACTGCCAGTCCCTTGAGGAAGGGAAATGTTCTCTTGTTCAATGATAGGAGCAGTCACAGGAATATCTCCTTTTGTTGTAACATCTTTTGGGGAAGGATTCCTTGACCTCCTCATGTATACCTGTGTCTTCTCCCTTGAACTTTCTACCTCTACCATAGGTGGCTCAACTTCCCTTTGTGTCTTGGAAGTTTCTTTCTCATTTTGTGAAAACTTCACAAGTCTTCTTTTCTTGGAAAAAGGAGCAGTGGTATCTACCTCTTCCTTTTCTTCTTCATCCTTTTCAGTCCCTTTTTTCCTTGAAACATGCCTTCTCTGTTTGGAAATGGGATTCCTTTGTTTACTTGCCTCTACTACCTTTTCAATTTGAACATCCCTAACCTTGATCTTGAAGGGAGAGTCCACCTTGGCCTTACCCTTGGGATCCTGCTTGTGTGATTCCTTAGAAGCAGAATGAGACTCCAAGTCTCCCATTAAATCATAGGTGCATTGCACCCCTTCACTTTCCAACTCTAGAATTTTGTGCTTAAGCCACATTTTGGTGTATTTGATCACTGGAGTCATAATATGCTCCAATTCTGTCTTTTCCTCTTCTAACTAGTCAATCTATCCAACTGGCTTGTCCTTCACAGCCTCAAAGATGTGGCCCTGAATCAGATTCCCATCTTCTTCAACCTGATCAGGAATTGCCTTTATGTTATATAATCTCACCAAATCCATTGGAAGCCTGGAGAATTTATTCTTTCTAACATCAAACTCATCACCAAGGTTAGCCCAATAGTCTTCAATGTTGTCCTTGTGACTATATTCCCTGCTAGTGTTCTTTTGTGCCTCACCAGTGATATCAAATATCGCCCTCTTGGAATGGAAGGAGAGACCAAAAGTACTCATCTCCTCCTTAGAAGCATGGTCTGACTAGATGGAAAGGCATACCTCATTTGTGCCTATCTTCAATGGGAAGTCTTTGCCAAACCCTACCTTATGATTCTCTCCCTTCACAATCACATCAAAGTCACAAATCTGCCTTGTGACTTCCAACAATATGATATGGTTTGTTAGGTACCTTGGAAGTCTGTATGGAGCCCTTTGAAAACCATCAAGTCTTATGTAAGAGAAGGTAGGGAACTGAATGAACCAGGCCCCAAACCTTTTCATCAACTCTTTGGCCTTGTCTAAAATTCTAACATGTTGAACACCCTACAACAACTTGGTAATATACATGGTGAATGTATCATTCACCCTTCTATAGCTTCCTCCTCCCAGGTGAAGTTGTGGATACACCTCATAGATTGCATCCTGCCCAAATATACCTCTAGTACTCAGCCCCTTGTATGGGTGAAATCTTGCAAGTGCATACACCAAGTAAGAAGTCATGGTGAAGGTCTTTGTCTGTAAAACATTGCACCTTTGTTCATGGATCACTGCACTTATAGCACCTGCCCAGTTGTAATCTATACCTTGCTCCATCCGAGCAATGAGATTGAACATCCAGCTCTCAAATACCCCTGCATTCTTCAATCCTACCAGCCTGCTGAGGAGAGTTATGAAATCATAGTACTCCCTTCTAAATTTGAGTTTGACTAGCTATTTAGGCAGCTTGGAGAAGTGAGACTTGGGCTTCTCCAACCAAGAGTTGATTACCTGCTGGGATTTAACAACATTATCCTTGTAGTATTTCTTGGCTGCATCCATATGAAAGGCCACCACATGTGACCTATCAGGCATATCTAAGGTTCGAGCGATGGACACAAGGTCAAAGTTTGCAACAACCCTTCCCTTGGGACCAATTATTTTTTGTGCTTCCCTATCATAATTCCTGGCACACTCAAGTACTAACTCATAACACTATACTATAGAGGGAAATCTAGCCACATGTGTCAACCCAAACTCCAATGTTCTTCTGGACAACAAAGGGAGGTTCTATGCTGCCATTCTAGCCTTAAAATCCTCATAGTCCCACATTCCCACATTGGTATCAGTAATCCCTAACCAAATGAAAGTCAATCTTCTCTCAGGAATCTTACTCTTTATGTCCATCTTTACTCTTTCTGCCTCGGAGATAGCAGAACCTTCAGCACTTGGATCCATTCCCTTTCCCTTGCCATGCCCAACAACAACTTGTCTTGATCCTGCCTACAAACAAGTAAAGACAACAAAATAAGATCCAAGATAAACAATAAGTGTCAAAAATCAATTATCCCAAAGTTCAAGATTTAGCCCCCTTCGCGGAATCCAGACTGGAGAGGAACTCTGAGGAAATCCGGACTAGGCAGAATCCTGTGAAATAGGCATACAAAAATCCATATCACGATCATTTCAATCAACCAATATAACCAAGGAATAATTTGATACAACTTAGCATAAGTTCATTTAGTCATTTAAATACATTATCATCAAGCAAATTCTTATAATAATCAAATTCTTCATTCCCACAAAACCTCAAAAAATCCGCCTTAGACGAAAATCTCTGAGAATAACAATAGTTTAAACAAGTTGGGAAAATGATGGAGGTGCAGAACATTTAGGAAAATCCTGAGGGTGTGAATTCTAGTGAAGTTAATACAATTGTACCATTAAAGCATAATTTCAGGAGAATGACCAAGCAACGGACCTCTGGGAAATCCGGAGGAAGAGGAAATCTGCGAGACAAGTAAAAGTCTGTATTAAAGGCAATTTATAAAGAACAAAGAGAAAATGGGAGAACTTGGGGAATTCCGAGAGAGACTAAATTCTGCGAAGACACCAAAAACCCGAACACCTACGTTTCTCTTGCCCTTATCCAAATAGATCAAACGATCACGGACTAAGAACCTGGAGCTCAAAAATGACTTTCCCTAAACCTCCAATGGATCAATCTTAAATTCAAAACTCATCTCTCAGTAAATTGAGAGGGATCGGCCATGCCCTAGGTCAAAAAAGATAAATCTTCCACCATGAAAGCACAAAACAACTCAGGCGCAACTTTCTTGCAGGATGATAGAAAGTTCGTGGAAAATGCAAGCAAGCTACCCAAGACAAAAAAGAAAGGAAAGTCCAAAATAAACACCCTAAAATGGCGCCTGACTAGAATGGGAAATTCCCCAGCATAACAAATATAAAACACCAAACTTGCAAAGCATGAACCCCTAAAACGCCCAAGAAGCACGCACATTCAGTAAGAACGTATCAATGAATAACATGAAGGCACCCACAACAAAGCAATTCAAACCAAAAGAGAGAGAGAACATTCACATACCATGAGAATAGAGGAAACGAGACCAAGGAAGCTGGCAATAAACCTCAAGCACGAGAAAAACACGAATGGCGCTCAAGAAATCCAAACCCGACCCTTGAAGACACTTCCAAACGTACAATCCAGCAACACACCTCAAGATCAAGCACTCTAAACTCAAATGGAAAGCAAACAAACAAAATCAAATGGAAAATTACTTCCAATAACTCAATATAACATCACCTAAGAAGTCGTGCAATCAATATTAATGCGATCGACAACACAACCTAGGCCAAACCTGAGAATCCGACGGAGCAACGGACTTCGAAAAAATCCGAACATGATGGATTTCCACGGATGACCAAAATCTATGGACTCCAACAAAAAGCAGCTGTTACCAAGCTCCGACAGGAAACCGGGAAAGTCCGCCCAGGGTGGATTTTCTTGAAAACAGTGAAAAACCCTGAATTTACCCAAAACTTAAGGTTTTGAATATAAATCACAAATGGAATATTGCAACACAAAAGATGAACATCAAAGCACATGCCCAAGCAAGCAAAACTCCAAAATAGAAAGGCCAAGACACCAAAAGCAAAAGCCAAAAGAGCGAAAAAAGAGGGTCCCCACTTTCAGTAGGGCGTGTGTGCAAAAACTGCACAACAGTATCTATGGTCTATTTTTATTGTCAGACCAATGAAACCAATTAATGTGATCTTATGGAAGAAGACACACAAAAGTTATCCTTGTCACTAAAAATTGAGTCATAGCTAAATATTGTCTACTATATACTATTTTTTATGTTTTTACAAGTGTCTTAAATCAAAAACTATTGAACACCTAGAATACTGAGAGGGGGGTGAATCAATATTCCATTAAACCATTCAGCTATAAAACATCCAATTATTAAAACATATTTAACTGCAAATAAGAATGAAGATATTGAAAGGAGCATGACACCATAAGACACATCAACACTAGATTTTTACATGGAAAACCCAAAATGGGAAAAACCATGGTGAGGGTTAGCTCACAATATAATATATCTAGATATAGAATATTTCAATGGCTCACTACCAGGGCACACTATCCTTGAAGGCTCATAGCCTGAAACAATTTACAAAATAGAGTATGGCTCACTGCCACGAGATGAACTAAGATAGAATGCACCTTCCTTGTGTTAGAGTTCAGTTTCGGTGAAGCACAATATATAAAACACTTCTCTGTACAATGTACGAGCAACAATTATGTCCGCTCATTCACATAATTTCACATATTTTCTCTTTATCACTTCTCTCTATCTATTCTTCTATTCATTCTACATGCTCACTACACACACTTCTCATTGCTCATTGCTTCTCTCCAAAAGTGTCTTACATATATATATCATATTCATTCGTATTCACTAATTAGGTCGGCCTAATTAGAGAAACCCCATTTCAAATAAAAACCAGCTATGTCAGCATTGTCCTAAAAAACACATTCATTTTCATGTGTAATGTATGATACTAGTCGGCATGGACCTATGATAGATCCATTTATCATTCACAACACATATTCAATCTTCTTAACACAAATTCATAATTAGGTTAGTTAGAGTTAGACCTAATATGTTTACACTTCAAACATATATGCAATTCATTAGACCTGTAACACAAAAAACTTATTAACACATTGAATTCTCCTTTAGATGACATCAAATAACTTATCTTCATCTTCGCAATTCAAAATAATTAATTATGAGGAAACGCAGAATCTCCCACATCAATGCACTATACAGAAATTCACTGTAGTCTTCAAAATAGAATACTGTCATTCATATCTTCTATATGAATTCACAGATCATCACGAAACTTTGATGTAAGATGCATCTTGTAGTCACAAATCTATGTACAAAGTCCTGTAGCGATATCTTTCTTTAAGGTGCAATCTGAACCGAAAAATTGATGTACTGAACCAGTGTATACACAAAACATTATTTTCTAAACTACTAGTAACTGTATCTTTCCAACTATATAGCCAGCTCATCTGAAATCTTGTCACTACATGCAACTAATGTCGAGATAGAACATAATATCAGCTTCCGATTGAATCTTACCAAATAAGGTAATCCAGACCAAAATACCGGATCAACGGACTTCCATTATCAGAGCAACTACTGAACTATACAAGTAATGTACATCAATGATAATCTTCCAAATTCCATTGTTGACATCAATGACAACCTTCCAATTTCTAGAAATCTCCCCCTTTGTCATTGATGGAATCACATGATGTGAAAACCATAAAAAAATCTTCTTCTCAACCTTTCATCTCTCTCCCCCAAACACTTTTCAAACAAAAACTTTTTCACATGGTACAATCTCTCCCAAAAAAATTCACACAATTTTTTTTTTCACATAGTAAAATTCCCCCCCCTTTGAAATCAATGGCAAAGGATAAGAAGATATTGAATTCTTTAACAACTTCCATTACATACCTGAATACTCCCCCTAAGGTGTACATCCAAAACAATAATTGTGAGTAATCAACCGGAGGAGGTTGTCCCTTGAATTTTGCTATGAATACCTACCAAGAGGAATTCCCTTCATCCTAGAGCATCTTCACTTTTGACAAGGCTCTGCATAGATAATTAAGATAAACTAGGATGTCTTTTCCTTCAACCAAAGTCTCGGGAATAACATTCGAGTTCAAAATCTTGTCAGCCAAAGAAAGAGCATAGTAGACAGGTGTGCACTTAATCTTTACTAAATATCTAAGCTTCCCATGCTATTCAATAATTTCTCCTTTCTCCTTATGTGATGCAAGATATTCTTCATGTAGCTTTGTTAAACCGTACCAAGTTTGATCATCCAGATCAAGAGTTGGATTAAAGGTGTTGGAAGCATACTTTATTTGTGTTTCAATTAAAACCTCAACATCTTTAAATCTTTGAATCACACCAGGCCATGTCCAATAAAATGGGAATAGACTTGTGGCCTCTTTCTCACACTCTTGAACCTCTTTAAGTCTCTCAAGTGCAATGCTATCTGTAGGCTTGCACCTTTCTACAATTTCCAACAATCCTTTTATTTGACCCAAGTGATCATATCACTTACTACTTGACTCTTCAGTTCCTTGAATTTATCAATTAGTAAATTTGTGATTCATGAACTGGTGACAACTCTAGGAATAATATGAGAATGTGTCTTTCTTCTAGCTAGCTACTTAATTCTCCTTGGAGATGGCTCAACTTGAGCACTAATGCATGAACCTCAATAACTTTTCTCTTTTTTTCTGGAGACAGTCAAAGATTTACTAGAGATCAACTCAGTTTTTTAAAGAATTTCTCTAGCTATTTCAGTTTAAGTTCCTATGAATGGTGATCCTAGACCTACACTAAAATGACAAAACAACACAATGTTAGTCAAGAAACAAATCTAAAACACACATTCCCCATGAAATTCATTTGAATGTGAAGAACAAAAAAACAAGGTAAAATAACAAATGAAATCTATGAAATCTTATTCTAAACAATCAAACCAACATCCCATGGGGGAATTGGTGCTATTTTGATGTGGAAAATAGCCCTTTCCCAATTCCTTGCAAGCTTTGATGATCTTTGATGAAAATCCTCCATAACCTAGCTATGAAAGATGAAATGTGGATGAAAATGCCTAAGATTGTGGATCCAAATGAGCATGGTAATCTTACATGGATTGTGGACGATCAAATACAATAGAGGAGGCCTCTATTTATAACAAAGAAGGATGTAGGATTGAAGAATATGATGAATGTGGGATTAAAGATGGACCAATGGCATTGTGCCACTTGTTAAGATTCTAATGGAAAGAGGTGGAGCACATTTTGCTCAATTTGCATAATAAATGATATTAGATTCAAATTTGAAATTTGAAAGTTGGCTTGTTGAAGGGAGATGAAGGATGAATTAAATGCCACTTGACTCAAGGAAAAAAGATATGTAAGAGGTTTAAATGCCTTGTTGGATGTACAAACCCTTTTGGAGGGATTTTTCAAACTTAGAGAATATTCCAACATTGATTCCTTTTTGAAAGTAATTGAAGATTTAATAAATCAATTAAAATGATATTCATGAGCAAGTTGCAAAATCTAGAGGATTTGAGGGATTAGGACTAGAGTTAATTAGGATTTAAATAAATTAGGTGGATATTAGTTGATTTGATATTTTGACTCATATTTTTGGATTTATTTAAATCAAAATGAGAGGAATTGAATTTAATTAAATAAAGTTTGATTTATTTAATTAAAAGGGGTGATGCTAAAATTAATCAAATAAGGGTTAATTTATTCAATTAAAGGAGGGAATATGATTTAACTAAATAAAATGAATTATTTAATTAAAAGAGGAACATTAGGATTAAATAACATTGATTTATTTAATCAAAGAAGAATATTAGGGTTAATTAAATAACATGATTTATTTAATTATAAAAGAATAATGATTTAATAAAATAAGATGATTTATTTAATTAAAAGAGGAATTATGATGAATTAATTAAATAAAGATTTAATTAACTGGTTAGTGAAGAAGTGATTCCAGAAGAAGTGATGTTAGTAAATTAGGATCAGGTGCATGATATCAATCAGGATATTTTAAATGTCTACATTTTGCCCCTCTTTGAAGCAATGTGCCTGCTGCGTTGGTTTAAAAAATAACCTTACTGATATCAAAATTCAATTGTTTTTTGAATTTTTCTGATGCCCCACTGTTGCCCCAATGAGAAGGATTACGCTGGTATATTTACCCCTCAAGAGATTGAGCATAAATATTAATTTTTCGATCGAGATCACGATAAAATGCGAGAGGAGTGGTTCTACTAATCAAAGGACGAAAGATAATTCTTTAGAAAGATCAGATATTTGACGTATACAATTTTGATGATGTATAGACAGTCATTGACCATGGGTAGCCTCATTTATATTTTGAGATATCACACAAATTTTGGATAGAAATGTTAGTAAAGAAGAGTAAGAAGAAAAGAATGATGACAAGAGGATCCAACAAGTCCATGATCTACGAGACTTTATTAGAGAAGATGATGAATGATGATGATGTATTGCTTATGAGGAATTGGGATTTTAAAAGGGCTTACTTACCTTATGTTTGATAACACACATAGATATGATGCATCAAGGTATAGATAACCAAGATAGTGTTGTATCTAGTGAGATGGACTTTGACTCGACAAACATATAGGAGTACTCTTGTTCACACCTAACATACAAAAAACTCACAAGGATGTACTTCAGGTATTTCAAACATCTTAGACCAAAACACAAAAAGGCATAACCTTCCAATGTAATAGTCAATAGGGTATTCAAAACACCCTCCATACATACCTAACAAAGCAACTATTCGCCAAGGTTATATTACAAGAACGTCCAACAAGCAAAACAAATGAAAGATAATGATCAATGCCCCATTCCTTTCTCTCTAAATCGTTTTGATTAGAAATCATCGAGAGGTCATTGGAATGAGTACAAAAAGATAAGTCAAAAAGACAAAGATAAAGTAAACAACCAAGCTAATGTTCTTCATACCGCTAGCCAAGACTAAAGTATGGTGATGCCTGATGTTCATGTCCATTGTAGGAAGGATTCATCCTAGGATGCGATGTTATCAAGTGATGATGATATTGATTGGGTGATGGGCTATTGATACCAAGATTTGACTAACTTGTTTACCTATTGACCTAGACTTGAGACTTTGACAATTGTGTTTTCACTTTTGAACCTACTAGACTTGTTTCCAACTGTTTTTCCAAAGGGTGAAGGTGACAGTTGATTTATTATGAGTGATGTTTATTTCAGGTGAAGGCGAGATGAAATGGATGAATTTTCTCAAATATTTGGATTTTTTGGTATTTTGAAATGTTTTGAGGCTGTTTTGGGATTTTCGAGATGTTTTACAAATGTTTTGATTTTCAAATTTTCCATTGTTTGGTATTTTATGAGATTCTATGAATGTTTTTGGATTTTGTGTCTCAGGGGTCAATCAAGGATTAGCCTTCCCTATGTCTAAACTCAGAGACGACGTATCTCAGATACCATTTTTTGACTTTTTTCTAACTTTTTTGACTTGTTTTAGGATTTTTGATATGTTTTGGATGTTTTTGGGTATTTTCGCATGATTTTGACAATTTGGATATGGATATGTGATGATATCAATACTTTGTTTTGGGATTTTGTTGAAAACCAAGCTAGGTTTAATTGATTAGATTGATGGATTGATGATGATAACATTGTTGAGGATACACAACAATGCAAAGATAGTGTTAAGCAACACGAGGATTGGGAAGGATATCCCGAGATGATGATGGATTGATTGGATTTGATTGATCAAGATTTTGAAGCTTGGCTTGGAACAAAATTTGTTTGAATGATTTGATGTGACACTGACATGTAAATTAGATGCGATTGATATTGATCGTTTGGATTGATGTTCAATGAAAGATAAAGCTTGATAAGGAATATCTTTTCGTCAAAATATGCCATGGGCTAGTGATTTGTATTTTTTTGCTCAGAAATGCTTTGACCAATTTGATTTCACATTTTCCAATGTTATGATCACCACATAAGTCGAAGGATATAGATCAAGATTTATTCTCGAAGCAAGATGTAAATATCCACCCCTAGTGTCTAGCAATGTATGGAATGCCATGGGTGGATGCTTGGATAGGTGTATGGATGGATAGATATGGTAGGCATGCAAAGGATGCCAAGGATTATCTTGTGACAAGATAAGGTGTTCGAACAAAGGATGCTCATTTGGATAATTCTTCAAGGCTTAGATAATGTTGGGTAGGATAGGATCAATGAAAATTACCCATGTCAAGATGCCTACCATAAGCAAGTGTAAAGTGTGCACCAAAATTTTTCAAGATCAAGATAATTTGGAAGATGGATGCAAATGGATGAAAATGGATTATCTAAATGGTTCATGGATGAATGGATTTATTATGGATGTGATGGATGGAATGCTAGATTTATTATGGATCAGATGAGATGCTTCCAACTGAACTAGCACAAATAGATGCTCAATTTTACACATAACGCCTATTTGCTAGGTTTTCATCATGGTACCTATTCAAAGTGCCACCATAGTGGTTTTCACTGGAGGACAATTTTTATCTTTACTATTTTCATGATTTTTTGCTAAAAGATTTCAAGCTCATGCTGAACCACCTAGTGGTGTCGATGTAGATGCTTCTATCATAAGGTACCATTGGTATCCTGCTTGATGAATTTGCCTTGCCAAGATACGTGCACTTGAATGAAACTTTTGAGATTCTTGATCTGCTTTGCTTATACCAAGGTTAACTTTATCTTTGTGTGCACATCACAATAGAGTGCCTTCTGAATCCTTATGATGAAGGGTTGCTACCAATACATGGTCAATGTGATAATTGGATATCATGCATGGAGGCATGGATGGTGGAGTGTTTTTAGGAATAAAAGATGGATTGGTTGAAAGCATAGAACCTTTGACTCTTCAAACTTGGGAAGATGAGCAATGATGGGTGGATACAAAAGTGTGCATGGAATTAGGACCAACTACTTGATATAATTTTTATGTCGCTTGAGAAGCCTACTTTTTCCTTTGTGGACATCTTTGATGGATAATTTTCCCTTTTTTATTTTGCCTCGTAGTTTCTTTGACTAATGGATTTTGATAGGCATAATCATTCTTTGTATTCTTTGGTATCCACTTGTATTTGATTTGTCCTTCATGCTTCACTACTTATTTTTCTTTGATGACATTTTTCATGCTTTGATTCAAATATTTCTTTTGATGTTGGTCCCAATTCTTGGATTGGGTGATGGGTGGATGAAGATTCGTGACGTGGCTGGTTATAGTATTGATGTCAGTTTCATCATAAGGATCATTCGTGCTCCCTATGTTGACGTTTTCTTGAGACGAAGTTGCCCCCAGTACTAAATAACCAAGACCTTGATGCTTAGGATTGCCAACAATCTGCACTGGTTCTAGGATACCTTGTTCATGTAGGCCTAATCCTCTGCCTTGATAATTCATCTGTTGAAACATTTTATTTGCACTAGGATATGATTTATCTTGGAAGCAGGGTGCTAATCCTTCTCTGCTCCATCGTGGATCTTCAAAGGTGATAGCTTCTTCATTGATAAGACAATTTTCCCTTAAAAAGGTGAGTGATCCAAGTTTATAAGTGATATGACCCTCCATAAGTGGGATAACTTCCTGATTGATATTTTTGGCTTAATTTTGTGAAGTATTAGATTTTAATGCTTCTCCTAGAGGTGTTGATGATTCACTGTCCACGTAAAAGTCTCCCTCATGATTCATTTTTGATATGTCTTCACAAGATGTTTTTGATTCACAACTTTTGTAGAAGCCTTCTTCATGACCCATTTATGATATGTCTCTAGATTTTTCTATATCTTGATCCTGTGTATAAATGTTAAGAGTAGGAGACTCTTGTTCCTTGGTAATGATATCAAGAGTATGAGACTCTTGTTTTGAATGAAGATCATCTACATGTCCATCCAAAGAAAGAATCTTATAGGTAGACAGAGGGGTATGCGCTATATGGATATGATCATCATTTGCGACATCTTGTATAGATAGGAGAGTGTCCATTAGATAATTGTAGTACCTTGGAGATATGAATTCTTGATCTTGATTAGTTTTAGAATTTCTTTTGACATGCTTTGGATCACATTCTTGACATGGGTCAGTTTCAAAGGATGGATTGCTTATAAAGGGTTCTTGGATATCTTCATTAGGCATGGGAAGTGGCTCAATATCCTCTTGATCTTTGAGTGGACTTGGATCAAATTTTGAGTTGAGGATTTCTTCAATATCTGCAACCATGAAGTCAAAGGATGTCAATATGTCTTGGAAAAGACCATTGATAGACTTTGGTGAAAGATGTCGATCATGCTTTGGGGTAAAATCTTGAGATATTCCCTCTAACTCATTAGGTGATGTAGAGACACTTTCAACAAGATCATTGGTGGAAGGATCACCAATTATAGGAACAAATAATGTTAACACTCCTTTGAATAGATTATTATTGGATATTATTGAGGGGTATTTATCGTGATAAAAAAGTGACTCTTGATGTATGTTGAGTTGATCTTTGGATGAGGTAGAAACATTTTCAAGGTGCTCATTGATGGATATATCTTGATCATCATTTTCAACAATTGTGGAGGAGAGCTTGTCACTGCTATCACTAATGGTTGAATCCTGATCATTGTCCCCAATAGTTATTATTTTTTGATCAATGATATCTTGGACGAGATTTTTAAGTCGAAGACAATTTGATGTTGTGTGTCCCTTTATTTTATGAAAATCATAAAGGTGCTTCTCATTATACCCTGGTGGTTTACTTTGGGGCTCTTGATAATTATCATAAACATGGATTTTAATGAGATTTTCTTGTATCAACTATTGTATGACCGATTTGGTTGGTTCCCCAAGTGGTGTGTATTTTTGTTTGTTACCTTGTGAGATTTGTACTTTAAATTGACCTTGTGGCAATTGATTTTGGAGATGTGGTGATTGATCTTTGAGATGTGGAGGTTGGGTTTATTTTTGATGTTGTTGATCTTGATATCCAACTTCTTGACATTGGAGATATTGTTCTTTATGTGGTTGGGGACACAACCCAATGCTTTGATGACATGGCTCAACCAATGGAAGAGTGTATTGATTTTGGGGTGGAGATGTCTCTTGGTGCAATGGATCAACTATTTTGGTAAGTGTAGCAATTTGATCTCACAAAATTTGATCTTGATTTTGATCTTGACACCCTTGATATAGTTGATTTGGTTTTTGTTCAAGTAGATTTGGAATGCATCCTTATGGTGTTTGTATGGGATCATGGACAATGTTTTGATTTGGGATAAAGTTTAGATTTGGCATTATAGGTTGAAATTGAATATTTTTTTGGTTGGGAATCATGTTTCCTTGATTTAGGTAGCTTTAATTTTGCATGGTGTTACCTTGACTTGGATCAACACATGGAGTTGTTAACTTATTGTTTGGACTTTGAACAAAATTTGCATTATTTGCAAACATACCTATCCCAAAGTTTACCAAGTGTGGATTTGAAATGTTCATGTTTGGTAAACTTGTACTTGGTATATTCATATTTGGCATGTATGGATTTGGTGGGATAATGTTGTTTTGTTGAAGACTCATGCATTGATTGTTTGGTTGATAGATTTGTAGGTTTAGAATTTGATTTAGATCTACCATAGGGAAAGGTGTTCCAAAATTTAGATTGGGAATACTCACATTTGTTGTATCTTTGAGGTTTGTAAGAGATAATGATTCCATGTATGGATTGCATAAATGTGAGTTTCAATAATCAATCGACATTGTAAGGCTATGATAGTTTGGTTGATTTAGACCACTCATGATGTATGAATCAAGTTTATATTCCATGTTTTTCTTGTGTTGAGGTCTAGTTTGGACCGTAAAATAAGGATCAATTTTTGAGAATGTGGGAGGTGAACCTCTAGCTCCTTAGATTGATCTAAACTTTTAGGCACAAAGGATGATAAGGATCAAAGGGTGATGATGAGGTAAATGAAAGATGGATGATGTGAATGATTGAACCCTTAAGAAATCTTGAAGGGGATACTAGACTTTAGGACTTTTTGATTTTTGAATTTGATTTGGTTTGATTTGATTTTGGATTTTGGATTTGATTTAGATTTTGGATTTGGATAATGAACAAATAGACCCCAAGATGTTGGATGTTATCTATGGGGTAAACTTTATTATAAGATGATAATTTGACTAAGTGTATGGAGAAGGATGCATCTACACACACCTAGCCAAACAAGATGACTTTGATGATGATTTGAAAGATTTTACCCTAAGTCTAGTATGAATAATTTTTCCAATGGTTCAAAATTTGTTTGTGAGATGGAGATGATAAATGTTTGGATGGATGAAATGTTTGATTTTGATCCTAAATGAACCTAAGAAGGACTTGTTTACTAGACTAAGATATTGAAGAACATGCTTTTTCCTAAGAGTATTTCAAACCAAAAGACTAATGTTTGCATGGAAAACCATATGACCAAAAGATACCAAGCACATGTGTGGGGTTCAATTGTTCTTAAATTTTCTTAATGAGTTCTTATTATCACAAACACTCTCTTGAATAGATCTTCAAACTAAATGTATAATGTCCTAACTTCTTCTCATCCCACAAAGTCCATTATGTGAAAATCAAGGAAATCAAGGAAAAAGTTTCCTAATGTTGACTTTAGTAAGAGGAGATTGTGATGTGAATTTAAATGCTTAGAAGCCTCTAAGGATGAAATCCCTAGGGAAAGCAAGAGAACTTGGATTTGTCAAAGGTATTTTATCCTCCTAAAGGGTTTGAAATTTGATGATCATGGTTGAATGTTTGTTTTCAAGTGTTTTAGATCAATCAAAGTGTTTTGATTCCAAAGTGATGCACATTCCTAGGATAAAATGAAACAATATTTATTGAGTTCCGACTTGGATAAATCCAACTACGCCTACTCTTAGTGGATTATTAGATGCTTGACCACACTGGCTCCCCTCCATGACACACATTTCTCGGGTGAGCCAAGCATTAGTACCCATGAAACTCCCATGGCATACTTCTCATCTCTACCAAGAGCCGAAAAAATGTGGGACGGCTTCAGAACGACCGTTCTTGCACCAACAAATAGATTTAAGGATTTGGGCCTTCTAAACAAAATGTTTTAATATAGGAATTTCATTTGTGGGGGATCATCCATATGATAAGAGACCATTGCTGCCCTTCTTGTCAGAACAATCCTCGTGATACTTGAACTTTCCTTAAGTACCCATACTTATATATCGATTGGAAGTTGCTTGGCTTTAGTGTGTTCCCAGTTGGGTCATTCCTTGGGGTGATTAGTTTTCCCACCAGGTAGGCCCTTTAAGGATTAAAAAAGCGAGAAAGTACATCCGTAGTTTGATCAATCTTTGTTGAGAAACAAAGAGAGAAAAAACGTGATATACTCCACTCACACTCACAAGATTTTGTTAAATTTTAACAGTCCAATTTGAAATATGGAGGCAATATTTTATACAATTTAATGTCACCAAAAGGAATTTTGATTCTCAAGATCATCGTGAAGCGCGAGAGAAGTGCATAACCCTTTTAAATGAGATTAATTTGTGTAAAAGATTACAAAACTTAAATGACACATTTTCATTTTAACCTTCAAAGCAAGAATGGGTTCTTTTTAAGCACCAAGATTGAAATGTGAAGTTTTCTTGTTCAATTGTTAAGCCCAAAACAAAATGTATTAAGTTGACTAAGGTTATTTTTAATCCCTTTGATTGTTCTTTTTAATCCCAAATGAAAATTATCGAGTCCTAAAACTTGAAGATAACAAAGCCTTAAGAATGGGATTATAATTGCTCCCAAAGTGTTTAAAAAAACTTGTTACAATCATGTGATAATGTTTTTTCTTTCATTTCAATGCTCCATGATTCTTTAAAACCTGTAATACAAGTTCCAAATATTAGATTAAATCAAGAAACAAGAAGATATGAGGGTTAGATAAATGATTAAGCATAAAACCCTAAAATTTAGACCAAGTTTCATTGTGATTTGGTATTAGGTGAAAATTTGAAAATTTTAACTCTATAAAAGTTGATAAACACCTACATCATTAGATATCTTATACAATTCTACCCTATTTCAAAAAAAAAGTTCCGAAAAAGACCAAAATATGACCATTTTAAGTTCGAGTGAAAAAACAAGAAAGCAAAGGCGACGCCCTCTGCAACGACGCTGTTTGAGGATTCAAGTGACGCTTTGGTGAAACTAGCGATACTGTTTGGAAAAATAGAGACTGCAAATGCATTGCAATTTCCTCCAGCGATGTTGTTTGACCTCCAACGACGCTGTCTGATCTGGGAAGACAAAAAACATAAAAAAATAACAGAAATTGACCAAAAAACGTGTTAATTTCTTCAAATTTGCCCTCCTTCTAGCACCAAAATATGAATGGTGATCCTAGACCTGCACCAAAATGACAAAACAACACAATGTTAGTCAAGAAACAAATCTAAAACACACATTCACCATGAAATTCATTTGAATGTGAAGAACAAGAAAACAAGGTAAAATAACAAATGAAAGCTATGCAATCTTATTCTAAACAATCAAACTAACATCCCATGGGGGAATTGGTGCTATTTTGATGTGGAAAATAGCCTTTTCCCGATTCCTTGCAAGCTTTGATGATCTTTGATGAAAATCCTCCATAACCTAGTTATGAAAGATGAAATATGGATGAAAATGAGCATGGTAATCTTACATGGATTATGGATGATCAAATGCAATAGAGAAGGCCTTTATTTATAAAAAAGAAGGATTAAGGATTGAAAAATAGGATGAATGTGAGATTAAAAATGGATCAATGACATTGTGCCACTTGTCAAGATGCTAATGGAAAGAGGTGGAGCACATTTTGCTCAATGTGCATGATAAATGCTATTAGATTCAAATTTGAAATTTGAAAGTTGGTTTGTTGGAGGGAGATGAAGGATGAATTAAATGCCACTTGGCTCAAGGCAAAAGGACATGTAAGAGGTTTAAATGTCTCGTTGGATGTACAAACCCTTTTGGAGGGATTTTTCAAACTCGGAGAATATTCCAACATTGATGCCTTTTTGAAAGTAATTAAAAATTTAATAAATCAATTAAAATGATATTCATGAGCAAGTTGCAAAATCTAGAGGATTTGAGGGATTAGGATTAGAGTTAATTAGGATTTAATTAACTTAGGTGGATATTAGTTGATTTGATATTTTTACTAAGATTTTTGGATTTATTTAAATCAAAATGAGAGGAATTGAATTGAATTAAATAAAGTTTGATTTATTTAATTAAAAAGGGTGATGCTAGACTTAATCAAATAAGGGTTAATTTATTCAATTAAAGGAGGGAATATGATTTAACTAAATAAAATGAATTATTTAATTAAAAGAGAAATATTAGGACTAAATAACATTGATTTATTTAATCGAAGAAGAATATTAGGGTTAATTAAATAAAATGATTTATTTAATTAAAAGAGAATAATGATTTAATCAAATAGAATGATTTATTTAATTAAAAGAGGAATTATGATGAATTAATTAAATAAATATTTAATTAACTGGTTAGTGAAGAAGTGATTCCAGAAGAAGTGATGTTAGTAAATCAAGATCAGGTCCATGATATCAATCAGGATATTTTAAATGTCTACATTTTGCCCCTCTTTGAAGTAATGTACCTATTGTGTTGGTTCAAAGAATAACTTTGCCGGGATCAAAATTCTTTTTTTTTTGAATTTTTATGATGCCCCACTGCTTCCCCAATGAGAAGGATTATGCTGGTATACTGCTCCCTCGAGATATCAAGGGGAAATGTTAATTTTTTGATCAAGATCGCGATAAAATGCGAGAGGAGTGGTTCTACTAATCAAAGGATGAAAGATAATTCTTTAGAAAGATCAGATATTTGACATAGACAATTTTGATGATGTATAGACAGTCATCGACCATGGGTAGCCTCATGTATATTTTGAGATATCACACAAATTTTGGATAGAAATGTTAGTAAAGATAGAAGAATAAGAAGAAAAGAATGATGACAAGAGGATCCAACAAGTCCATGATCTACGAGACTTTATTAGAGAAGATGACAAATGATGATGATGTATTGCTTATCAAGAATTGAGATTTTAAAAGGGCTTACTTATTTTGTATTTAATAACACACATATATATGATGCATCAAGGTATAGATAACCAGGATGGTGTTGTATCTAGTGAGATGGACTTTGACTTGACAAACAGATAGGAGTATTCCTATTCACACCTGACATACGAAAACCTCACTAGGATGTACTTCAGGTATTTCAAACATCTCAGACCAAAACACAGAAAGGAAACCTTCCCATGTAATAGTCAACAAGGTATTCAAAACACCCTCCACACATACCTAACGAAGCAACTATTCACCAAGTTTATATTACAAGAACATCCAACAAACACAACAAATGAAAGATAATGATCAATGTCCCATTCCTTTCTCTCTAAATCATTTTGATTATACATCATCAAGAGGTCATTGGAATGAACACAAAAAGATAAGTCAAAAAGACAAAGATAAAGTAAACAACCAAGCTAATGTTCTTCATACCGCTAGCCAAGACTAAAGTACGGTGATGCCTGATGTTGATGTCCATTGTATGAAGGATTCATCCTAGGACATGATGTTATCAGGTGATGATGAGATTGATTGGATGATAGGCTATTGATACCAAGAGTTGACTAACTTGTTTACCTATTGACCTAGACTTGAGACTTTTGTTAGTGTAATTAATATTTAATTACACTTGCATAACTTTACTTAGGTTTTGCTTAGGTAATAATTAGTTTACTTAATTAATAAGTAAGCTTTATTTAATTATTCTGGTTTTAGCTTGCACATATTTGCTCTGAGGGTTTACAGAACATCCTCTTGTTTGTTCTGAATATCTGTTGCATGTGATAGGTGATTTCTTGTAGGTGATTCTTGGGGACAGTGAGGTTAAGTTTTATCAACTTCTACATGGTATTTGAGTTTTCACTTTTGAACTTGCTAGACTTGTTTCCAATTTTTTTGCCAAAGGGTGAAGGTGACGGTTGATTTATTATGAGTGATGTTTATTTCGGGTGAAGGCGAGATGAAATGGATGGATTTTCTGAAATATTTGGATGTTTTTGGTATTTTGAAATGTTTTGAGGCTATTTTGGGATTTTCGAGATGTTTTACAAATGTTTTGATTTTCAAATTTTCCATTTTTTTGGTATTTTATGAATGTTTTTAGATTTTGTGTCTCGGGGGCCGATCAAGGATTAGCCTTACCTACGTTTAAACTCAAAGACGACGTAGTTCAAATACCATTTTTCTTGACTTTTTTGACCTGTTTTGGGATTTTTGATATGTTTTGGATGTTTTTGGGTATTTTCGCATGATTTTGATGATTTGGATATGGATATGTGATGATATCAGTGCTTTGTTTTGAGATTTTTTCGAAAACAAAGCTTGGTTTGATTGATTAGCTTTATGGATTGATGATGATAACATTGTTGAGGATACACAACAATGCAAGGATAGTGTTAAGCAACATGAGGATTGGGATTGATATCTTGAGATGATGATGGATTGATTGGATTTGATTGATCAAGATTTTGAAGCTTGACTTGGAACAAAATTTGTTTGAATGATTTGATGTGATACTAACATGTAAATTAGATGCGATTGATATTGATCATTTGGATTGATGTTCGATGAAAGATAAAGCTTGATAAGGAATATCTTTTTGTTAAAATATGCCATGGGCTAGTGATTTGTATTTTTTGCTCAGAAATGCTTTGATCAATTTGATTTCACATTTTCCAATGTTATGATCACCACATAAGTTGGAGGATATAGATCAAGATTTATTCCTGAAGCAAGATGTAAATATCCGCTCCCAGTGTCTAGCAATGTATGGAATGCCATGGGTGGATGCTTGGATAGGTGTATGGATGGATAAATATGGTAAGCATGCAAAGGATGCCAAGGATTATCTTGTGACAAGATAAGGTGTTCGAACAGAGGATGCTCATTTGGTTAATGCTTCAAGGCTTAGATAACGTTGGGTAGGATAGGATCAGTGAAAATGACCCATGTCAAGATGTCTACCATAAACAAGTGTAAAGTGTGCACCAAAATTTGTCAAGATCAAGATAATTTGGAAGATGGATGCAGATGGATGAAAATGGATTGGATAAATGGTTCATGTATGAATGGATTTATTATGGATGGGATGAGATGCTTCCAACTGAATTGGTGCACGTAGATGCTCAATTTTACACATAACGCCTATTTGCCAAGTTTTCATCATGGTACCTATCCAAAGTGCCACCATAGTGGTTTTCATTGGAGGACAATTTTTATCTTTACTATTTTCATGATTTTTTGATTTTTTGTTGAAAGATTTCAAGCTCATGATGAACCACCTAGTGGGGTTGATGTAGATGCTTCTATCATAAGGTGCCATTGGTATCCTTCTTGAAGAATTTTCCTTGCCAAGATACGTGCACTTGAATGCAACTTTTGAGATTCTTGATCTGCTTTGCTGATACCAAGGTTAACTTTATCTTTGTGTGCACATTGCAATAGAGTGCCTTCTGAATCCTTATGATGAAGGGTAGCTGCTAATACATGGTCAATGTGATAATTGGATATCATGCATGGAGGTGTGGATGGTGGAGTGTGTTTAGGAATAAAAGATGGATTGGTTGAAAGCTTAGAACCTTTGACTCTCCAAACTTGGGAAGATGAGCAATGATGGGTGGATACAGAAGTGTGCATGGAATTAGGACGAACTACTTGATATACTTTGTATGTTGCTTGAGAAGCCTTCTTTTTCCTTTGTAGACATCTTTGATGGACAATTTTCCTTTTTTTATTTTGCCCCATAGTTTCTTTGAAAAATTGATTGAGTTCAAGGGTTTTAATAGGGTACTTCTTAAATAATGGTTCTAATCTCTCTGAATTGTCTACGACTCAAGGTGTATCCATCACATTCAAAATTCAATGAATAATTTAGAGGAAATAACGCATAGCAGTAGTAACTTACCTCTTGCCAGCACACCAAATCAAAACTCTAAAGTTCTGTGTTGTGGAAATGCTCTGGTTTCTTCAAGCTTGCACTACATGCTTCTTTTCTTCCACAAATTATTTTCATTGAATGAATTTTCCTTAACATACTTGAATTTATTTCTTTGATCCCAATTGCCTCAGTAATAAATGCTTTAGATTGCAAGTAGATGTCCCTAAAATTTGTGTACACTTCCATCTTTTCAAGCTCTACAAAATTTATTCTTCACATATGTGCACTTGAAAATTCCTTTCACATGAGATATCAAATTCGTTACCTTCAATAAATGTATTTATGTCATGATATGGCATCATATATCAACAAGGGGATATTAATTTTTTTGATGATTTCCCCCCCTTAGCAACTACCTAGTTTTAATTTTTGACGGAGTTATCTGCACCAGAGGATGACATAGATGAAATTGATGCCTTTGATTCTCCTTGATTTTTAGGCTCTCCTTTTCTCCAAATCCTTTCCATTTCCTTCTTAACTTTTGCCAGATCAATCTTAATTATTGGTTCATAATTCTTTACTGGATAGTTTCTTTCCATATTTCTGCTTCTGCAATCTTTGGTAAAGTGTTCAAGTTTGCTAAAAATATAACAAACAACATTTTTCCTTCCAAATTTTCCTTTATTTAGTCTATATCTACACTGGTTAGCCTTGTGTCCAAATAAATTGCAGTGATAATAGTAACCTTTAAAGGGATAATTCATTCTATTCAACATATGACTTCTGCAATCTATAGCTTTATGTCCAATTCTTTTTCATTTAAAACATTGATCGGTGAATGATAAAGCATTTTGATTCATTCCATCATTTTGTTTTACTTCACTTCTACAATGTTTTGCCCTATGACCAAACCTATTGCAGGAATAACATACACCATTAAAAGATGAGTACCTTTGAGCATTAGGTTGTTTGATAGGATTCCTTCTGGTGTTGCTTCTTTGATTCTTGAACTATCTACCATTTCCTTGAGTCTTCCTTTGATTGCCAATTTTGCTAGGAGATTGATTTTATTTTGAGCTCTGTCCTTCTTCAAATCCTAAACCAATTTTATTTTTAGAGGGTTTCTACCCTGCAATCAATTCATCCAGCATTGTAGAACTTGTCATGAATTTATCCTCATTTCTTCTTTCCTTTTCCGAATCTGATTTCAGAATCACCACTCCTTGTTCAATCTTTGCACACTCATTGAATTTCCTTTGAATTTTAGTTTTCTAACAATCTTTAATTTCCTTCATTTCTTCCATTTTTTCTTTTAGTCTGGTAATTTCCTCATTTTCTTTCTTCAATTGATCACTAATTTCTCTACATCTTTACTTGAATTTCTTAATTTGTTCTCTCAATTTCTTAATGCACTCATTTGATTCCTTCAAGATTTCCTTCAAATCCTTGTTTTCTTCTTCAACACTATCAAGATCTTCAAGATCAATTTCAAGTTCACTATCATTATCTAAAATAAAATCTTCTTCAATATGTTCAACAGGAATCTCTTCTGAAGGAATAGGAAATATATTATATGCCATGTGTTCAAATTCCAAGATCTTCCTCAAGTTGTTAGGCTTCTCCAAAGGAATCATGCTTTGATACTAATTTTTGAACACTCGAAATACTGAGAGGGGGGATCAATCAGTATTCCATTAAACCATTTAGCTATAAACCATCCAATTATTAAAGCATATTTAACTACAAATAAGAATGAAGAAATTGAAAGGAGCATGACACCATAAGACACATCAACACCATATTTTTACGTGGAAAACCCAAAATGGGAAAACCATGGTGAGGGTTAGCTCACAATATAATATATCCAAATATAAAATATTACAATGGCTCACTGCCAGGACACACCATCTTTGAAGGCTCACAACTTGAAATAATTTATATAATAGAGTATGGCTCACTGCCTTGAGATGATCTGAGATAGAATGAACCTTCCTTGTGTTGGAGTTCAGTTTTGGTGAAGCACATTATATAAAACACTTCTCTGTACAATGTACTCAACAATTTTGTCTGCTCATTCACACAATTTCGTACATTCGCTCTTCATCACTTCTCTCTATCTATTCTTCTATTCATTCTACATGCTCACTACACACTTCTCATCTCTCATCGTTTCTCTCTAAAAGTATCTTACATATATATACCATATTCATTCATATTCACCAATTAGGTCGACCTAATTAGAGAAACCCCATTTCAAATCAAAACCGACTTTGTCGGTATTGTCCTAAAAAAAACATTCATTTTTTTGTGTAATATATGATACTAGTCAGCATGGACCTATGATAGATCCCTTTATCATTTGCAACACATATTCAATCTTCTTAACACAAATTCATAATTAGGCTGGCTAGAGTTTGACCTAAAATGTCAACACTCCGAACATATATGCAATTCATTAGATGTGTAACACAAAAAAATTGTTAACACATCAAATTCTCCTTTAGATGACACCAAATAACTTATCTTCATCTCTACAATGCAAAATAATTAATTATGAGGAAACAAGGAATCTCCTACATCAATGTACTGTATAGAAACTCATTGTAATCTTCAAAAAAAAATACTATCATTCATATCTTTTGTATGTGTTTACATATCATCTCAAAAATTTGATGTAAGATACATCTTGTAGTCAAAGATCTATGTAAAAATTCTTGTAGTGATATCTTTCTTTGAGGTGGAATCCAGACCGAAAAAATTGACGTACTGAACTAGTGTATACATAGAACACTATTTTCCAAACTACTAGTAATTGTAGCTTTCCAACTATATAGCCATGTCAACTAAAATCTTGTCACTGGTAGCTTCTAATTGAATCTTACCAAATGAGGTAATCTAGACCAAAATATTGGATCAAAATACTTCCATTATTAGAGAAACTACTGAACTATACAAGTAATGTACTGTGTGCAAGTGAATTTTCCTAGTCTAAAATGCAAAACGAAAAGAGATGCAAGCAAGGAAAAACACAAACAACACCTCAAGATTGTCCTAGTTGAACTTGAACAAAATAAAATAAAAACGAGAGATATACCTTGTCCAAGTTGATTGGTTGGTTGGTCTTTGTTGATCGTTTGATATCTGTTCTCCTAGATCGATTTCGACAGCATAACAACTTGATTTTGCTTGATTTGGATGCAAGGATGGCTATGGTGATTGAAGGCTTGAGAGATTGAGATGATGAATGTGATAGATGATGTATGCTTGAGAATGGTTCCCTAAAAAATGACTAAGTCTGTAGCACCCCTCCGATTTGCTCATATGTTCAGACAGTGTTTTACTCTAATTTTCTTATGTTTTCAGACAGTAATTTTATTTTGATAGACCATGATACTATGTTGTTGTTATTTGATCGCTGACTTTGGAGTGATGATGGTTTTTATATTGTGATGTGATGGTACACTTTATAGATGATTATTATTATGACATGCTTTCTGATTAGCATAGTTGTTTATTTGAGTTGATATTGATATATGCTCATTAGTAGTTAATTAATGTTTTAATTTTGTCAGTTTTGATGTGACACTGTATTGGTGAAGGGGATAGGATTGCATCACTTGCTTGCGAGCGCCCTGCAGTTTCATGATTTTCTCTTCACAGTGTGATTGTTCATGATATATATATGTATGACATATGTTTGATTGTAAGATTGCAGGTACAGGACATCGACTCCACCTAGATTTGCAGGTTTGAACATTTCCATTGCCCAACGGATTAGTTGATTGGGAGATAGTAACTAGGTTTCTTTGTCAAACCACAACCCTAGTCACAGTGTGTCGTTAGTATTTGTTGGTCATGTTGTCCCTTTTTTCCTTGTTGTTTATTTATGTTGCAAGGTATGTTTTATGAGAAATTAATTCTTATTCTGTTTTCAAGTGATTATTTATTAATCTTGATTAATGTTGTTAGAAGCTTTGTATTTGATTTAATTAATTAAATTAAATTGTAAAGTGATTTAATCTTTGAGATTAAATTTATTTTATAAAGTGATTAAATTAATTAGATTAAATTTAATTAGAATTTAATATGTTACTTTGAATTATTAAATGCACAAATATGTTAGAAAATATCTAGAGGAATTATCTGTGAATTGGTTGAGAAGATATTTTAATTTTGACATGTGTTGGAAAAAATTAAACACTGTTGTTGGGAATTAATTCTCGGAGAAAATATTTGCATTAACTGAAAGAGGAAAGAGGCTACTTCATGGCAAGGAAGAAAATATATTTTAGGAGGTTGTTGAAAATTGGAAGGGGGTTGTTGAAAGTTGTTGAAAAATTGGGGAAAAGTTCTTGGGAAAATTTGGCTTTGGTTTTGTTTTCATCTTTCTGGAACAGTGGATAATTTGGAAGAAGTTGTGGTAAATTGGAATCTGTAGGCAAAGCTTTACTTCACACATCATTTCCTTAAGCATCCGGAAATAGGTTCTTTAATTGTTTTATTTAATTTCAATTGGAAAGGCTATTAGAATTAATTTGTTGTTTTGGAAAAGATTGCCTGTATAATGAAGAATATTGTTTAAAGTTTTGGTTTGTTCGAAAATTTGAAAGATTGTCGTGTTTGGAAAATGGTCGTGAAAGCTTTAAAGCTTCTGTAGAAATTGTTTTAAGCTTTGTTTTGTTTGGAATGAGAAAATAACCGTAAAAGCTTTAGAGCCTCTGTAGGAAATTGTTTTTAAACAATAGAAATCCCAGGAGGAAAACAATAGAAGATTTGGAAATTCTCTGAGGGAATGGATTTAAAATCTTCCTATCAAATTTGTTGAAAACCTCTGAAAGATTGTGTAAATATTTCCTGTAGAAGATTAATAATTTGTTTTTTTTTCTAATTAGATCTATTTGGCTGGGAAATTGAAAAAAACCTATGGTAAAAAATTTGAAAACATCCTTTTGTAGAAAATTTTGACAAAATTGGGTTTTCTGGGAAACTTTTGTAAATCTTCTCCTGTAGAGAAAACTGTAAAAAAGTTGCTTTTGGAAAAATGATTTTGATTTATTCTTATATATATATATATATATATTATAATATATACATATACCTACATGAATATATATAATATATATATACACATATTTTTGGTGAAAAAACTTATGTTAAAAAAAAAAATTATATTAAAATCCGGAGGCAACCCTCGTATGGTAATTTCTGAAATTGGAAGATTCACATAAATTTTAATGGGCAAAATTTATTGTATATATTGTATTTGGGGAGGCGCTGGGGCTACCCACAGTCACTGCCCCCATAGGGAGGTAGACTTTGGGAGGTAGCGCCCAACGCTGCTCCCATAGCTTGCGCCCCTATGAAGGGGGGGCTATGTAAGCCCAACCAGTGGCCTTTATGGCGCCAGACCTTCCTTTCATCCACCCTTAGTGTATGTTGCGCTTAATCTTTTCTCTACCTTGTTTTTAAGTTGATTTTATTATATAAGGATTTTAATATATGAAATATATAATAGATATATATTATATGCATAATATATATATGTATATAAACATATATGTTTAAAAATATATATATATATGTGTGTGTGTGTGTGTGTGTGTGTGTGTGTGTGTATTTAAACATGTATTTTATAATTGGTCTTAAAGATTTAAATAGGATATATATATATATTTAAATATATATAATTGTATATATATACATATATAATTTTATATATTTAATATATATGTGTGTGTTTAAAATGTATTTTATAACAGGTGCATGTAATTGCACAAGTTAGATATTTTAAAATGAAATAAATTTAAAGAGGAAATTGATTTTTATATTAATATAAATTGGGAAATTGATTTAAACCATTAGATTTCATTTCTTTATTGCTTGTGAATAAAATTGTATTGAGTTAGAATTATTGGAGCAATGTAGGACCTCTTGCATTGGAAATTGGATTTAGGAAATCTTAATGATAGGTTTTTCATTAATTGCTTGAATTGCTTATTTATTATGATTTATTCTATTTCATGTTGTTGGGGAAATCAATTAGTTGTGTTGTAAGTCTTCCAGATGATGTTATTTTATTGGGGGTTGTTGTGAGTTTTGGTTTAGCCCTGTATTTCCCTTAGCTAGTGTACTTGGTTGTTATTCAGTTTAAACACCTGGTTACTACAAACGGGATGTGTTACCTCTTGTATTTTGGCTGGGAATTTGATATCCATTTGTGCACTGTGTTTACCCTTGGATGATGGATTAGACCTTGTGTTGTCAGTAGGGGAGTGGCTTTCGTTAGGGGCCAGAACCCTAAAGAGGTAACCTGGGCAACCTATTGAAAGTAGTTAATCAAGTGAAAACTATAATTTTAAAGTAATTAGGGGTTTCAAGTAGCATCTCATATTAATTCAGATAAGTTATCCTCGCTCATGGCTCAAATGCTTGTTTGGGCTTAGAATGAGTGGGAAGGCCTGGAATGGTGAAGATCAACTACCTTGTCCCTTCAAAAGGTATGTTGACCCTGCATGAGTGAGAATGGGGGCCGGGGATCGGTTGAGGTTGTCAAGGTTTAACCAAGAAGGGGGTCGGTAACCTATGGAGATCCTCATTGGGCAACCCATGTCGAGCTTGTGTGATGAAACTCCTCCTATGACAGCAGTTTGTATGGTTTAGTTGGTGTACTTGATTATTTTACTCTAGAAGCAATGCAACCTTTATGTAAGTATTGTACTTGTTTGGTTTAGTCTTGTTTTAGCCTGTGTCTAGAGGTTGTTGGTTTTTTCTAGGAATCCTTTTTACTATCTTCTAGCACGGGGGGTGGGCCTTCAGGTATCACTTGGTTGGGTGGAACGTGCACCTTACACCATTGGGTTTCCACTTTATGTTCATGATGGCGAGATCTTCCAGATTAGAGAGCTTGTGTGTTCCTATTGCTTTGTATCATATCATATATTTTATTGTATCAGTTGGATACTTTGTATATGTGCTACTCCTCATTTGTGTTCGAGGAGGATTCTTGTATAATTGTAATTGTAACATTATTGTATGATCTACCTCATTTTGGAAATGAGCTTTGTAACTGATTTATTGGATGAATGCAATCTATGGATGATTCTTAAATGAAATTTGTATCTTATGGAATGTATTTAATGCTTGGGATGTATGTTCTTTAATTCATGAGTATTTTATTTATATGCTATGGATTAGTTTATTTTTATATGCTATGGGATTCAAATGTAAGCATTGTCACGTACCTTAGAGGATGTATGTATTAAGTGTAGTTCACATTACTTGTTATTAATTACACTTTAAAAAAAAAATTGTTACGCTTCCTTTGTAGTTGCATCTTCCTCTAAGGTTATGTGGCGGGGCGTTACAAAGTATTTTAGTCATTAGCAAGAGGGGAGATGAATGAATGGCCAAGATTGATTCTTGGGAGAGGATCAATGGTTGAGATCAAGAGTTGACCAAAGGAATTAAAAATTCCTTTTTAATGTGCATGGGAATGATAAAAGGAATTAAATATTCCTTGAAAAAGAGAAAAATAATTTAATATTCCTTGGGGGATGAGAGAGGAACTAAAAATTCCTCAAAAGGACCTTGGGAAGACAAAAAAGAATTAAAAATTCCTTGGGGGATGGGGAGAGTTGACCAGGGGGGTTGATTAGGTTAGTTGATAAAGGATTAGAGGAAGGTTAGGTGGCTAAGAGAGATTAAGGGCCCACTTGCATATTATGGAGGATGTGACACCTTCCTAATCAATGATTAGGAATGTGCACATCCTTAATAAATGATTAAGCAAGGGGGATTAAGACTAGGAGTGGATTATGGTGGATGAGACATGTGGGTATTAAATAAATAGATTATTTATTTCTTTGGAAGAAAGAAATAAAGGGTAAGGTATTTAATTATTTAACTAAATACCTTAGGGATTTAGAGAAATTTAAGGATATTAATTAAATAATAGTAACATTATTTAACTAACGTGGATAAAAGGATACTTAGACGAAAAGGGATAAATTTGACCAAATATAAGTGGTCAAATTTACGTGTCTACATGTACATCAATGATAATCTTCAAAATTTCATTGCTGACATCAAAGACAACCTTCTAATTTCCAACAAAAACTACAAACATAAAAGTCTTAGAATATCTTAGGGAACTATTTTTTACCAAAAGCTAGTATACCACAATTGTTAACCTATGCACCGCAACTATGTTTCTCCAACATAGAAACTGTGCGACACATTTGTCTCTATCAAAAAGCCGCATCTGTCTCTTTATATAACATAATGGTTATAAATAGAAGCACATCTGTCTCATTTTGTAACACAATTTTTATAAACAAAACCACATTTGTGTCAAAAAACTTAGCAGAGTTAGAAACCCACATTTATTTAATTTAGCAACGCATCTATGTTTGTACCATAATTATTAAATTTTGTAACGCATCTGCTGTAGTCTAAGACACAATTATTTATTTCTATGTCACATTTGTCAATCCCTATATTGCATATGTCATATTCTCTTCCGCATCTATCATGCAGATAAATCAGTCTATTTCAGAATGTACATAATATCGATTTTATTTAATATCGATTTTATTTTACACAAAAACCAGGGTCAAAACAAAGTCTTTTTCTAGTTTTAATCCTATATTTTCAACAAACTTTCCAGTTTTCCTAGGTTTAAAGTTGAATCCTTAGTGTCATCTCAAGTCTTATAATTCATCTTAGCGTCTTAAAATTAGAAAACAAAACAAATTTAGCAATCAGTCTAGGGTCATCTCTTGGAAAGTCTTGAACCTCATTTTTTTCCAAAATTTATCTTGCCAATAAAGTAGGGTTTTAGCTCATAGTTTAGTTAAAATTTGAATTTTTATCAGTCACTATAATTTTTCCTTCCTCAAGGTTTAGGAATCTTCATTATATTACATTAGTCCTTTCAAAAATTTGTCAAGTAATCTCCTTTTAGGGCCAAAAGTCAGAAAATATAGGATCTTTGCATTTGTAAAATCTTTTCAGAAAATGTAAAAAATATAGATTAAACTTCATACTAGTCTTGCATTCATCCCAAAAATTCAAAATCATAAGAAAAATTTAAAATAAAAAATCCAAAAATAAAAGGTCTAAAAATACCAAAAAAACTTTAATATCCAAAAAAGTCAAAAAACAAAAACAAAATATTTTATGGTTGTCAAACACTCCAAAAGAAAATGTAAAGGGATGGATTCTACATCCAATCACAGGTACAACCCCACAAGTGGCATGCGCTTTTGGGAAAACTCTAATGATCAAGCAAACTCACAATCACAAAAACTACACCTTACATGAAGTAGAAAAAGGGCTAACACCAGAAGAAATAGACAATGCTTCACAATATCCTAGGATCTTGAGAATCATGGATGAACTAACAACAACAAATCCTAATAAATATTTCTTCCAACTTGCATAAAGTGGAGCTAAGCTTCTAACTAAATTTGATATCTCCACGATCATAGGGGAAGCACCAAATATAGTGTCCCAAGGACAAGGTACTATTAATCAACCACCATCAACACCTAACACATTGTCACATCAATTGAATATAGGCTTGCCACCTGGTCAAAATTTACACTTTACATCAACTGTTAACATCCCATCAACACCCACCTTTGAAAATAGACACCACATCCATTTTCTTGCACCTCTCAAACTACAACACAAAAAACCAACACTACACTTGCAACACAAAAGGTTACCCAACATAATTCACCTAGTAAAATACGAAGGAAAAACCCTTCATTCTCAAGACCACAAGTGAACACAACATCAAATTCACAGAACACAAATATACCTCCAAAAAGGACTAGATCCTTTTTTGAAAAATACCCACTTCAATCAACCACCACAACAACAACTAGTTAATCCTAGTTCCATATTCACATCTAGTTTCAACCAACCTCCACCCCAATTTAATCCAAATCCCACATTCACAACACAATATCAACAAAACATCCCACCCATGCAAGAACACCACTTTGGTATGACAACTCAAAACATGCATGGATACACTTTCAACTCATACCATTAGAACACCAACCCATTCATAAACCCTTCATAGTGTTCGACAAAATGTATCCAATCAAACACAACTCCTATGACACCATCGCCTATGGATCTTCTAGCTCAACAACTACAAACCGTAAAACAAAAAATGTCAAATATGTAAGTAAATGGAAATAAGAAAGCATACTCAGTAGATGACTTATATCCTTACCCATTTGACATGATCATTTAAATGCCTCCCTTTCCAACAAACTTCATCATTCAAAAATATGACAAGTATTAAGGAAAGGGAGATCTCATCAAACATGTACGATAGTTTCATATGACCTCCTTAGATGTGGTTTTTGATCACACCTACCTTATGAGACTATTTCCATAGAGTTTAGGAGGTCAATCCCTTGAATGGTTTGTATATTTACCTCCAAGAATTAGAACATGGAGTGAATTAATGGACAAGTTTATAGTACACTTCTCTTATAACATATCAAATGACATCAACATTATCAATTTGTGTAATAAAAAAAAAGGATGGAAAAATCTTCATTGCATTCCAACAAAGGTGGAGAAGCATGGCTAGTAAGTTTCCATGTCATAGACCAAAGAAACAACTGGTATATATATTCATGGAGAATCTTAACAAGGAGGTGATGTTTCACCTACAAATCCATTGTTCAAACACGTTCGAAGAGGTCATCAAAAATATCTCCATCAATAAAGCCCTTATTGGAAAAGTGCTTGTTAAAATCTTAAGGAGAATAATAATTATTCACATAATTCAAATGTCAAGAATAAATTCTTGTCGTGAAATAAAAATGTGATAAAAGATGGCATTGTAGACGCTAAGGTTGTTAACAAAGCTTATCTTGTGACTAGTCTAAAAGGACCCACAATGAAAAGCAACAATAACCCTCCACAGAAACATGATAAAATCACCAATGTGGTTAAAAACACAACACCACATGGTCCTCCAAGGGCTAGCCAAATAGGAAGAAAATACATGTCCTTAGGGGAACCAATCGAGTCAATTTTAAAGAAATTGCTACAAAACAATGCCATTCAATTACCAAAAATAAGACATTATAAAATAGGACCATCTAAACTATCCTGGTGGAATGACAATATTTTTTGTGAGTACCACAGAACAAGGGGACACAAAATTTCTGCCTGCTTTAAACTGAAAACATCATCCATGATCACATAGAGCAAGGAGATATCCAAATTGACAACCAACCAGGATCCTCAAACTTAGATCACATAATCTTTAAAGATCCTTTACAAAAACATAAATCGAGAAAAGCCTCCAATTATAGAACATGTGGTAAAGAACAAGATAATTATACCAATGTTACTTACAAGTACATAGTAAAAAATATCCGACCATCTAATCGCAACATATCCACAATTACTATAAACAAAAAAAATCCTAAATGTGCGGTTACTACTTGATGATCAAAGGTGACTCTGAAAGGAGCCCCTTCTAAGTTACAATCAACACATGATTATAACTTACTAGATCATCTAGGAAAAACCCATGCTCAGATGTTGATTCTTGAGTTGTTATGCACCTCTCTTAAGCATAAGGCAATCCTAGATAAAGCATTACAGGATTCTTTTGTTTCAACTGACCTAAATGTAAATCAGTTTTAGGCCATGGTAGGGCTCTTAGCTACCACCCATCATGTAAAATTCATAGATCATGATTGTATTCCACAAAATCCTAATCACAATGAATCTTTACATCTTGAACTATACATCAACAAACATAAAATCAGATGAGTTCTACTAGATAGCGGAGTTGGTATGAACATCTGTACTTTAAAATTGGTTACTACCATGGAATTCTCTGAGGCTTGTATAGATGAGTCGAAAAGGATTATGATATGAGCATATGATGATGCAGATCACTCCTTAAAGGGAATTATCATTCTTTCAATCAAAGTGGGTCCTATTGTCTAAGACATAGTATTTTAGGTTATGGACTTGGACTTGCCTTATAATCTTCTACTTGGATGCCCATGGATTCATACCATGAATACTATCCCATTGACCTATCACCAATATTTGAAATTTCTATATAATGGCACCGAGATTATCATTTTTAGTGATCTTGACCCATTCCAATACCATAGAAACTTGAAGGGTACCCTTGAACATCAAGAACCTAGTCATAGGGAAGTCTCACCTTCCACCTCCTCACATTATATCAACCCTGCTTCTTTATCAAAATATGACTTTACCTAAAAAATTCCTTGAAAGAAAGGTATGGGTCTAGGATGATGGATGTGGAGAGTACAACATAGAAAACCTATTTTACATGGGAAAGCTACCAGTTGTGCTGAAAAATTATGGTAAAAAATGTCACATCAAGAAGGATCCTAAAGTAACAATTCAATATCACCCACCTATGACCTTCACCAAGTGGGGCGAGCTAGGGAAAGAATGTATTGATTAAGACCTCTTTAAATGGATTTATTGAGATGAAGAGGATGAAATTCTTGCTGAATTACATGTTGATAAGTATGGAAAAGGCTTTGACATCATGAAAAAAAAGGGCTACGATGGTCATAGTAGCCTCAAATCATAGAAAAAGGAATGAATGAACCTAGACTAATGCACAAATGACCAAGAAATAAAGGGCTTGGGTACCAACCACTAAAAGTGAACAGTCTTAGTACTAAGGCATCTTTGAAGAAAGCCACTAATGCTTCTGAATTTGTCGAGACTTCTAGGAATAGTACCGAACTCGAATCCCTACCGATCAAACTACTGAGGGCCAAGCCTGGATAGATACCATTTGGGACCCAAATGACTCCTCAATTTGTACCCTTTCTACTTCATCCTTAAGCTTTACAAGTAGCGATGATAACATGCCATTAGTCCATCCCCAGTTAATCATTGGGATCAACAAGGTCCGCCAAGCTTGGACTTTTTTGAAAATGATGAAGCAATCGCTGAGTTCATGAGACTTAGAGAAGGGATACCTATTGGGGATCACAAGGATAGTTTCACTATAGACCTCGACACTATTGCATACTTCAAGGAGTCAATCTTGCATTCTAGTCGCAAAATAGAAAAAATAAAGAAAAACAAGTCTTTAGGTGAAAATCGAAAGGCACCTTTAGCCATAGAAAAATACAAGATTAAGGACGTATTTGAAGGTGAAAGCCTCTCTGAGGCACCCAGGGATGGAAGGTTGGACCTACTACCCACAAGTTAAGAGAAATACCCAATGTTGGTGGAAAAGTTAGAAGAGGTCAACATTAGTACACTTGAGAACCAAAATATCATACACTTTGCAGCATCCCTGACAAATATAAAGAAGCTGAGTTTTACCAACTCTTTCATTGAGCAATAGATCAACTTTGCATGGTCTTATGTGGACATGCCAAGACTAGACCTTGAATTAGTCCTCTACCATTTACCTCTTCTACCAAATGCAAAAATTTCAAGTAGAAGTTGAGGAAGATGAATCCACATATCACCTTACTAGTCAAAGTTGAATTGAAGAAACTGTTAGATGTTGGTTTCATAAGACCAATAGACTATGTAGAATGGAATTCGAACCTGGTACCAGTCAGCAAACTAACTGGGGGCATACACATCTACATAGACTTTAGGGATTTGAATAAGGATTGTTCGAAATATGATTTTTCTCTACCGAACATAGACATAATTGTAGATATCACAAGATGTTATCACTAATGGATGGATACTTTGGCTACAACTAGATCAAAATTGCACCTGAGGATCAACATAAGACAACTTTTACTTGTCCATGGGGTACCTACTACTGGAATGTCATGCCCTTCAACCTTAAGATGTTGGAGCTATATATCAAAGGGCTATGACTACGATATTTCATGACATGATGCACACACTGATGGAAAATTATGTTGATGACCTACTGGAAAAAACCCTCATGAGAGATTATCATCTAGTGGTCCTGAATAAGATCTTCACCAAATTAGAAGAATATAAAGTCAGGATAAATTTGAAAAAGTATATTTTGGGGTAACTTTCAAGAAGCTCCTTGGATACATTATTTCTCATAGAGGCATCGAAGTTGATCCTGCAAAGGTGAAAACTATTATCGGCATTCCTTCACCATCTAACCTGACACAACTAAGAAGTCTTCAGGGTAAATTGTAGTCAATCTGAAGGTTCATTGTAGAGCTAGTGTACAAGTGTCATCCCTTTTAGTATCTTCTTTAGAAGGAGACACCATTCAAATGGACCAACAATTTTCAACAAGCCTGTCAGCAAATCAAGAATTACCTGTTGTCACCACCAATATTGATGTCGAGTATTGATTGAAAATTGCTTATCTTGTATGTATTAGTAATGGCATCAAAAATAGGAGCTCTATTGGCACAAAATAATGAAGATGGTAAGGAAAGAAAAATATACTACATCAATCATACAATTATGGGTTAGGAGATCAATTACTCTCCTATTGAGCGAGCCTATCTAGCAATAGTCTTTGCAACACAAAAGCTCTGATACTATATGTTGAATCTTCAGACTAAGCTAATAGAAAAGATAGATCCTCTTAAGTACTTACTCAAAAAGGAAACACTAACATGTAGATTGGAAAAATGGGTGATGCTTCTCAATGAGTTTGATATTAAGTATGTGGAAATAAAAGCTATAAAAGGACAGGTGATAGTAGATGAGCTAGCCAATGCTCCAACTCCTATATTTCAACCTCCGGTATCAAAATTTATTGATGAAGCAATTTTTAATTAGAAACATCTACAAAATGGAAGCTATAATTTGATAGATCCTACACCCACCATGGTTCGGGTGCAAGAGTTGTATTCATAACACCACAAGGGGATATAATCCCTAAGTCTTACGGAATAGTATTTCCTTGCACCAATAACATTTTTGAGTATGAAGCTTTGCTGAAAGGTCTTAGAGAAGCTATAAAATGGAAAATAAAGCACCTACATGTCTATGGTGATTCACAACTATTTTTCTAACAAGTCAATGATGAATATGAGACAAAAGATGATAAACTGGCGCCTTACAAGAAAATGGTTGACAGTTTCAAGGAATACTTTCATGAGATCATATTTGAGAAAATCCCAGGGGTGTAGAACAAAACAACCAATACAATGGATACTATAGGATCTCTCTTGGACGCACCTAACAATGTGTATCAGTGTGAATTCTTAGTGGAACAACTGTTGATCATTGCATTCGATGTCCCTGTATCTGAGTTTGTGTGCAAGATTGTTGGTCTTGATTCCCCTTGGTACAAAGAAATATATTATTACCTACATGACCAAATCCTACCTCCTGATTTATCCAATAATCATAGAAAAACCTTTACCTAACGAGTCTCTAAATACGTTATCATTGTTGATACCCTATACTACCATAGTTTAGATAGTACTCTGATTAGATGTCTCAACATGAAAGAATCACATAAGATTTTATGCGAGGTACATGATGGTATATGCAAAGCTCACTATAGTGGTCCTATCCTTGCTAAGAAGATAATGAGGACTGGGTACTACTAGAAGACCATGGAACATGATTCCTATCACTTTGTGAAGAAATGTTGATAGTGTCAAATACATGGAGATCTCGTACATGTACCAACATAGAGACTACACCCAATTACATCACCATGGCCCTTTTCTCAATGGGGACTCGAATTTGTTAAAAAAATCCACCCTAAATTTGCTAATGGCCACAAATTCATCATTATTTTAATTGAATACTTTACCAAATGGATTGAAGCCATACCTATGATATACATCATTGCTAAGAAAATTGTAAAATTTATCCTAAACTACATCATATGCTGGTATGGTGTTCCATTTTCTATAGTCATAGATAATAGTCATCCCTTCAAAAACTAGGACATACAATAATTATGTGAGAAGTACCATATCCAACATCACGTATTATCCCCAGGGTAATGGTCAAGCAGAGGCATTGAATAAAACCATCATAAAAACCCTAAAAAATAATGTCAATGACGTTGGCTGATATTGGAATATTCAACTAAATTTAACCTTATGGGCTTACCAAACAAGTATTCATACTCCTACTAGTGCTACACCCTATTTTCTTATCTTTGGTTATGAAGCTATCCTTCTGATCGACGTCGAGTTACCATTATTGAGAGTTTTTATGTAGTAGTTCATCGATGATGAAGATTACCAAATTTCTAGGTTACATGAGCTATAATTGTTAAATGAAAGAAGATAAACTGCATTAGTCCATCTACAAGCATATCAAAATCATCTTCGACGTAGCTGTAAAAAAAGGGTCAAAGTTCAATAGTTCAACATTGGTGATCTAGTCTTGAAAGAGAACCACAAGAATCAATTGGAAAGAGAAAAACTAAGAAAGTCTAAACCTAATTGGTTGGGTCCTTACATTATTACTACAACTTATGGATGTGATGCTTATCAACTAGCTACTTTTGAAGGTGAATCATTACCTGATCCTATCAATAGAATACACCTTCAAAAGTACTATACATGACTTCCAAAGATCTTATAAAAAATTTAAAAATAGAAAATAATAAAAAATAAAATAAAAAGAGAAATAATCTATCCTATAGTGACAACCATTTTGGTGGTGCTTTGGATAAGTACCATGGTGAAAATATAGCAAACAAGCACCATGTGTATTTGGCTACCGCTCTACCATATATCACTATTGTATCAGATTCCATTCATAATAAATAGAGCATAGACTCCATAATACACTTTCTCACCCCTCTCATGGCCCAAGAATGATTAACATCTAGCATCATTTGCTTACCATATTCAACCCTTTCATAATAATTGGTCTTGTACTTGATCAGGGGCAATTCCTAATCTAGAGTTTCAAAAGGATCTTATACATGGTATCATAAGACATTATCACAGTAAAATAAAAAACATTGAAACATTCAATAAAATAAAAAATATCCAAATATTTCTAAAAAAATCCAAAATAGTCATAAAATGTTCAAAAAAGTAAAAAACAACATTGGCCATCAAGCATGTGTTTTCAATCGAAATAATCAAACTACGTAGCCTCTACATGTAATACATAGGCAAGGCCACCATTGATGAGCCCCCAAGGCCTAGGTCTATCCCTTAGGGTTTTTCATAATAATTTTTTATCAAAATCCAAATTCTGTAATAAAACTATCCCTTGTCAAGAACTGACATGTTAGTAAAACACAAATGGAACACCTTACAGAAATTGAGCTTAACATATCATAGAATAATAGATGAAACTACCAAACTAGCCTTCAACCCAATTGATCAATTGTTTGCATATCTATCAATGTTACCTATCTTATCAAAAAATATTTGTCTTTGAGGTTGTTGTATTATCGAAACCAGACCAAACATCTTACATGAGATGTTTCACTCCTTAAATTAGACACAACCTTTTGAATCATATCAAACACATATCAGTGGACAAGAAGATCTAAATGTTTGTGGACTCATTTGGTCTAGTTAAGTATTATCTTGTTTGATTTATCTTATGTCATGTTCCTATGCTACTTGGTGATATCCACATGTGATTAGACCAATGATGAGGATCATGACGTTTCTTTCTATTGATTTTGGTTTATGGTTTATCTTGATAACACGACTGGGGAAACTAAGGTCCTTGTGTGTGATTAGGGTTCTATTTGGCATAATAAAAACATCCTATGCAAGTCAAAGGTTAGCTAATGCTTTCTTGCATCAAGATTGACATGATCTATTGTTACTTCCTCACATATTCCAACAAGGTACTATTATTAATGATATAAATATTAACACTCCTTGTTTGATGTGTCTATGTCTTTAACATGTGGATACTAACATCACCAAGGTTTGTCTCAACTTGGCGTACACATATCCACTTGTCCATATATCACAATATTTAGGTGAATGGAAACAAAAGTTTCCATCACAATTCATGCTTTGGTGTGCATACATCTACTTGTCCCATAATAAAATGCTCTATGATGATAAAACATGCACTACTGAAAGCTCAAGTACTATCAATCATACATTAGTCTTGATTTGGATGGATGGTCCATCTAACTATTCTTCACTCACTAACATTGCTCCAGTTATTCCTCATAGTCATCTTGGTGGTGTGTTATGACACACAAAAACAAATGCATTAGTTACATCATTCTACATCCATAATCATGTTAGAACATCATATAAATCATCACATGCATCATAGGTCATGTATACTACATAAAAATGCAAAAAAAAGATAGCATTGAATTACATTGTTAGAATCATCATCCACATAAAATCATACAGAACATGGGATAACATGTCATAAGCATATAATGTCATCCTACATATAGATCATATAAGCATAATATTCTATCATAAATCACAAGCATTATATATCCATACATCACATCATACATAAATCAATATCATGTGCATCCATCTATACATAAGTAGAAGCATACATCATGAATCTAAATGCACATGACATAGGAAGCATCAAATAGAAATAAAATGCATAACATAGATACCATCATATAGAAGCACGCATACAAAACATACACATTATGTAGTCCCCACAAAAAAATTATGCATCTCACATATATTAAAAAATATGTCATAGTTCAAAATTGAGTGACTACAAAAATGGAGCTTGCAGGCTCAGTACAAATATACATGTCTATGTACAATACAAAAACTAGGCTACCTCGAGCTGTCCTTATCCTCATGTCTTGGAGAGGGCATATCCTACCTCGATCTTGATCCCAATTGCCTAGGCTGCTCCTGCTCTCTCTAGTATGGGGACCTCCTCAGCCCGCATACCCCATCACTACTCCATGACTTGCGTGAATGGTACCTACTTTGACTCTGGCTTTCTGTGTAGCTCAATGCCCTCTGAGATGGTGGAACCACATCCTCATATGCATCCTGATAGTACTGAGCCTCTATTCTAGCTTGATAGAATGTGTGGAAAAAATCAACATTAGATCCACTCACCGTCTCCATAAATCAGAGTGACTGCTCCTTTGCTCTTTGTGTCCTGATGGTAGCCATATATCACTTAGTGGTCAACTGAGCCACCTATCCTTGTAAAACCTGTATCTGTGTGACTTGTGTCTACAGTGCCTGTACCTGAGCCTACAAGGCTATAATCTATGCTTGAGGATCCTCTACCCAAAACTCTACCTCCTCCATCACGTCTCTAATAGCCTCTCTAATAGGTACATCATGGAGTCCCACCTCCACATCAACCTCAATATGTTACTCCTCTCGAGAAACATCCTCCTTGTCCTAAGCATGCACTTCCTACATGCCCACATCTGGCATATCCCACTCTTATTGAGCAATCTCCTCAGCATGAACATCCTCTACTATAGGTTAAAGATGGCCTAGAATCACCAGTATAACCCTACCTCTGGCTCCACCTCCATCATCCCCACCAACATCACTCCCTCTCCTACCACCTCTCCCTCCATCATCTATCATCCTCCCTCTCCCCTGGAGTCTCCCTCTAGGTCCTCTACCCAACCTCTCCTAAGGGGCTGTAAATCTAGGTTTGTCAATGACACAGGTCAGTTTTGTGCCCACTAGGCATCATGGTTTGGCATAGTCCCTGCATCATCAATCTCTACTATTACAACCCACTAAACAAGTAACTGTTGATTGAACTCCTGAATGAAAACCTAAGGGTAAATCATAGGTCTCCAATATGCTACCTCCCATGTAGATCTCACAAAGATAGTCAATCCTTCAGGCTCACCCTGTCACTCACCAAACTATCGTAACATTCTCTCAAATAGCTACACTTGATGATATGTTGGCTCTGGATGGTGCACCCAATCAATTACCTAGTCTACCTACATTATGACAGATGCTCATCATCGTCATCCCAAGCAACACATTATCTGTAAGGCCTCCATGTGAAGGCATTAATCAAATCAATCTCATACCGCCACCATTTGACATCCCCAACATGGGTTTGTGTAATAGATCCTCCATACATGAATATATAAGACATGCCATGTGGAAGGTCCCTCACAAAAATTGATCTAAAAATTGTTGTGTGCTCCCACACCCATACATGGAGCAGTGTGGTACCATAACCAATAGAGCAAGCTCCCTTGTAAGAAACATCATGTAGTTGAAAGTACATCACAAGAACACATGGGCCCCAAGCATACATAGTTCCCTCATCCATTATAGCGACTAACACCTGGCTCCATCTGACGGGAAATCCATGTCCTCTCTTATTTGGTACTAGGATACCTGCTATACAACTACAAAAAACAACAATGAGTCGCTCGTATCTATCAAAAAGGGTCTCCCATCTGATCTCACACTCCTCTCCTAAGTCATCGATGTTGAAACACGTCTGCATGGTTGCAAGGCTGAAGCTAGGGTCATACACAACTCTCTCCCCATGAATGGGAATCCTTAGGATGTGCCACACCTCCTCTAATGTCATCATCACCTCTCCGATGGGAAAATGGAATGAACTAGTCTCATAATAGCATCACTTGGCAAGCATGGTGATCAACACTCGGTTAGCCCAGATCTCGAGTGTGAAAGTCACATAATAAAATCTGAGTGCCTGAAGTGTGCTCCTATTTGTGTCATCTAAGGGTCACACATGCACATGGATGATAGTTGAATATCACGAGTATACAATGGTAATAGCCTCACTTGTGCTCAAACATCACATTACATCAATCGAGACACCTCAATGAACCTATTGGACCTTTTTCAACTTGAAATTTTTTCCTAAAAATTAATTTAAATTTTTAATAGTAAAATGCGTAGCACTTTTCTACAAGTGTGGTGTACATTAACATATGTGGTGTACTGTCCTATGTTTGCAGTGCTACCTAAAAATGCAGTGTTGTTTCCTACGATTGCGGTGCTAAAACACTTGTGATCCTATTTAAACTTGCGAGATGACTACAAATGCGGCTCCACAAATAGTTGTGGCTAACCTAACAAATGCATCACACACGCCTATGATTGTGGTGAACTCAACCATAGTTATGTAGAAACTACACATCTTTTTGCTCAATTTTGAGCACTAAAATCTACCAAAAAATGAAAAAAATTAAAGAAAAAAAGGGATATGTACCGCATTACTTGATCCCTCAAGCTTCTTGAAGGTCTAAAGTCTCCATCTATGATGCGAGCTCTCTAGAATTTTGGTCATCACTTCGCTACACTGCTCCAAATTTACACTCTAGACCACTCAATTCTAAAACTCAAATGCACAAATGAGGATTTCCCCTAGGCCTATTTATAGACCTTCAATGGCATTGTGGACCCCCCTTTTATATTTGGACACATCCACCTTGACTTTGAAACGCTAATAAAGACACCTAGAATGGCCTAAAATCAATATTTTTATTGCCAACACACTTAAAACTATCAAATTAGCTTGTTGAAATAATTTCCCAAAAAAATTGTTATTTTTTCAAAAAATTGCAAAATTTATTGAGGGTACAACATACTATCCCATTGTCACCGGGGCACACCAGGGCACATTCTGAACATGAATTTTTAAATTTTCTTTGACACAACGCTATAAAAACACATTTTATCAAAGAGGGGTAAAATGTAGATACCTAAAATTGTCCTAGCCCGCGAAGTACAATATTTTAACACTAATTATCGTCTTTCCCTAATGATTAAATAGTGTTTAATTATTTAATTATTATCTAATGTCATATTTCCACTATTAATTAAATGACTTTATGTTATTTAATTAACTCACTTTATCAAAATATTTCCGATTAATTAAATAAACCCTGTTTATTTAATTATATCTTTAATTCCATATTCTATCGTGATTAATTAAATAAATCTTATTTATTTATGTCTTTAATTATCTTATTCATCCAAATGAATTAAATAATAATTATTAGTCATTTAATTAACTTTCACCCACTTTCTAAATTAAATAATTACTTTAATTATTTAATTCTCCACATTCACACTTCCTAAATTAAATAATTACTTTAATTATTTAATTATCCTATTTTCTCTCAATATTATTCATTCATCAATACTAAATAATTTTTTTAATTTATTTATCTAATCCCCACTTGCACATTCCTCAAATAATTAATTCATTTAATTACTTATTATCTCATGCATTTCCACCTCATTCGTAACAAACACTCTCTTTCAGTTGACTGGATAATCAATGTCAGTCCACTGATCAATCAAATCACTTCACTCCCACTCGGTGAGAGTTAATGAAGCAATAAATTCCTTAACTCTTCAATCAATTCTTCATACAAATAGTTAATTGAAATCCTCCAGCCAGTTGCAATCAGTTAATTGAAATCCTGCAACTAGTTGCAATCAGTTAACTCATTCATCAATTCCTCTCAAGGATTCCTAACCCTTGATCTTGATCATCCACCTCTTAATCTTGATCATTCATTTAAAATAGTATTTTCTATAAAATTATCCCTCATTCCTCTTTGAAGGCTAACCATGAATCTTTGGTGTTTTTCATTTGTTCATCTTATTCATTCATATTGAGCTTGAAGCAAAGTAGTACACACATAATGAGAGAAAAGCAAGACAAAGAAGAAAAATGGAGGTAAATCATCATTGACATAAGGAAGGTAATGACATTACTTTATTATTTGATTTCATTGTGTTAATTGTACTTCATTGATTGGATTTATTTAGTTTTGGCATTGAATTGTAGTTTAGAGGTTGTTGTATTTAGTTCATTACCAGTTATGATTAAATCTCATTTTTCTATCGAAAAATACAATAATGTGTTTCTTGAATCACCTATATTGAATTCAATTCTTGTTGTATAACATTTACCTATTTTCAATGCATCCTCTGTGTTGTTCACATTATATTCCCCCATTTGGTTGAATCATTGCATTATCTAATATATCAAGAATATTAATGCTATATTTGGGATGCACAAAAACCATAAAATAATAGTAAAAAATAACTACATATTAACACTTCACCCCTTATCTCTTTTTTTAACTAGTAGATCCAAAGTCACCAAGCTTGACCATGCCAACACCTCCCTTGGGAACATTCTTACCTTGATTCACAATACACAATTCCATAATTGTGGAGGTGGTCTAATCCATGGAGGGCACCGCAAGTATATATTTAATGATCAATTTATAAATTTATCAATTTACCTGCTAAACTTACTTAGTAGTTCTCCCATATTACTACTTGACATATACTCCATCATCACATTACATACTGCCACACCATTCTAAAATCCATGCTCTTTCCTCAAGAAATTCATGATGTATGAAGAGTCCAAAGACTCGAGGATGTTGTATTTAATTTCTAAACAATAAATGGAGTCTCTTACTATGTAATTTATTATGCAAAGCTTTGCCATTGGAGCTATTGATAGCAAGGTTAATTAAGGAAAATGATCTAGCTCCAATAATGGTGGCCCTCAACCATTTTTTTGCATTAGTTTTGACTCCCACAACTAATATATTTGAATTTTATAATGGTAGGGATAAAGGAAATTGGGAGTTTCTTATAAAGTGATTCAAAATAATAATAAAATTAATTACACATTAATTAGAAAAATAATTATCATCTTAATACTTAAATTTATTTTTAAAAGTTGTAAAAAACTACATTTTTACTATTACAATCGAATTTTATCAATTGTTTTCACCTTTAGTAATTTTCCTAAAAGATTGAAAATCAAAATTTTCTTTAAAAGTTTGAAAGGGAATTATTTCTTATTAAGACCCCAAAAAATTATTTAACATCATACATAGCCATAAAATTGATACCATTGATTGAAAAAGCATGATCTCTCCTCTCTATTATCTAGGGCAATCTATTTCCAAATATCCTCTACTCACAATAATCAAGGAGCTCTCTTTGCTTTGATTCCTCGAAAAAAGAAATTAGTTAAGTAGCACAAGGTAGAAATTTTTACCATCACCTTATAATATATTGTGAAATTAGAAATTGTAATGGTAGTTCTTCTTGTGCACCAAAAGACCCTTTTACTAAAGTTGATGGGAAAGTTCACAAAAAGGAAATAGGTAGGGTTTAAAAAGATTCAATAAAATTCCAAACCTCTAATATCCATTACGCCACTATTAAAAATAAAATTAATTTTAATAAATCTTCAATGTTTAGGAAATGACCAAGATTTCTTAAAACTTATATACATAAAAATAAATATTCTAACAAAAAAATTTCAATACATTTTATAATAGAACTTAAGCATAAATAAATGTAAAAAATAAAAAAGATTGTTCTTTTTAAAGAGATTATTGAGATAGAGTAAGATGTGTAGAGTCAAAAATACCTTAGTGAGTTAGTTCATAAGATTTTAGTATGTTTAATGTAATAAAATAAATGATTATTTTTGTTGGTGTAAATAGGTATCTTACCCAATTAGCTCACCTAGTAGGTCCTATTTACATGTTAAGTTTACTTAGGTCCTAGGAATCTTTCTAGAAGTATTAGGTGTCATGTGATCTTATTTTATCTTATCATGGAATTTAATACTTGTGTCCTAGGTCATTTAATAATTGTTGGGGTAGTTGTCTCATTATATAGGATTAAGACACATGCCATGATCTTGTCTAATACTATCTCACAACCTTACCTTTATAAGAAAGGAATTTTATGTACATTTTATATATTCAATCAATAAATCTTACATTCGTAATGATATTAAGCTATTCTTTCCATACTCCCTTGTGGAAGGTTATCATTTGTTTTACAAGTGATCTTAGAGTGAGCTAATTTTCAGCTCCTGTTTTTTTTATATTTTGGATGATGTCTTGATAATGAATGATGCCATATTTTTAATAATTTTAGTTACTAATTATATTTATGATGTCTTATTTAGGAGGATTTATAATAGTTGAAATTTCATCTAGTAATAATCGACAAAAATACCCTTTCTAGCCTTAAAATCCAACTTAGATATTTTTTCTTCAAGAATGTGAGCATAAGCCTCACAACCAAAAATGATGTGTGAAACATATGGATTTTACCTATCTATATCTCATATGTTGTCTTATCAACTAGAGAAAAAGTGGAAAATCTATTTACCAAGTAACAAACAATATTTATAGCCTAAACTCAGAAAAATAGCCAGTTAAAAATATTGCTCAAGCTTAAAATTCTCTTATGCAACAATCACCTCCATTATCTAACATTAATTCTTTTAATCCTCACTCCATGGTAGAGGATTTAGTGTTTTTAAATGCATTCCCTTATTTATGAATTCATGGGATTAGATTGAATATGAGGATGCTTGAAGATTGGGCTCATAAAGTATTACTCGTTGAAGGAGACATGGGATTGACCCTAATTATTAATGGTTATTTTTTGTGGCTTTTAATAATGTTTTCGGTCTATGCCTAGATTTTTTAAGGAGGCCCTTATTTCTTCAAACATGTAGGGATTTTCATAAAAACCTTATAATCTATATTTTATCATGATAGAGGAAGTCCCTTCTAAAGTCTTGGTTTGGATTTGTCTCTTTTCCCTAGTTTGAATTTATCTCTTCCCTACCATAATTTTCTAGAAATATGAATCCTTAAAAGTTTGGGGTGACTCATTAGGCTCTTATTTGATAACTTCAAATATTACTAAGGAGAAAAAATATAGTTATTAAATTTATATTGAACTAGATTTAAATAGACACTTTCTCAAATCTCTTAATATTCAAGTGGAGAACTTCGTTTGACATCAAACCTTATATTATGAAGCCATCCTTGTCATATGTAGGAAATGCCACCATTATGGAAAAATATTGCATAACTACCACCAAATTAACTCTAATGATACTTTTAATAGATTGGCACTTGATGATAAAAATGATAAACAACAAATTTAACAAGGTAAATAAAGGGATTAAATCAAGTCCTTATAATTCTAATGTATTCACCATCATTTGTAGGAAAGGTAAAGTTCAATTTGTTGACCCCTTTGACATTGGATAAGTTTGGCATTGATGTCAAAATGACATTAATCTTGATGCATATTTGAAAGGCATGTAATGGTGGTTGTTATTTGGTGATGTTTTTTTTATTGTCATTTTACGAATGCAACAAATCATCAGAGATAGAGACTTCTCTCTAGCACATGGTGCCTTGGTGTAGTAGGTCAACACAAGCATTATAAATTTGTCTTAACCTTGTCTTATGTATGGGCATATGTATACATTCAAGGATTTTTGAAATATTTGTAACTTATCCATAAATTCCAAAGGTATCAATTAAGGTCTTAATTTGTGACTTGCACTAGCAAGTTAAAAGATCTTGAGAAATAGTTTGAAGGGTTCCTTATTTAATCTCTTCTATCATCCCTTTCTAGGACATACGGGTTCAACAAGTTAATATTGTTTAATATGCAAAGGATGGTATATCGGGTATATTGCAAAGTTTAGAGTTTGGAGTTTATGGCAGTAGACTTAGGGTTAATGCTTGAGAATTAAATGGCTTGGGTCGAGGCTTGGAAGAGTAGAAAATTTATAAGATTTCTTTGGCAGTTGTGGCCATGGATAGTTGGAAGATACGGTGGTTTGTGCAGTTGATATCTGCAAGTTGTTTTCAGTTACATTCAATCTTAAACAAAGGTATGGTATTGTTGGTCTTTGGTGGGTTCTTCATTGCTATATATTTCAAATGCTTGAGCACGACTTATGGTTAGAGAGTGCATTGAATTTTTTTAGAAATCAAGAATTATTTTTCAGTTGTTTTATGCTCATTATGCTTTGAATGTAGAGGTTTCTATCGAAACCCTAGTTTCATGAAAATGGGCATTTGAAAATGTTGTTACATTGTGAGTTGGAGATTTAGATTGCTAGACTCTTTTTGTTTTAGATGTTATGATTGCTTTGTTCTATAAAGAGAGGTTTCTTTCGAAACCCTATATTGTAGCTGGTTGATTATCATGCTGATATCACATAACCATGTTATATGAATTGTATTCATTATTATAATCATGCTGAAGCATTTGATGAGGAAGTTTGTGATGAGCAGTAAGAAGGCACTTTAAGTGCATATTTTAATTGTTTATACATTTAGATTCTTGAGTCTCAAATGAAAATGAGATAAGCAAGAAATGATTTGTAGTGAAATAGCAAAACCCTTTGTCTTTTATTCTTTCATGTTAGTGAGACAAAGATTAAACTTTTTCCAACGAGGCTATATTTTTCCAATGAGGCTATGTTTTTCCAGTGAGGCAGTTGTATTTGCTAGTGAGGCATTATGTAGCTAGAGAGGCAATGGTGTTTGCTAGTGAGGAATTTTGTGCAACCAGTGAGGCATTTTGTTTAGCCAGTGAGGCACAAAAAGTAGCCAGTGAGGCTCTGTAATCAGTGGGAATTTATTAAGCCAGTGAGGCATTTTCTCAAGTGTTTTTATCCCTACGAGGGTGTTCCACTCATGAAAATATTGTGTTATGGTTCTTTTGTGTTATGCCTCTTTTGAGTTTTTCTTGTGGTTTAAAATTCTGATATTGGCTATCACATTTTAGTACATTCTTGAAATTGATCTTTTCATGATGTAATATCATAAAATTGCACCCCTTGCAATTTCACATACATTCTTGTATCCACTTCCTTATCATATTGTGTAGGCTCATTTTGGCCCCTACATCAGCCTTTCCCCCTCTTAAGATGCTCATCACCCCTTTCAACAGCTACCTTCGTGCTTCAAGTTTACATCAAACTTTGTGCTTTTCTCGTTCGCGTTGTTTTGTAGCGTGACATGTCTAGACAATAGTGTGTCACATGGACGTTTGTGCACCGTGCTAGCGTCCTGTGACATTTCAACATTCAAACAACTATTTCCATGCATGCTTGCCACTTGTCATCTCGTTTTGCCGGTGGTAACAGCCTAGGACACCCTGAAATGGCTCAAGAAGCTTCTTTTCTCAAAAGCTATCTTTTCAATTCCATGGCTTTTTGGAAGTTCCTCTAGCTTCTTCTACCTCTAGCTCCTTTTTAGCCTTAGCTCTAGCATTTTATCTCTTGTTATTTTATTTGCAAAGCTTCACATAACTTGCTACAACTTCAAGCACTCTCAAGCTCTCTTGGCTTCCCTCCTTGCAACACTCTTGGCTCTTGCAGCTTCATCTCCCTTATCTCATGCTTGTGAGCATCTTGGGATTCCATATCCCCTTTCATTTGCATCCTTACTTCATCATATGAGTTTTCCTCCTCAAGTGGGGATTACTTTTATCACCTCTTTTGTGATACGGGTTCTCCTCCTCAAGCGGGGATTGCTTTTATTACAAATTTTGTCCATTTTTGTTCATCTCTTTGTATTTTTGGCCATCTATGGAGGTGGGAACACCAAAATAGGGGTTTGACTGAGGCAAACCCCTATACAACCCCAACAATTTCTCCAGACATTGCACATATAGGTATTGAATATATTCACGTGCTGGAGGCTTCATCATTTGCGTGGTTGTAAGCATTTTCTTTCTCCTCTTTAACTTTATCATTTGCACTTTACTTTATTTCAATTCTATTGCATTCTACCACTTTCTCGTATTCTAGAAGTTCTTAGCAATCAAATTAGAAGTAGCCACTATGTTGTTTTTTGTGATAAACTCACTCTCTGGTCCGTATGAGATGCCAACACACCTCTGGGATGCCAGCGCATCACTCTATCATTTGTATTTTGTGCTACCGTCCTTTGGCCTAGAGCTCGTCAGTTTTTCCTAAAAATCTTTGACTTTCTTTTTATGATTCTAGAAATTGAGTTGTTCCTTGAGGTAGTTTAGGGCAGTTCACCATGTGAGGCTCTCTGAATGAAGATAACTCATGAGTAGCAAATCCCCCTTCTCTATATTTTGGTGAACCCGACGTCAAACACAACATTTTTCAAAAAACTAGGAATTTATTTACCCCTACTTGGTGGGGTCATAACTTTTGACTCGGTGCTCAGAATTCAAAATCGTTTTCACTGTTGGAAAGGTCTACTAGATAACTTGTTCAATCCCTAAAATACTATGCCTTCAATTATCAAATTTTAGGGATTGACGCAAGTTCCAACCTCAAACTCCTCTCTGGAGACCTTTGAAAATGCAAATTACTAGAACCTAGAAAATACTAAAAAAATTAAAAAATATGGATTTTCGATTTTTCTCAGTTCTAGATCAATTGACATGTTTATTCATTATTTATCATATTTAACTTACTATTTTTGAAATGAATTTAATATCTTCTTTTATTAGTTCAGTATCCAATTTTGTTCAAAATGTTAATGATATTCCATTTCATGTATGTGATAGTGACTTGGCTTTGCCCATGTCACTTTGTATCTTTGATCCTTCTCATGAGAGTTGTCTTGCTTTAGTGGATATCTTGTTGCAAGAAGATGAAATCATTGATACCTTTCTTAATGTTACTCTACGCTCTTTCCATTCAAATGCACTCTCTTTAAGAGAAGATGCATTAGTGAATAATGAATCTCTTCTCTCTTCCAATGCACTCTCCTCTAGAGATGACACATTAGTGAATGATGAATCTACTCTTCATTCCAATACATTCTCTTCTAGAGATGATGCATTGGTGAATGATGAATCTCCTCTCCATTCCAATGCACTCTCTTCTAGAGACGTTGCATTGGTGAATGATGAATCTCCTTCCACATATGATCCTCCTTAGATCGATGTTGAGAATATGCCTTCAAATAATTGGTCCACTAGTTATGATGATTCTATAAATGTAATCTATGTCTCCACTACCCCTCAAAGGCCTAAGAGACCAGTAATTTACCTAACTCTAGCTATTCATTCTCCTAAAAGGGTTTGTTCTATTAATGGTGTTCCATTTTATACTGATTCTCTTGATCCTTCTATGGCTCCCTCTTATAGAGCGGTAGTCCATACTCATGAGAATAGAATGAATAAAAAACCAAGCCTTCTTCAAGCTCCTAAACCCATGACTAAAGCACCCAGTGATTACGATCTTGTTGAGCAACCTTGGGTTACTCTGACTAAGATCTCACTATGGGACTTGCTTTAGTCTGATTCAGTTTATCAAGATATGTTTTAAGAAGCCTTGCAAAAGATCCTCTTGCCCTCTTCCACTAGGCCAGCAAATGTTGATACATTGATAGCTTATATTCATGCAAATTCGTCGAATATTACATTCTATCAACATGAACTCTTGCCTCTAAAAGTATAGAAGCAAGCATATCCTCTAATGATTATAGTTAACATTAAAAATATCAACATTAGACGTACTCTCATTGACATTGGTTCGATGCTCAATGTATGTAGAATTGATATGTTGCCTAAGATTAATATTGATTCATTTTATCTTAAGGCTTCTTCGGTTGTCATTTATGGATTAGATAATGTTGGTTGACAATCCCTAGGCACAATAGTCTTACCTTTGAGGTTGGGACCCGCTACCACACCCACCCTTGTATATGTTATGTCAAAAAATTTACCTTATAACCTTCTTCTTGGTAGATCGTGGATTCATGCTATGGGTGCAATCCCGTCTACCTTGTATAAATATATTAAATCTGTTTGTAATAATCAAGTAGTCACATTCAAGGCTGACCCTAATGCTATGCACTTATGTGAGATGGTGGATGTCGTTCAGGTTTCATTGTGCCTACTCTTATTCCTTTAGTGTCTTCCAATGTGTCAATGATTTCTCCAACAATACCTACTACAAAGGATACTCTTGAGGGAGATTTCCCTGAAGAAGATCCTTTTGAAGCGAGAAATCCCAAGTTTTCTCCTCCTACTTCTCAAAGGAATGCATGTCTTGGTGATGATTGGGGTTCCTTAGACTTTACAAATTCCTTGATTAGGGAATATAAAGTTGAATCGATCCACTTAGACCTTTCGATAACATCATCCAAACCTGCCATCAAAGATGATTATCCTTCTATATTGTGGGATAATGTGAATGTGAATTGTAATGTTCTTAGCGTTGATCCTCCTTCTGAGGAACATGATTATGCTTCTACTAAAGAGGACAATGTTGGTAGTCTTGTTAAAAAGGATGATGGAGATCCCATGGAGGAGTATGATCCCCCTTGCCTGAACAATTCTCTCTATGAAGATCCTCGATTTCAAGATTTGCAAACACGTTATGGCCTTGGCTTTAAGCGTGTATCTAAATATGGCTATGGGTGTAAAGGTTGTGGCTGCAATGAACAAGGCATTCAGGTCCCTATAGAATATGCACCTCGCAAGTGTAATTTGGGACTTGGTTGCTAGAATGAACAATCTAAGCAGAAACCAAGGTTGAATGTTGACATGCTGTCCACTCAACCTCGTTCTCACGGATTGGTCCATCCTCCGTTGTCTTCCATCTTTGTGCCTTCTTCTTGCGAGCAGTCTAAATTTTCTCCACAAGAGAAAGGATTGCTTCTTGCTCCTCATTCTTTATCTAAGCAAGAGAGTATATTATTCAGGCTTCTCAAAGCCCACTTAATTACTATTCCTTCTCCTACACATAAAAAAATTCATAAGCATGATAAAGAAAAAAATTCTTTTTGTGCATACCATCGAGTGCCTGGCCATTCCACTAGTGAATGTAAGGCCTTGAGGGATAAAATGCAACACCTTCATGATTTAGGTGCCATCAATCATTTATTTTCTGATGCACCTGCCTCCTCTTCAAATAATAAGCAATATTAAGGTCTACCTCTATCCTGCATGCTCTAAGTATCTTGCATGGTTCTCCTCCCTTGTATGTTGGGGGCAGTGATAACTTATTCAAGAGATGTGCATCATTCTTGAGGACCCCCTCTCCTCTCTCTATCTTTCAAATGAAGTGTCCCTTGAGTGGACCCCTTTCTCTTTTGAAGGGTTCTTAAGGGACCCCCTTCAAAAGCTTTTATCTCAAATAAATTATGTGGCATCTAGCTTGGGGGCAACCTAACTAGACCTCGCCTTTCAAATAGTGTGTCCCTTGAGTGGACCCCTTTTATTTTGAAGGGTTCCTGAGGGACCCCTTCGAAATCCTTCTAATTCATTGACAATCTACGTGACTGTCTGCTTTTCTGCCTGTGTGGCCGCTTTGTTCTCGAACATGCTTTATCTATGGTAAACATGCCGCTTTACAGGTGTGCCTGTAAAGCTGCTTTCCAATATGACTCTACACAATCCTCTCCTTTGGGTCTCCTCCGTGTGAGAGATCTTGGTGGATGCCTCCTTGTAGGTCTACGGGTCTATAAGGCACTCTTTCCTTTGGGTTTCCTCCATGCTAGATATCTTGGGGGACACCTCCTTATAGGTCTGCAAGCCTATAAGGCACTTTCATCTGGGTTTCCTTCATGTGAGAGATCTTGGGGGATACCTTCTTGCAAGTCTGCGGGCCTGTAAGGCGCTTTCATCTAGATTTCCTTCATGTGAGAGATCTTGGAGGATACCTTCTTGCAAGTTTGCAGGCCTATAAGGCACATGCTTCATGAGGCTTCCTTCATGTGAGAGATCTTGGGGGCTGCCTCCTTGCAGGTCTGCGGGCCTGTGAGATGCTTTTGTCCATTGTTGGTCTGAGGGCCTTCAGTGTACTTTATGCAACTTCGTAGTTCTGTGGAGCTATGAAGTCATTTTGTTCAACTCTCCTTGGGTCTGAGGACCTGTGGGAGCATCTCTCGTGGAATTCTCATTCTTTTCTAGCTTCTCCATCTCTTTCTTAAATTATCTCTCTTCTCTTTTGTGTATACCAGATCGAAGATCTGCATCTTCTTCATCCTAAGTATATGCCCTTCCTTTCTTCATTTTAGAATTCTCCTAAGGGTGTTATTTCTTAAATTTGGGGATGATGCATAGTATTGAGACAACCTTTTACATCAAGGTCTCTTTCACTTTTCTGACTCAAATCCTTTAGCGTTTTATGTGCTAACATTGTTGTCTGGTGTAGGTTTTTCTTGTCTAATGCATCTGTTTTGCAGGTCTTCAAGTTGGGGGCATGCTTCTTTGGATTTAAGAATTATCTGCTTCCTCTACAATATCCTTTTGGCATAATGATTTATTTATGTTTAGTAGATTTCCTTTAGCATGCATATTAGTGTAAATTCATATACCCGCTGAAGTGGGGGAAAAATGTAATGTTGTAAAATTGCACCCCTTGTAATTTCACATAAATTCTTGTATCTGCTTTAGTGTCCACTTCCTTAGCATCTTATGTAGGCTCATTTTGGCCCTTGTATCATCCTTTTCCCCTCTTAAGATTCTCAACACCTCATTTCAACAGCTACCCTCATGCATTAGCTTTACATCAAACTTTGTGCTTTTCCCATTCGTGTTGTTTTATAGCATGACGTGTCTAAACACTAGCATGCTACGCGGATGTCTACATGCTACGCTAGCATCCTACAACATTTCAATGTTTAAACAGTCATTTACGTGCATGTTTGCCACTTGTCATCTCATTTTGTCGATGGTAACGGCTCGGGATGCCCATAAATGACTCAAGAAGCTTCTTTTCTCTCCTTAAAATCTATCTTTTCAATTCCATGGCTTTTTGGAAGTTCCTCTAGGTTCTTCTACCTCTAGGTATTTTTTAGCCTTAGCTCTAGCATTTTATCTCTTGTTATTTTGTTTGCACAGCTTCACATAACTTGCTACAACAACTTCAAGCACTCTCAAGCTCTCTTGTCTGCCCTCCTTGCAACACTCTTGGCTCTTGCAACTTCATCTCCCTTATCTCATGCTTGTGAGAATCTTGGGATTCCATATCCCCTATCATTTGCATGCTTACATCGTGATACAGGTTTTCCTCCTCAAGTGGGGATTGCTTTTATCACACACTTTATCCATTTTTGGACATCTCTCTCTGTCTTTTTGGCTGTCCGCAGAGGTGGGAACACCAAAATAGGGTTTTGAGTAAGGCAAACCCCTATACAGCCCCAATAATTTCTCTAGATATCACACATGTAGGTATTGAAGACATTCACGTGTTGGAGGCTTCATCACTTGCGTGGTTGTAAGCACTTTTTTTCTCCTCTTTAACTTTATCATTTGTAATTTACTTTATTTTAGTTCTATTACATTCTGCTTCTTTCTCGTATTCTAGAAGTTTTTAGCAATCAAATTAGAAGTAGTCACTCTGCTATTTTTGTGATAAACTCCTAGTCTGTGCGAGACGCTAGCATGCCTCTGGGATGCCAGTGCACCGCATTTTCATCTGTATTCTACACTGTCGTCCTTTGGCTGAGAGCTTGTCAGTTTGTCTAGAAAATCTCTGTGACCTGCTCTTTCTGATTCTAGAAGTTTCACATTGTTCCTTGATGTAGTTTAGGGAAGTTCACCCCATGAGGCCCTCTGAATGAAGAGAACTCGTGAGTAGCAAATCCCCCTTCTCTACACATGATTATAAAGAAGTTCTATGTTTTGAAAAATAATCAAATTTGAATTTGGTTATTGAAACACTGATTCACCCCCCCTCTCAGCGTTTCCTATACTCCAACAAGTGGTATCAGAGCCATACCCTTTCCAAGAAGTTTAACCAACTTAGGAGATTCTTGGTGAAGTACTTTCCATGGAAAATCAGGAAGGTCTTTCTGCTTCTAGAGCACCATTATTTGACATTATTTGATGGTACTGGTTATGCCTTTTGGAAATTTAGAATGCAACATCATATAACTTCTCTAAGCTATGAGATCTGGCATGTAATTGAGACTAAGTATACTTCCATTGCAGAATCCTCTACTATAGATGAGAAAAAAGCATATGAATGTGATGCTAGTGCTGCAAATGCTATTTGTTGTGGTTTGACTAATGATGTGCTTGTTAAAATTATGGACTGTAAAAGTGAAAAGTCTATCTAGGATAGACTTTCTAATATTTATGAGGGCAATGAAAAAGTTAAAGAGGCTAAATTACAAACTTTTAGAGCCAAGTTTGAAGGCCTAAAGATGAATAAGGAAGAAAAGGTAGCAGATTACCTTCTAAGTGTCCAAGAAATTGTAAACTCGATTCGTGGTATTAGTGAAACTTTAGAAGAGAGTGTAGTTGTTAAATAGGTATTAAGGTCACTGACACCTAGATATGATCCTAAAATCTCTAGTGTAGTAGAGACTTAAATAAAATCACTTTAGATGAAATTCATGGTGTCTTTATAGCCTATGAAATGAGGATGTGTAGTGATAATCCTTCGTTGCTTTTAAATCTATAAAAAGAGACAATGACATAAATTATGTCTCCAAAAAATTAGATAACAGTGAATCCATCCTTGTGAGCAAACTAAGAAGAGGGTCAGGTAGATATAAAGGGAAGCTACCATTTAAATGCTTCAACTATGGGAAGATTGGGCATTATGCTACTCAATGCCCTAACAAAGACTTTGGAAGTGATGAAGAAGATAATAGGAGACAGGGAAAGAAAAACCAAAATAAATTAAAAAGAAGAAAATCTTGTTCACCAAAGATGTTGATGTAACAGATAGTGGTACAGATGCACCCATTAAAGAAAGAGAAGAAACTCTATTTATGACAATCATTAGTCCAAGTCAGAATCAAAATGAAAATATTGCAGATCAATCTAAACTTGAGGTGAATTTTGAGGGTGATTTGAGAAGTGCTTTAGGAGAAATTAAGAAACTCAAAAAGGAGGCTATGATACAAAAGAATCATATTCAAAAAGACATTGAAAATTTGATAAATAAGGTGAATAATTCTGATTTTTTTTTGTTGATTTGAAACTTCAAATTGAAATTCTAGAAGTTACTAAAATGCAATTAGAAATCAAAGAAAAAGAATGTTGCACTTTAGAGGCAAAAATTGTTGACTTGAGGAAAGAGCTTAACATGTGTGATAGCAGTAAAAAACTAGCAAATATTTTAGGTAAACATAGATACCATAAAGATAAAACTAGTCTAGGGTTAATGGAAGGCCAATGCTCACATTCTGTTGAATCTCAACATGCCAATGTTACAAATGAAAAGTTTTTGAAACCATCAGTTTGAAAAAGGAATATTCTATTAAGAAGTAATCTACATTTCTTTGGCCATTGCTTCCATTGTAATCAATATGGGAATAAGGCAAGTGAATGTAGGGTTATGTATAAAAGGAGCTCAAGCTCTCAAAATGATATACTCTTTCAGACACAACAAAAGAAAACTAACACTCTTTCCAAGAAAATTTTTGATAAAACAAAGTTAATCTGGAAGCCAAAGAGGGTTGATGAAAAGACATGAAATATGCTTGATTAAACAACCCTATATGCCAAGAAGAAAGAGTTGTGGGTTGTAGATAGTGGATGCTCTCACCACATGATAGGGGATAAAAACAACTTTATCAAATTTGAGTATTGTGATGATGGTTTAGTGTGGTTTGGAAATGATGATTGTATTTAGATCTATAGGAGCGAATTTCCCCCCCTAATGCAAATTCCCCTTTTACCCCTCTCCACTTTAGAAAAAAAATTATGGAGGCTTAATTCCACATAAGCCCACTGTTCACGCTACACTTGATGCCTATTTTGAGTGTCAGTGGAGTTGTTTCTGTCGGGAATGCCCATGCGGCGTGCTTACATCCCTGGTAGATTCTCACGGGTGGAGTCTGCAGAGACGTTACACTTCCTATTGGAAGTCGAAGTGTAACACATCCCTTCGACTGGCCGACCTGAATATGGTTGTTTCTTGACCTCCTTTCTTTATATTCTCCATTCATTCATCCATTTTCATCTCTTCACAATCTTTAGACCATCTTTATAAAATCTCTCAGCATTCTAGCATTCATTCACAAGCATTGCAACAATATTTCACACCCCATAGTAGCAATCTATCACTCCATCACTTCAATAGAGCAAGCGTAGGATGACTCCATTGTAGTAGAGGCTTGAGTTCCTCTCATCTTTCTCTTCCACTAGCCTTGAGTGCTTTGGACGAAGGTGGTAAGCTCCTCACTCATCTTCTCTATTGTATGGTTGAGTTAGCACATTACTATTTTGTAGTGTCTTTGGTGTACTTTTCTTGTATTTCCTCCTTTATCACATTATTTTTACATCGTTGCAAACTTGGTTGTCCATGGAGGTGGAAACACCAAAATGGGGGTCTGATTGAGGAAAACCCCTAAACAACCCCCCAACATTTCCCCTCTTTTTTGTGTGTAGGTGGAGAGATCTTGGAGCAAGCTGGTGAAAGGATTACCGTGTGAGATCATCTTCATCACCTTGTGGTAATATACTTCCTTTATCACATTCGTCTTTATGTTTCCTATTTCATAGTGTTATTCTACACCTTTAGAAACTCTTAAACTAGGCTATTAGTCTGTTTCTTAGAGGTTAGACCTTGTCTCCCTAGTTTTATGGCCATACAGATGCCAACACACCTAAGAGATGCCAACGCACCATGATGTCATCCCAGAACCACGCTTTTGTCCTCTAACAAAGAGCTATCCAAGACACAAAGTTGACCCTAAAAACTGACTTGCCTAGTCTCCTTTCAACTCTGAGGCTTGCAGAGTGATCAAAGGACCTCATTGTCCTCATCATTCTCATCCCGCCTATCCTAACACCCCTTTAAACTAAGGTAAGCTAGGGCAGCCATATTGCTCTCACATTATTTCTACATTTTTGGTGAACCCAACGTGAAAGGTCGAGAGCAGTATGGCTGCCCTAAAATGTAAGAGAGGGGACCAACCATTGCAAGGCCCCAGGTCATGAAAGGCCAAGAATAGTATGGCTGCCATATCTTACCTCAGTTTAAAGGGGTGTTAGGATAGGTAGGATGAGAATTATGAGGACTACGGGGTCCTTTGATCACTCTGCAAGCCCAAGAGTTGAAAGGAGATAGGTGAGTCAATTTTTAGGGTCAACTATATGTCTCGAATAACTCTATCAGAGGACAGAAGCGCGGTTCTGGGATAATAATGCAATGTGCTGGCATCTCTTAGGTGCGTTGGCATTTGTATGACCAAAAAACTAGGGAGACAAGGTCTAACCTTTGAGAAATGAATTAACAACCTAGTTTAAGAGTTTCTAAAGGTGCAAAATAACACTATGAAATAGGAAACATAAAGATGAATGTGATAAAAGAAGTATATTACCACAAGGGTGACGAAGACGATCTCACACGGTAATCCTTTTGCCAGCTTGCTCCAAGATCTCTCCACCTACACATAGAAAATGGGAAAAATGTTGGGGGGTTGTTGGGTCTGCCTAAGTCAGACCCCCATTTTGGTGTTTCCACCTCCACGGACAACCAAGTTTGCAATGATGTAGAAATAATGTGATAAAGGAGGAAATACAAGCAAAGTAAACCAAAGACACTACAAAATAGTAATGTGCTAACTCAACCAAACAATAGAGAAGATGAGTGAGGAGCTTACCACCTCTGTCCAAAGCGCTCAAGGCTAGTGGAGGAGATAGATGAGAGGAACTCAATCCTTTGCTACTTGGAGTCATCCTACGCTTGCTCTATTGAAGTGATGGAGTGATAGATTGTTGCTATGGGGTGTGAAATGCTTCTGTAATGCTTGTGAATGAATGCTAGAATGTTGAGAGATTGTGTAAAGATGGTCTAGAGATTGTGAAGAGATGAAAATGGATGAATGAATGGAGAATATGAAGAAAGGAGGTCAATAAATGACTATATTTGGGTCGATCAACCGCAGGGAGGCATTACACTTCAACTTCCAATAGGAAGTGTAACGTCTCTACAGACTCCAACTGTAGGAATTTTCCAAGGACGTAAGCGTGCTGCACGGGTGCCCTCGACATAAATGCCTCCACTAACACTCAAAATAGGCACCAAGTGTAGTGTAAACAATGAGCTTATGTGGATTTAAGCCTCCACATTTGGTTTTATAAAGTGGAGAGGTATAAAAGGGGAATTTGCATTAGGGGTGAAAATTCGCTCCTCTACATTTTACCCCCACTTTAGCGAGCATAAATACTTATGTATACCTAAACCATTGAGGAAGTAGAGCACAGTCTGGTGAACCCAAAAGTGCAGGATGGGAAAGGACTTCATAGCTCCGTAGAACTATGAAGCTGAAGAATGAAAAAACCTTACACACTCACGAACCTGCAAGGGAGGTATCCTTCAAGAACTTTCACATGAAAGAAATCAAGAAGAGTGCCTTACAAGCCCGTAGACTTGCAAGGGAGGTATCCCCTAGGAAATCTCACATGAGGGAGACCGAGCAAAGGGGACTTCATAGAGTTAGGAATGGCAACATGTTTACCCATAGATAGAACATGTCAGGAAGTGGCCACACAGACCAATAAATGGACAGTAATGTAAACCATCACCAAGTTGGAAGACTTTCAAAGAGGTCCCTCGAGAACCCTTCAAAAGGAAGAGGGGTCCACTCAAGGGTTGTGCTGTTTGAAAAGTGAAGTCTAGTCAAGCTGCCCCCAAGCTAGTCACAAGGATGTGAAGTAGGTCTAGTTGGGCTACCCCCGAGCTAGATGCGAAGACGTGAAACTGGTCTAGTCTGGTTGCCCCCAAGCTAGATGTCATAGAACTCATTAGAAGTAGAAGCTTTTGAAGGGGTCCCTTGGGAACCCGATGTGAAAAGAAAGGGTCCTCTCAAGGGATGTGTTGTCTGAAGGGTGATGCCTTCTTTCTCAAATCTATTCATCATCAAAGAATCCTTTTGAAAGATGTTCACTTCATCAAGGAATTTGAAAGGTAGGATACACCCCCATGCGAGGGGAAGATTAAAGTTGTTCTCGCTTTAGAGGAAGGTTCCAAATCCTTTCTTTATGAATCCATGATGAAGGAAATATGTTCCATTAGGGTTTCAAGTCGAGAATGAAATTCTAACAAAGAAGTGTGTGGAGGGTCCTTGAGAAAAGATTCATTGGCAACAAATGCATTTTCTAAAGATCTCGTAATGTAGAAGTGGTGTTGTCACACATAAGAGGGACAACTCAAGCAAAGAAGAGAGAAAGATGAAGGGGAAGAAAAAAAGGAAAGAGAACATGAACAAAGGGCACAGGGGGATATGGTTTTGTGGGGTCAAATTTTCCTTTGTTTATATATATAATAGATAACCATGGTGCGAGGTGAAAGATCATCAATCCCCAACTAGATTAGGAAGAATACACAAAAGATAAAGTAAAAATAAAAAATTGGGTCAACATGGAAGGAAGCTTAAATGCTCCCAACACTTTGCATCGTCCCCAATTTTTTGAAAGTCAATCACAAACATGGAAGAATGATGATACAAATAGAGGAATTTCACAACACAAACACCACGCCTATATCCAAGCACCAACAGGAGCGACAAGGGTCATCCATGCACATATAGAATGATCACGAGGGAAGCACATCACAATACATACACATATCTAATCTAAAGATTAAGAAGAGGGTCTCCCCCTAACACTGGTAAACCAAGAGGTCATCAATTTCTCACTCTAGACCATCGTAGTGGGAAGGATGATGAGCCTACAAGGGTGTAATATTAAGGGGAGGTGCTTCTAACCCTCCCACAATAAGGGCCAAGGAAGAAGGACCTATGAGGTCTATGTCACTCAACTCTTGTGGGTCTAAGGTCAGCGACTTTGCGAATATTACTGACAAGGTCAAAAATTCATCCATCGAGTTAATCATAGACTTAACAAGAGTGCCATGTTTTGCCTTGATGGATGGAGGAGTTTGCACCCGAGGTTCACTGCTAAGCTCACCAAGCGACTCGGGAGCGGTGACAAAATCTAGAGAGGGTAGGGATGGATTTGTCACTAAGATAGAACAAGTCAGTGTAGGACCACCTTTCAGAGAAGGTGGGCTCCTCTTACATGCTATGTTATTGGAGGGACCATTCTCTACCTTTTTATTCATTGGAGGAGGCGAACTCCCCACAAATGAAGCAAGAAGGTTAGAATGAGAGGATGAAAGAACCATAGTAGATACCACCGAAGTGTTAACCATAGCTACGAGCATCAGAAAAGGTGAGACATTTGGAATGGATGTCAATAAAGGCAGCTCTATAGAAGGAACAATGAACATCTGCACCTTTCCAAGTGCATGTGTGCTCGCAACAGAAGCCGAGAGCGATACAAAGCTAGTTTGGATAGAAGAAAAAGGGAGGAGAGAGGAGGAAACAGTAGGAAGTCATGATATAGGAGCAGTCATCTCCTCTTATTTCTTTTGTAAGGAAACTTTCTTAGCTAGACGAGCCTTTTTCCGGCATTGGTGCTCACGTGCAAGGCAGTTTCCGTGACTCTTTGAACTAGAAGTCAGGGTTTACGAAGGAACGAAGGGCTCCTGCTCAGCCATGGGAGTGTCCTCCATAGATGTTTCAAGCGGAGGGATAGACTCTTAGATGGGAGCAAGAGGAGAAGGACAATAGGGGGAATCGACTCCAATGCCTTGGTAGAAGGGCTCTTCCCATTCACGAGAATGGTAAGAGGTCGCGGGGTGAATTCTCTTCGTGAGCCTTTCTTTTTGCCATATAAGTAGTACCAAGGTCTAGGGGACCCATTAGGGAGATCTGATATCCTGATCTTGGGTCTATGCCAAGTAGGCATCATTGAACTCAGCGGGTAAAGATCAGGCTTATTCATCCAATAATCTTCCCAAGAAAGGGGAGTAGATGAGGTAGTAGAAGAAAAAGAAAGCTTCTCCTTTCCCTTTGGGGAGGAGGAGGTAGCTAGCTGCTCTGCTATAGGAAGGGTCAACTTTGGCTGCCCCTTGCCTATAGTTTTATACTTCACATAGTTTTTATAAAGTGGGTATGTTCTTGGAGGGAGCGAACAAACTGGAGTGGGCCAAAAGTGATTCAATGAATATCCCCCATGGGACATCACAGGCTGGTATCCAGTATCATGCACCACATGCATGACACCTTCATGGGAAAACCTAAGACACTTATGAATTACAGAGGCAATCCCATTCATGAAAGCCAGCCAAGGTATACCTAGCTTCACTCTGAATAGGTTTGACTCAGGAATGACATCAAAAACCATATCTACATTCCTAGGTCCAACTAGGATGGACAACGTTATCGATCCATAGGGTTTAATAGCAAGACCATCATGCGTACAGATAACAAATTTTGTTTTTTCATATTCCCCCCTTTACAAGGAGTTCAAGAATAGAGTCTCCTTTGTGATGACATTCACTCTACTCACGGGGTCAACTAAGACTCTTGTCACAATGTTTCCATTGAGGCGAGCGAGAATGTAGAGTGGAGAAGGTTTGTCATTTGTTGGTACATCTTGCGAAGTGAATGTTATATCCAGTGAACCGGTCGTAAGATAGGGAGAGGGAGTAATAGCAACCATGTTAACATAGGATTCAAGCTGGGAAATAGAGTTAGAGGGATCAATAATCATGTTAGCAGAATGCATCGGAAATGGGTCAGTGTATATTAGCAATTCACTATTAGCTTTCACCACTGCTTTGTTTGTGTTTTGCTTACTTTCATCAAGATGAATAGTACCATCCTCGATGTGATCCTATATCTCATGATGTAGGTGCATGCAACATTCTTTACCATGTCTGTTAACTCAATGGTATTGACAATAGGTATTTGATTCATACCAGTTAGTATATCGTTCCCTAATTGATTTTGGAGTTGGCAAGTTAAAGATCTTATCCTTTAACAACTTCTATAAGATGAAAGAATAAGATTTAGATAACTTTGTGAGCTTTCAGTCATGTTTGAGGCCGTTGTTATCCATAGCGGCTACTACATTCGTAACAACTTTTCCTTTTCCAGAGATTGATATAATGGACTTTCCCTCTAGATGAGAGTGAGAGGAAGATCCCCCAAACTGAACTACCATTTGTTGGTACTCCTGTAAGGTTGCACACAAATGTGCAAAAGAAGGGTATTTCATAAGGGAAAAATTCTCTTGCCAAGGCCTTTGTAAGTTCCCTATGAACACCTTCTACACATCGGAGTCAGGTAACGGGTATGAGATTTGTGAAAAGAGCGCTTGATATCGCGTTATAAAATCGGTCATTTTCTCATTATCCCCTTGTTTGCATCGAACATGGTCAGAGAAGGTCATCTTAGGTCCGATGTTGGCTTGGAACTATCGTAGAAATTAGCTCACAAGTTGATCGAATGAAAAGATGGAATTTTTAGGCAAGGGACAGTACCATTCGAGCATTGTATCCTTGAGGGATCGAGGGAAATTTTTTCCATCAACGCGTCGTGATGGAAGAAGTCTGTACATAAGGCGTTAAAGGCAAACACATGTTCCTGTGGGTCCCCTTTGCTATCATATTTCTCAAATTTAGGAATCTCCATCCCTTGTGGTAAAGGAGTGTTTAGAATTGCTACCGACAACGAGCTATGTTAGAAGAAGGGCTGGAAGATAGGTTGGGTAGAAGCCTAGGAAAGGTTTGCCAGCTAGTTCTGCATCTTCCCCATATTCTAAAGAAGGGTGTTCATAATAGGGTCATTAGAAGGCATAGGAACAATGGAACCACCATGAGAGCCACTGCTTGGACCACCACTGTGACCTCCGTTGGATCCCCTGCCACTTATAAAGCCACTACCATGACCTCCACTAGAACCATTTCTACTAGTACCACCTCTGCCACCAAATTTACCACCACCAAAGCCTCCACCAATCATCCCGCCAAATCCTCCATCACCGGAGGTGGCAGAAGGGGTGAAGCAAAAACTTAGAGGGTTTCTATTTACTTTGATAGTTTCAAATTTTTTGGAAGCAACAAGCACACTGACTGAAGGGACCATGTTAACCATGTACACAGATGTGGGAGGCATTGATATCTCCAGCTTTCTCTCATGCTCTTCGAAGGGGCCACCTCACATCATGTTACTGTGGTTCAAGGGGGCACACGCTTCGGCCAGATCAGTGAGACTAGCTAGGAGTTCTACACCTGTTCCATCTTTTCCTACCATATACTTTATTTCACTGATGACTTTAGCAGCCCTAGTCAGCTTCAGGTTTTTCTCCAGGTGATTTTCAAAGGCACCCAACCCCTTGCTTAGACTAACATATTCAGAAGGGATGTGGATAGCTTCATGTTCATCGATAGATGATGAGTTTGGTGATGTAGGAGGGGTAGGGATGCGATCAGTTTCATCAAAGAATCTAGACTCGCCTCATGACACATGCTCCTACATAGTTAGGCCAATCACAGAACCAGAGAAAAGAATGGTAGTGAAACTAGAAGATACCTTCATCTTCTCCATTAGAAGGTCTCATCGAATTCTCCTAAAAATATACCCAAAGGTTGTGGACTGGGTTGTGATGCTCATAAACCTTCACAAGACACATGAGTGTAACGATCAAAGGGTACAAGAGAAAAAATCCTAAAACACCGATGAACGAAAAGATGTTGGTTCACGTCAGGTTCACCAAAAATGTAAGAGAGGGGGACCAACCACTGCAAGGCCCTAGGTCACGAAAGGCTGAGAGCAGTATGGCTGTCATAACTTACCTTAATTTAAAGGGGTGTTAGGATAGGCGGGATGAGAATGATGAGGACTATGAGGTCCTTCGATCACTCTGCAAGCCTGAGAGTTGAAAGGAGACTAGGCGAGTTGGTTTTTAGGGTCAACTCTGTGTCTCAGATAGCTCTCTGTCAAAGGATAGAAGTACAGTTTTGGGATGACAACATGGCGCACTGGCATCTCTCAGGTGCACTGGCCTTCATACAACTAGAAAACTAGAGAGTCAAGGTCTAAGCTCTGAGAAACAAACTAAACTATGAAATAGGAAACATAAAGATAAATGTATTAAAGGAAGTATATTACCACAAGGGTGATGAAGACGATCTCACACGGTAATCTTGTCACCAACTTGCTCCAAGATCTCTCCACCTACACACAAAAAAGAGGGAAAATGTTGGGGGCTATTTAGGGGTTTGCCTCAATCAGACCCCCGTTTTGGTGTTTCCACCTCCATGGAAAACTAAGTTTGCAATGATGTAGAAATAATGTGATAAAGGAGGAAATACAAGCAAAGTACACCAAAGACACTACAAAACAGTAATGTGCTAACTCAACCAAACAATAGAGAAGATGAGTGAGGAGCTTACCACCTATGTCCAAAGCACTCAAGGCTAGTGGAGGAGAAAGATGAGAGGAACTCAAGCCTTTGCTCCAATGGATTCATCCTACGCTTGATCTATTGAAGTGATGGAGTGACATATTGCTACTATGGGGTGTGAAATGTTGCTGCAATGCTTGTGAATGAATGCTAGAATGTTGATTGTGTAAAGATGGTCTAGAGATTGTGAAGAGATGAAAATGGATGAACGAATGGAGAATATGAAGAAAGGGGGTCAAGAAATGACCATATCCAGGTCAGCCAACTGAAGGGAGGTGTTACACTTTGACTTCCAATAGGAAGTGCAACATGTCTGTAGACTCTAGCCGTGGGAATCTGCCAGCGACGTAAGCGTGCCGCATGGATGCTTGTGCACCGTGCAGGCATCCTCGATAGAAACACCTCCACCAATACTCAAAATAGGCACCAAGTGTAGTCTGAAAAACGGGCTTATGTGGAATTAAGCCTCTACACTTGGTTTGCTAAAGTGGAGAGGGGTAAAAGGGGAATTTGCATTAGGGGTGAAAATTCGCTCCTATACATCAAATCATAAGGAAAGGTACTATTTCTTTGGATGATGAGTTACCTTTGAATGATGTGTACTATGCAGAGGGTCTAAAGCATAATCTCTTAAGTGTGACTCAGATATGTGATCATGGTTTTTGTATTCTCTTTGATTCTCTTGGATGTGAGATTAGAAAGAAAACAGGTAAAGTTGTTGCAACAGGTTTGAGGACCAAAGGAAACATTTATAATATGCAAGAAAAAAATGCATGAGTATGGTTGATCATTTGAGGGAGAGATTGGATGACCTTCCTCCTATTTCTCTTCACTAAATCATTTATGTGTGGTTTTCAGGTTGTGCTCCAAATATCATCTTATATCCCTATGTTTGTTGGTTGCATTGAGTCTATGGTGGTATATTTGTAGTACAGTGGTTCACAAGTGTGTGGTTTTAGCATATTTGAAACATGAGTTATTTGGTTGATGGTCAATAGTTTATGATCTTGTTGAGTGCCATTATGAACCTTCATAAACACATGCATTCTTAATATTCTAAGAGCAATCTTGGTGAGACAATTTCTTCAATAGTAATGTTCTTTCTTCACAATATATTTGTTGTTGCAAATGGTTATACAGTGGCAGTGCATATTATCTTTGACTATGGTTTAATGCTCTTAATGCTTTGAAAATGCAAGTTTGACGATAGTGTGAATGAAATTATTTCAATGATTTTATTGTCTATCTTGGTGCTATGATATCTTTGTGACAGTAAACAGTGAATTTCAATTCTTGAAAGGATAGTGAACTTCAATGCTTGAAAGGACAGTGAGTGATGATTGCTTAAGACCTTGGCTGGATTGCAATCTTTGTTGCCTATTTGATAGTGAAGGTGCTAAAGGACAATTGAATTTGCTTGAACACAAACACTTTATAGTGATAGTGTAATAGTATCATGAGTTTGTTTCGACACAAAATTGTCTTGAAAGTGATAGATATGTGCTTAAACAGTGACTTTGTTGACTTATGGATAGTTTCTTGAGGATAATGGCTTGGTATTTTTGTTCTAGTCTACACTTTGATAGTATTTATTCATGATGAACCCAAATTCTCTCTATTCTTGGCTTGGTAACAATGGCAGATGAACCTTTGATTTGTTGGTTGTGTGTTGATAGTGATGTTGATCTTGCATGAACATAATAATCTTCTTGACAATGATATTCCTTAATGACAGTGGTTGGATAGCGAGTAATGTGCTACTTGGATCTTTGATGGATAGTGTGGTATCACTTATCTTAATGAAGTATTTGCTTATGTGTTTATATAAACTTGGATCACTTTTTCTTGTGTGGTGTTATGCAGTGATGTTTGGTGCTTCACAGTTGAACATAGTGATGATTAAAAATTTGAATCCAGCTTGACCACGAGATAGTTTACTTGGACAATGAAACACAACCTTGGAATGTCTTGGACATGACCTATTTGTTTTCTCTTGTGGAACATAAAGGGATAGTGAAATTTCTCATTTGCTTATATGTTTATATGAAAGTGAATGTAAGTGAACAAATTATTTGGAAAATGACTTGAAGAAGTGCATCTTACATAGTGATTACTCTTTGGGCACATGTAGGGCACATGTTGCAAGTGTGGTGAATAAAATGTTTGACTGTGGTATTTATCTTGGACAATGGCATGATTTGTTATAGTAAATGCTTGACAGTGGAGCCTATCCTTTTATCAAATTAGATGTATCTATTGTCTTTTCTTGTATAATGAACACAATGCTCCTAGCTAGTGTGTTTGCAGATATTTTGAATGGTGCTAATGCAGGTGTCATGACTGGTTCTCATTTGCAGGGAGAGATTCATTGTATATCAGGGGGAGTTTCATAGATCATTATTTATCCCTGGTGGTTAATTATGTTGCACTTCATTTCTCTCTTCAGTCTATTTTACTTTACAGTATATATGTGATGCATTGATGTGGTTATTATAATGTTTCTGCATCATGGATATATAGTGCATATTCCATCTTTTTCTGATATGGTAGTGATATTCATGGCTGACATATATGCTTTGATAATTTTCTACACTATGGCAATCATTATGGTGCCTTATAACAATAATCTTATTGTGGCTTCCATATTGTGGATCTAATCATGTTTTGATGTTCACCATGACAATAATTTATAAGGATTTTTCAGTTGGTATTTTGATCCATGGCTTCTTTACAACAGGGTTTCATAGTTTCTTTTGTTTCCCCCCTTTGTTGTTCTTTGGCATTGTTGTCAAAAGGGGGATATGAACAAGATTTGTTTCTTTGGTATTCATACTTCAATGATTCAACATGTATTCATTACATAGAGGACAACATGTATTTTGGTCTCATTACATAAAGGACAACATGTATTTTGATTTCATTACATAGAGGACAACATGTCTATCATGTATAGTCTTGCTTCATTTTGACAGTTCTAATGCATGATAGTGTGATCAGTTGGTTATTAACATATTGTTGTTTCAGTTTCATGTTACTCTTGAAAAATGATCTTGATGATATTGATATTTCTCAGGCATTTGGCATTTTTGATGCTTATACAGGTGATAATCTTTGATGGCAGTGACAGGGTTTGACATCAATGCCAAAGGGGGAGTTTGTTGACCCCTTTGACATTGGATAAATTTGGCATTGATGTCAAAATGACATTAATATTGATGCATATTTGAAATGCATGTAATGATGGTTGTTATTTGGTGATGTTTTTTAATTGTCATTTTACGAATGCAACAAATCATCAGAGATATAGACTTCTCTCTAGCACATGGTGCCTTGGTGTAATAGGTCAACACAAGAATTATAAATTTGTCTTAACCTTGTCTTACGTATGGGAATATGTATATATTCAAGGCTTTTTGAAATGTTTGTAACTTATCCATAAATTCCAAAGGTATCAATTAAGGTCTTAATTTGTGACCCGCACTAGCAAGTTAAAAGAGCTTGAGAAGCGGTTTGAAGGGTGCCTTATTTCATTGCTTCTATCGACCCTTTCTAGGGCATATCAGTTCAACAAGTTAATATTGTTTAATGTGCAAAGGATGGTATATCAGGTATATTACAAAGTTTAGACTTTGTAGTTTATGGAAGCAGAAGGGTTAATGCTTGAGAATTAAATGGCTTGGGTCGAGGCTTGGAAGAGCAGCGAATTTACAAGATTTATTTGATAGTTGTGGCCATGGATAGTTGGAAGATACAGTGGTTTGTGTAGTTGAGATCTGTAAGTTGCTTTTAGTTACATTCGGTCTTAGACAGAGGTATGGTATTGTTGGTCTTTGGTGGGTTCTTCATTGCTATATATTTCAGATGCTTGAGCAAGACTTATGGTTAGAGAGTGCAGTGAAAATTTGAGAAAGCAAGAATCAATTTTTAGTTGTTTTATGCTCATTATGCTTTGAATGTAGAGGTTTCTCTCAAAACCCTAGTTTCATGAAAATGGGAATTTGAAAATGTTGTTACATTGTGAGTTGGAGATTTAGATTGCTAGACTCTTTTTGTTTTAGATGTTATGATTACTTTGTTATGTAAAGAGAGGTTTCTTTTGAAACCCTATACTGTAGTTGGTTGATTATCATGTCGATATCACATAGCCATGTTAAATGAATTGTATTTATTGTTATAATAATGCTGAAGCATTTGATGAGGAAGTTTGTGATGAGCAGTAAGAAGGCAATTTAAGTGCAAATTATAATTTTTTATACATTCAGATTCTTGAGTCTCAAATGAAAATGAGATAAGAAAGAAATGATTTGTAGTGAAATAGAGAAACCCTCTATCTTTTATTCTTTCATGTTTATTGAATATTGAAAGGTCATGTCATTGAGATAAAGATTGACCTTTTGCTAGTGAGGTAGTTGTATTTGCTAGTGATGCATTATGTGTAGCCAGCGAGGCTTTCCCAGTGAGGTGGTTGTGTTTGCCAGTGAGGCATTTTGTATAGCTAGTGAAGCTTTTCTAGTGAGGCATTTAGTGTAGCCAGTGAGGCATTTAGTGTATCTAGTGAGGCATTTTGTGTAGTTAGTGAGGCTTTGCCAGTGAGGCACAAAAAGCAGCCAGCGAGGCTCTGTAATCAATAGGAATTTATTAAGCCAATGAGGCATTTTCCTAAGTGGTTTTTTTTATCCCTATGAGGGTTTTCCACTCATGAAAATACTGTGTTATGGTTCTTTTGTGTTATGTCTCTTTTGAGTTTTTCATGTGGTTTAAAATTTTGATTTTGGTTGTCACATTTTAGTACATTCTTGAAACTGGTCTTTTCATGATTTTAAAGAAGTTCCATGTTTTGAAAAATAATTGAAGTTGAATTTGGTTATTAAAACACTGATTCACCCCCCTGCTTAGTGTTTCTCATACTCCAACACAATTCACTCCAAATCTTAGAGGACCTAAATCTAATAATAAAAAATAAATTAAGTTTTCTATTATGGGAGAAACCCCCACTAGATTTGAGGATGATCATAATGAAAACTACGAATTAGTGGAAATAGATCATAAGAATGATGAAATCATGTAGGATTGGAGAAGTAAAGGAAAACTACATGATGTTAATTTTTTCACTAATAAAATTAGGTTTGATAACAAAAGATATCTAACTTTTGAGGGTCCTTGGGGAGGTTTTGAATATTCCTTCTATAATAAATAATGTCTACCATGTCTCTTTAACATCAATGAAGTTTTATATTTCTACCTAGAAACCTCTTTATATTCCCGACGCCCCTCAAACTCTTAAATTCCATTAGACTCTTCTTGTCTTTGAAAATATTGAACGTGTCTAATACCCCTTTCATGGGATTTCGCACAGATTGAGAAACAAGGAAAAAGTATTATTTTTCATCAAAAAAATAACTTGAAAATAGATTATTTTAAAGAAAATAAGAAAAAAGATCCTTCAACCATTGCTTTAAGTATTAAAAAAAGTTGGAGTAAAAAAACAAAGGAGGTAGGAAACATGATGAGACATAAAAATATCTCATCTATTAGCCAAATAAAAACATATATTTTGTTTAATTATGGAATTTATCAAGTTTGAGCATGATGAGGAAAGTAAGAGATTTTCAATTGCAATAGTCAAAGATTTCATCATATCTTAAAAATTATGATCTGGGTTCTTGAGATTTTTGGAAAGAAATTCGAAGACAAGAAGGTGAAAAACCAATTAAATTTCACGAAAACCTAGTTTGTGGTTTGAGAGAAAACTTCACCAATCCGATGCTCTAGAACATTACTTCCATGCTCCAAAATTTTTAGAAGTTCATTCGTTTGCTTCCATGCTTCAAAAATTTTGGAACTAATTATGATAGAGGTCGAACAGTTAAGGGACAAAAGTTCCAAGCATTAAAGGAAATTGGAGTGACTTAGACAAAAAATGAGAGAAGATAGGGACAGTTGCAAATATCTAGAGAGTTGTTCAACCCAATTTATGAGTAGTTGAGAGCATATAGGAGCAGATTTAAGAGTTTTAATGATAGAAGAGGTCAAAGGAAGGTTTCTTCAACATTCTACCACCTTTTTGGAGTAGTTTAAAGGGCTGAAAAGCAGGGATTATTGTTTTGGATGACCAAAAGAGATTGACTCAGTAAAATGGAGTGAAGACTTATCCTTTCTTTCTCCATACATGTTCCTATTTTCTAGCAAGTTGTTGCATAGCTATGAGGCTCATATTTTAATTCTATAAATTCATTGTAATCAAGGAATCAAGGAGGGGATTAGAAAGACTTGTTTTGGGCTAAGGAAATATGATAGTTTCTAGTTTCATTTCAAGCAATGTATTTCCAAAACTTTAGAGTAAATTTGAATTCAAACAAGTTTTTCATTTCCAACAAAGTGTGAAGTAGTTTAGAATTTTCAATTCATGCAAGCGTGCCTTATATTAGTTTCCTTTCATGCAACTTTCCTTTTATACAAGTGTGCTCTAGAATAGGTTTGATTTCTACAAATTTGATTGTAGAATAGACTGTCAAGCAGGTTTTCTCCATTCTCTTTTGCATCTAGCCATGAACACCACCTTGGATTGATAAGTTAAATGATGAGGATTAAAACGAACCCATCATTTTTGGCACCATTGTCAGGGATAGGTGCCATTAGGGAATCAGAAAAACCAGTTTGGTAGCCTTTTAGATTTAGAAGTTCCTCAAGAAAGATTTGTCTCTCAAAACCCCCCCAAAATACCAGCTCTAAAGAGAAACCCCCCTATTTGTTTCAAAATATATTTAGTTGGAGGACCATCACTCCAAGTCCTAACAAAGGATTTTTTTTAAGGAAAGAAATGATGGATTATTGCTTGCAATAGGTGCAAAATACAAAAGAGATCTTATCTTCATTACAAAAGCTTGCAAAAAAAGACTTAATTGGAGACCTTCAAAGTCCAAGAATGGTTGCCCAATTAGATTTTTGAAGTCAAAGGAGGGATGCCCAATCAGAGATTTGAACAACAAGGAGTTGTTTCCAGTCATACATGCAACAGATTAGAAGGAAGGATTGCAAGATCTTTCCAATTAGCCCATGTATTTGCTAGAATCAAAAATCATGGAGAAGGTTTCCACTTCAAAGGAAGGTGAAGCATTGAATTTTGAAAAAAAAATCATCTTCTTTTCATTCTCTTCTCTCAAGAATTTTAATGCATGGAAATTTTTTTTGATAAGGGAAGATACTTCTCACAACCAGTTAATGGTTTTGTATAACCCTTGTACATCATTAAGTAGAGTACGGTAGGCTTTCTTTTTCTGCAAATAAGTGCTCTACACAAACTATTTCCTCTTCTTAAAGGCTGTAAACATGTACTTTTCTATAAAATTTGCAGCTCTCAAAAGCCGAAGAAATTCTTTTCAAGTAGCATGGAGAAAGTGAATTACAACTCATGAATCAGGAGCTACTCAGAGCAACTACTAAAAAATGAATTTGAAGGCTCATTATAAGTTGCAATGGGACCTGCAACATTTTAGGTTCGGGGGAGATGATGAGACAAAAAAATGTCTCATCTATTAGCCAAATAAAAGCATATTTTTTGCTTAATTATGGAGTTTTTCAGTTGCAACAGTCAAATATTTCATCATATCTTGAAAATTATGATTTGGGTTCTTGATATTTTTGGATAGAAATTCAAAGACAAGAAGGAAAAAAAACTCATTAAATTTCATGAAAACTTAGTTTGTGGTTTGAGAGAAAATTTCACCAGTCTGATGATTTGGAACTTTACTTCCATGCTCCGGAATTTTTCGGAAATTGTTTATTTTTTTGCTTCCATGCTCCAAAATTTTCAGAACTAATTATGATAGAGGTCGAGCAATTAAGGGACAATAGTTGCAAGCATTAAAAGAAACTAGAGTGACTTAGACAAAAGTTGAGAGAATATAGGGGCAGTTGCAAATATCTAGAGAGTTCTTCAACCCAATTTATGAGCAGTTGAGAGCATATAGAGAATATTTAAGAGTTTTAATGATAGAAGAGGTCAAAGGAAGGCTTCTTCAACACTCTAACACCTTTTCAGAGCAGTTTAAAGGGCTGAAAAGTAGGGATTATTATTTTGGACGACCAAAAGAGATTGACTCAACAAAATGGAGTAAAGACTTATCCTTTCTTTCTCCACACATGTTCCTATTTTCTAGCAAGTTGTTGCAAAACTATGAGGCTCATCTTTTAATTATATAAATGCATTGTAATCAAGGAATCAAGGAGGGGATTAGAAAGGCTTGTTTTGGCTTGAGGAAATATGATAGTTTCTAGTTTCATTTCAAATAATGTATTTCCAAAATTTTAGAGTAAATTTGAATTCAAGCAATTTTTTCATTTCTAGCAAAGTGTGAAGTAGTTTAGCATTTTCAATTCATGCAAGTGTGTCTTATATTAGTTTCCTTTCATGCAACTTTCCTTTTATGCAAGTGTGCTCCATAATAGGTTTGATTTCTATAAGTTTGATTGTAGAATAGACTACCAAGCAAGTTTTCTCCATTCTCTTTTGCATATAGCCATCGAAACTGCCTTGGATTGATAAGTTAAATGATGAGGATTAGAATGAACCCATCATTTTTGGCACCGTTGTCGGGAATAGGTGTCATTAGGGAATAAAAAAAACTAGTTTGGGAACCTTTTAGATTTAGAAGTTCCTCAAGAAAGATTCGTCTCTCAAAACCCCCCAAAATACCAATTCTAAAGAGAAACCCCCCTACCTATTTCAAAATATCCTTAGTTGGAGGACCATCACTCCAAGTCCTAGAAAATGATGTTTTTTTAAGGAAAGAATTGATGGATTATTGCTTGCAAGAGGTGTAAAATACAATGAAGAGAACTTATCTTCATTACAAAATCTTGCAAAAAAAGACTTAATTGGAGACCTTCAAAGTTCAAGAATGGTTGCCCAATCAGATTTTTGAAGTCAAAGGAGGGATGCCCAATCAAAGATTTGAAGAACAAGGAGTTGTTTCCAGTCATACATGCAACAGATCAGAAGGAAGGATTGCAAGATCTTTCCAATCAACCCATGTATTTTCTAGAATCAAAAATCATGGAGAAGGTTTCCACTTCAAAGGAAGGTGAAGCATTGAATTTCAATTTTTTTGTCATCTTCTTTTCATTCTCTTCTCTCAAGAATTTTAATGCATGGAAAAATATTTTGATAAGGGGAAGATACTTCTCACAACCAATTAATGATTTTGTATAACCTCTCTACATCATTAAGTAGAGTAGGGTAGGTTTTCTTTTTCTGCAAATAAGTGCTCTACACAAGCTATTTCCTCTTCTCAAAGGTTGTAAACATGCACTAATCTGTAAAAGTTGTAGCTCTCAAAAGTTGAAGAAATTATTTGCATGCAACAAGGAGAAAGTGAATTACAACTCATGCATCGGGAGCTACTTGGAGCAACTACTAAAAAATGAATTTGAAGGCTCATTATGAGTTGCAAAGGGACCTACAATATTTTAGGTGGGGGGAAGATGATGAGAAAAAAAAATGTCTTATCTATTAGCCAAATAAAAGCATATATTTTGATTAATTATGGAGTTTATCAAGATTGAGCATGATGAGGAAAGTAAGAGATTTTCAGTTGCAACAGTCAAAGATTTCATCATATCTTAAAAATTACGATCTGGGTTCTTGATATTTTTGGACAAAAATTCAAAGACAAGAAGGTAAAAAAACCCATTAAATTTCATGAAAACTTAGTTTGTGGTTTGAGAGAAAACTTTACCAATCCAATGCTCCAAAACTTTACTTCCATGCTTCATAATTTTCAGAAGTTGTTCATTTGTTTGCTTCCATGCTTGAAATTTTTCGAAAATAAGTATGATAGAGGTTGAGAAGTTAAGGTACAATAGTTGTAAGCACTAAAGGAAATTGGAGTGACTTAGAAAAAAATTGAGAGAATATAGGGGCAGTTGCAAATATCTAGAGAGTTGTTCAACCCAATTTATGAGCAGTTGAGAGCATATAGGAGCAGATTTAATAGTTTTAATGATAGAAGAGGTCAAAGGAAAGCTTCTTCAACAGTCTAACACCTTTTTGGAGCAGTTTAAAGGGATAAAAAGAAGAGATTATTGTTTTGGACGACCAAAACAGATTGACTCAACAAAATGGAGTGAAGACTTATCCTTTCTTTCTCCACACATGTTCCTATTTTCTAGAAAGTTGTTGCATAGCTATGAGGCTCATCTTTTAATTTTATAAATGAATTTTAATGAAGGAATCAAGGAGGGGATTAGAAAGACTTGTTTTGGCTTGAGGAAATATGATAGTTTCTAGTTTCATTTCAAGCAATGTATTTCCAAAATTTTAGAGTAAATTTGAATTCAAGAAAGTTTTTCATTTCCAGCAAAGTGTGAAGTAGTTTAGCATTTTCAATTCATGCAAGTGTGCCTTATATTAGTTTCCTTTCATGCAACTTTACTTTTATGCAAGTGTGCTCCAGAATAGGTTTGATTTCTGCAAGTTTGATTGTAGAATAGACTGTCAAACAAGTTTTCTCTATTCTCTTTTGCATGCAGCCATGGACACCGCCTTGGATTGATAATTTAAATGATGAGGATTACAATGAACCCATCAAAAAATTTAAATTAGGTTGTAAGATAAACTATGATAAGACCAAAAAATTAAAAGAACACCTACTAACTTTAAGTATTCTCAATTAACTACATTCAAGCCTATCTCACCTATATTAATAAATATTATTTACTAGAATTTGAGAGGGTTTAGTAGCAGACTTAGATAGAATTTTTCTATAAGAATGGTAAAAAAACTAATAACTTTATGTTGTTAATTCAAGAAACTAAGCTTCCTAAATAATCTACTAAAATTTTTGTCCCCAATATTGGTAGATGTTGGGATAGTATTTTATATGATCCCAAGGCTTATTTGGTGGTCTCATGTACACTTGGTATTTTAGATATTTTTCTTTAAATTTTTTAAGTTTCAATGGTGATTTCTCTTTATAATGGGTTCTCATGACTAGCAATATGAATGTCCTAATTGTTATGCAACTAAAGATCTCCAAAGAAAGGTTAATATTTGGGATAATTTACAAGCTCATAAAGGGACTTCTTCTCAAGTCTATCCTTGAATCACTAGAGGTGACTTCCATGATGTGCTATCCCTTTATGAAAAAAGGGTGGAGTCCCTATCATCCCTTAGGCTAATATTCTTCTCCAACATAACATTAATCAATTAAATTAGTATGGATATCCCTCCAAGAAATGAATATTTAACTTAGAATAATCAAAGAATTAGGTATGCCTTTATCACAAAAAATGGATAATTTTTTTGTTATGAATTTTGGCCTTCTTAGTATTTTATGATTGCTTCTTGTATCCGAAAGAATGTAGGTTTAGATCACTAGCCCAATTCTCTACATTGAGAAGGAGGATTTAAGCCTCAAAATACCCCTTTTATATTTCATCTCATAGTTAAAATATGAGGAATTAGAAGATATAATTAGATTAGGGTGGAAGAAAAGTTAACCTAATCATCAAATGGCCATGTATTTTTTATTTCAAAAATTATGTTATGTCAAGTAAAAGCTAAAACAACAAAATATTTCCTCATGCAATAACATTACACAAAAGAAAAGGAGTATTTTGTCTAAATTGGGTGTACATCAAACATTATATTTAGGAATAGGGCTTAAGTAAGAACCTCTTAACTCAAGAGTCTAAACTCTAACATGAGTTAGAAAAAAACATCTTTAAGAAGAAATCATATGGTTGCAAATAACACATTCTACATAGTTAAAAATAGGGGACATGAATTCTTCTTTCTTCTTATAAAGAAGGGGGATTCGCTACTCATGAGTCTCTTTATTCTCAAGAGAATCCCAAGGGGAAAACTACCCTAAACTACCTCAAGGAACAACGTGAGAGTTTCAGAATCAAAAAGAGTAGATCACAAAGGTTTTCTAGACAGACTAACGATCTCTCGGCCAAAGGATGAAAATGTGGCACACTGGCATCTCATGCAGACTAGACACTGAGAATATCACAACAAATAGCAAAGTGACTACTTCTACTCTGACTGCTAAGAAATCTTGAAATGCAAGAAAGTAATACAACATGACAGAACTAAAATAAGGTAAAGTAAATGATAGAACTAAAGATGATAAAGAAAGTGCTCACAACAACCCAAGTAATTAAGTCTCCAGCAAGTGAATATATTCAATACCTGCACACATAAGACCAAGGGGAAAATGTTGGGGTTCTATAGGGGTTTGCCTAAGTCAAACCCCCATTTTGGTGTTCCCACCTCCATGGACAACTAATAGATAGAGAAAGTGAACAAAGTAAGCAAATATGAAGTGATAAAACCAATCCCCACTCAAGGAGGAGAACTCGTATCACGAGATAGAGATGCAATTGATAGGGGATGTGTGAAATCCTAGGATGCTCGCAAGCACAAGATAAGGGAGATGTCAACTGCAAGGCTTAAGGAATCCAAAGAGAGAGATAGTTATGAGAGCTAAGAGAGTTGTAGAGAGTGTTATGAGAATGCAAGAGTGCTATTGTAGTGAGCTATGAAAGCAAGAGAGCAAGACCAAGAGAAGAGGAAAAGGCCAGAGCCAAAGCTAGAAATATACAAAAGCCCAAAATAAATTAAAAAGATAGCTTTTAAAGAGAGAAGAGGAGTGAAAAGAAGCTTTCCAAGCCGTTATAAGGCATCTTGGGTCATTACCACCAACAAAACTTGTTGACAAGTGGCAAAAATGCTCATAAATAGTTGTTTGAATTCCAAAATGTCACATGATGCTAGCACAACATGCAAACGTCCACGTGATGTGCTAGTGTCCAAACATATCATGCTACAAAATGACGAGAACAAGAGAAACACAAGGTTTAACACAAAGATGATGCACAAAGGTAGTTGCTTAAAAAGGGTCCCGAGCATCCTGAGAGGGGAAAAAGGCTTATGTAAGGACTAAAATGAGCCTACACAAGTTCTAAGAGAGTGGACACTAAAGTGGATACAAGAATTTATGTGAAATTGCAAGGGTTACAATTTTATGATATTACATTTTTCCCCCACTTTAGCGGGCATATGAATCTACACTAATATTCATGCTAAAGGAGATCTGCTAAACATAAATAACATCATGATGAAAAAAGGATACTATAGAGGAAGTAGACAACTCTTCAAACCAAGGAATTGTGTCCCTAGGCTGAAGACCTACAAAACAAACACATTAGACAAGAAAGACCTGCAAAAGATAATAATGTTAGAACACAAAAAAATCCACTACATCACAGGGTTAGAATATAAAAACACACACACAAGCACACAACAAACTAACAAGATTTGAGTCACCAAAGTGAAAGATACCTTAATCTAAAAAGTTGTCTCAGTACTATGTGTCATCCACAAATTAAGAAATAACATATAGAAGAATTCTTAAACAGAGAGAAGAATGTAAGGATTGATTGCTTCAAGAGAAGAATGCACCCAAAAGTCAGGGAAGCAACCAATATCGAAGAGAGAAATAGCATATACTTAGGATGAAGATGATGCAAGTCTTTGATCCAGTATACACAATTTGAGACTGGAAGGGAGAAGAGAATTTAAGAGCAGAATGGAAATTCCAAGAGAGATGGCTCCATAGGTACTCAACCCTATGAAGGAGTTGAAAAAATGTGTTGTAGGTTTGTAGACCTATGGAAAGGTAAACAAAAGACTCTACAGGTATTCTCTCCTATAGAATTGAAAAAATGATCTTGCAGGATGCAAGCACTTTACAGGTCCTCAGACATGCAAAGAGGGTGCCCCAAGTACTCTCTCCTGAGGGAAGCCCGATGTGAAAGGCTTCACGGAGTATGATTGGTCCTCATAGGTGTTAAGTCTTGCAAAGAAATCTTGATGCAAAGAATCTCTATAGGTTCTTGGTCTTGTAGAGAAAGACTGATCAAAGAAGTGTGTGGCTGCTGCAATCTATGTTGCAGGAAAGTCATATAGAAGATAGGTCTAGGTAGGCTACCCCCAAGCTAGATGCCGAGATATAAGATAGTTCTAGTTAGGCTTCACCCAAGCTAGATGCCAATGAAATCATTTGAGAGAAAAGCTTTCAAAGGGGGTTCCTTTGGTAGGGAACCCTCCAAGACGCCAAGGGGCCTATTTAAAGGAACAATCAAATTGAAAGATAGAGAAAAGAGAGGGGGTCCTTGTAAGGATGGACACCTCCAAAATGAGTTATCACTACCTTCTAGCATATAGGTGAGGAAAATCATGTAAGATACCATTGAATGGAGGTGTGAGAACCTCATTATAAATTACTTAGAATGGATAGGATAGAGGCAAACCTCGATATCACTTATCATTTGAAGAAGAGGCAGGTTAATAAAAAAATAAAAGAGTGATGGCACCTGAATCAAGAAGTTGTATTTTATCCTTCAAGGCCTTACATTCACTAGTAGAATGGCCAAGCACTTTATGGTATGCATAGAAAGAATGCTTTGCTTTATCATGCTTATGAAATTTATTATGTGTAGGAGGAGGAAGAGTAATTAAGTGGGCTTTGAGAAGCCTCAAAAATATATGCTCTTGCTTAAATAAATAATGAGGAGCATGAAGCAAACCTTTCTCTAATGGATAAAAGTTTGTCTTCTTGCAAGAAGAAGAAACAAAGACAATAGATAATGGTGGATGAGTCAATCTAAGAGAATGACGTTGAGTGGAATTCATGTCACTCAACCATGGATTCCGTTAAGATTGTTTATTTGAGCAACCAAGCCCCAAATTACGCTTATGAGGTGCACATTCTATAGGAACCTAAATTTCTTGTTCATTATGCCCAAAACCTTTATTCCCATAGCCATATTTAGAGACAAGCTTGAAGCTAGGGCCATAACACATTTATAAATCTTGAGAAGGAGGAGGATCTTCATAGAGAGGATTATTCCAACAACTGGGATTATGCTCCTCTATGGGATCACCATCATCCTTCTTGACAAGACTATCAACATTAGCCTCTTTAACATAAGAATGATCATCTTCCTCAGAAGGAGGAGGGTCGACATTAAGGACATTACAACTATTGCTCACATTATCCCATGATACAAAAGAATAATCATCTTTGGTGCCAGGTTTGGATGATGTTATCGAAAGGTTTAAGTGGATCAGGTCAACTTTATATTCTCGAATGAAAGATTTTGTAAAGTATAGAGAACCCCAATCATCACCAAGACATGCATTCTCTTGAGAAGAGGTAGAAGGAGAAAACTTAGTATTTTTCGCTTCAGAAGGATCTTCTTTAGGGATATATGTCTCAAGAGTATCCTTTTTAGGTACTACTAGAGTAGACATCAACACATTAGAGGACATTGAAGGGATAAGAGTAGGCACAATTGAAGCCTGATTGACAACTACCATTTCACATAAGCACATAGCATTAGGGTTAACTTTGACTGTGACTAATTTATTGTTACAAATGAACTTAATAGATTTATGTAAGCTAGACGGGACTACACCCATAGCGTGAATCCATGGTCTATCGAGAAGAAGATTATATGGTAACTTTTCTGCAATAACATATACGAGGGTAGGTATAGTAATAGGCCCTAACCTCAAAGGCAAGACTATCATGCCTAGGGCTTGTCAACCAACATTATCAAACCCACAGATGACAACAAAAGAAGCATTAAGAGAAGATGAATTAATATTAATCTTAGGCAATAGATCAATGCTACACACATTGAGCACCAAATCGATGTCAATGAGAGTACACCTAATGCCAATTTTATTAATGTTAACTATGATCATTAGAGGGTCTTCTTTCTTCTGCACATTCGGGGGTGGAAGTTCTTGTGGATAGAACACAATATTCAATGAATCTACACAAATATGAGCTATCAACGCATTAACATCCATCGACCTAACATCTAGGTAGGTAAGAGGATATTTTGCAAGGCTTCCTAAAGCATACCTTGATAAATCGGAGTAGACTGAAGAAAGTCCCATAGTGAGATCTTAGATGGAGTAACATGAATTTTCTTGACAAGATCGTAATCACCAGACACTTTAGTTGTAGGTTTAGGTGCTTGAGGAAGGCTTGATTGAGAAGGTCATAAAGATGTAGGTTGATCAACATTTTTTTTATTCCTTCTAGTATTATAAGTATTGGCTATTGCTTTGTAAGAGGGAGCCTTACAAAGATCAAGAGAATCACTATCAAATGGAACACCATTAATAGAACAAATCCTTTTAGGAGAAGGACTAGTTGGAGTTGGGTAAATGACCGGTCTCTTAGGCCTTCAAGGGGCGGCAAAGAAATAGATGATATTTATGGATTCCTTACAAGTTATAGAGGAATCATTTGAAGAACTATACTCAACATCCATCCTTGAAGGATCCGATGTGAGAGGAGATTCATCATTCGCTAATGCATCATCTCTAGAAGAGAGTGCATTGGAATGAAGAGAAGGTAGAGTAACATTAAGAAAAGTATCAATGATTTCATCCTCTTGCACCAAAATATCCTTAGAAGGAATTTTAGGAGAGGGATCAACAAGGAATAATAAGAAAGGAGAAAAGAACTCACTTTCACACACTTGTAAGAGAATTTGTTGAAGCTTCTTAACAAAGATGGAAAGGGATAGAAGTAAGAAAGATAGAGAGTATATATCTAAATAGAGATATAGACAAGCCGACTGAAGGCCAACTTATATTGTTATTGGCGGTAAAAATTTTTGGGGAAGGATAAATCTTTGATTTGTCCTCCTTTTTTTTTTATAAAGGGGTGTTCACATCCGGTTCACAAAAATATAGAGAAGGGGGATTTGATACTCATGATTCTATTCTCAAGAGAATCCCAAGGGGAGAACTACCCTAAACTACCTCAAGGAGCAACATGAGAGTTTTGAAATCCGAAACAGTAGATCACAAAGGTTTTCTGGACAAACTAATGGACTCTCAACTAAAGGATGATAGTGAAAACAAGGATGATAGTGTGACATGCTAAAGTCCTAGAGGTGCATTGGCATCTCGTGTGGACTAGAAACTGATAATATCACATCGAACAACAAAGTGACTACTTCTACTCTGACTGCTAAGATCTTGAAATGCGAGAAATTAACTAAATATAGCAAAACTGAAATAAGGTAAAGTAAATGATAGAACTAAAGATGATAAATAAAGTTCTCACAACAACCCAAGTAATAAAGCCTCCAACAAATGAATATCTTCAATACCTACACACATAAGATAAAGGGAAAAATGTTGGGGCTATATAGGGGTTTGCCTCAATCAACCCCTATTTTAGTGTTCCCACCTCCACAGACAACCAAATAGATAAAGTGAACAAAGTAAGCAAATATGAAGTGATAAAATAAATCCCTACTCAAGAACCTGTATTATGAGATAGAGATGCAGTTTATAGGGGATGTGTGAAATCCTAGGATGCTCACAAGCACAAGATAAGGGAGATGTCAACTGCAAGGCTTAAGGAAGCAAAAGAGAGAAATAGTTGTCAGAGCTAAGAGAGTTGCAAAGGGTGTTGTGAGAACACAAGAGTGTTGTTGTAGTGAGCTATGAAAGAAAGAGAGCAAAACCAAGAGAAGAGGGAAGGGTCAGAGCCAAAGCCAAAAAGATCTAGAAGCCCAAAACAAATTAAAAGGATAGATTTTAAAGAGAGAAGAGTGAAAATAAGCTTCCTGAGCCGTTACAGGGCATTTCGAGCCGTTACCACCAATAAAACTAGTTGAAAAGTGGAAAACATGCTCATAAACAATCATTTGAATGCCAAAATGTCACAAGATGCTAGCACGGTGTGTGGACATCTGCGCGACACACTAGTGTCCAAACATATCACACTACAACACAATGAGAATGGGAAAAGCACAAGGTTTAACGCAAAGCTAATGTGTGAAGGTAGCTGTTGAAAAGGGGTCCCGAGCATCTTAAGAGGGGAAAAAGGCTTATGCAGGGGCTAAAATGAGCCTACACAAGTTCTAAGGGAGTGGACACTAAAGTGGATACAAGAATGTATGTGAAATTGCAAGGGGTGCAATTTTACGACATTACCCTTCCATCAATTTTTTGTGACTTAGAAACATTCCAATCTCTTCAAGGAGATTCAAAGAGAGGATGGATTCAATATTGAGTCTATTCAAGATACCTAATTATAGGTTGTTTCTCACTTTTGTGAGTTGTTAAAAGCCCCCATTGATTTTTCTACTAAGAATAGATCCTTGGTTAGTGTGTTGATCCTTGTTGGGTTCTTCTTATCATTGTTATTCTAACTTGTATTAGGTGGTTTTTCTACTAGTCCTTTTTTTAACATAAAGACATTTTTTATTATTGGTCTAATACTCAAAGCTTGCACAATATTAAGAGGAATGAGTGCCTTTTCTATGATTATGGGGTTTGGAAGGGTTGTCTTTCTCTATTGATTATCTATTGTCTCTACATCTAGAATTTTATGATTTTTTGAAATTGGTGTGTCATGAATCTTTCAAGACTTGAAAAATCTACTCTATAATATTTTTAATAATTTTTTCCTTTATATTAAAAATAGTTATTTAATTGTATTATAGTTTTTTGAGAAAGGGGTGAAATTTATTGAATCATAATAGAATAGTCCTACATAGAAAAGCGATTCCAAAGAAGGCACCCAAAACACAAACCAATGGTCTAGAACCAACAACCATCCACATAGGGGTCAAACCCCAAAAAACTATCAACCCCCCATGTCCTCAAAAATCAACTTGTCAAGCCCTTGGGAATATTCTTGGGATAATTGCTTCCAATCCTCAACCTACCAATCCCCAACATTCTTGGATGCCCATTTGGCCAAACAATCAGCCATCCTATTTCACTCCCTTTGAATATGAGAGAATGAGACAAAATCCAACATAGAACGCAATCTAAGAATTTTCCTAGCCACCAAATCCAAATGCCAGTTAACTCCATCCAACTTTTGCATTTAATTGTATTATATTAACTAAATAAAAAATGATATAATTATTTCTAGTTTATTATTTTAGACTAAATTAAATAATTAACTAGTTGAGATTATTTCTTTATAGTTAAAATAAATAAATAAAACCAATATATTTAGCTACATCATATTATATTAGGATAGTTAATCAATTAGTATGCACCATTGAATTAGTAGTCTTTATAATTAATTATATTGGATTCATTCATTTAAACTAAAAATAAACAAAAATAAAATATTTCACTTAGATACATTAGTTAATTATTTTAGATTTACTTTTTGCACTTAAAATTAAAAGGCATAAAAAATAATAACATGAATCAAACAAGTACACAATCCAATGACTAAAAGAACAAACATCAAAATGATCTTTCGAATCTTATACTAACACTAAACAAACTTAATAGGTTTATTAAACCTCAAGGACTATTTTTTAATTTGATTGCATGTGCCTTGGATTGAGCCTAAACCTAGTTAAATAAATCTTAGGAGAGGCTTTACCTATTTTTCCTATCCTTTTTTGCAATTAGATTTCACATTTGGTTGAAAAACATTCATTTGGAAACTCTATATTAATAAATAGCCACTAAATAAATATTCATCCACCAAACATTCATGAACATTGCTAGGATGTTAAAAAAATGGCAAATTCTCTCATGATTGGATCCATGTTTGCTTTATGCATTTTTTCACACCCTTTTTTCCTTTATTTTTTTTTATAGTCATGTCTTTGGTTCTATGTGGGCTTCAAAGATCTCCAAGAATTTGGAACTTTAGGTTTCATGTTCATGTTCCTTGCTATTCCTCGCTTCCACTTCTTGCTCATTGTTTTATTCCCCATTGGTCCTTTGATTTTGGTGGGAACTCTACATTATTATTTTGTTCCTCTTTCCTTTTACCCCATTTCCTCCATTTCCTGCTTAGTCTTTCCTTTCATTCCTTGTCAGCTTCAAGCCGTACTATGAACCTAGAACCTTAAGGTTTGGTTCTTGATTTTCTCACCACTCCCAATCTTTGACATGCCTTATGGACTTCAACCTTTTTTTTGGATTTGAAACTTGTGTTCTAAGTTTTTTATTTCTTCCCACCTCCCACTGCACACCAAGATTCTTTTGGTTTGTATTTCCTTTTCCTTCCCACTTCTTGGTCCCCGCTTTTCTTCTTAAGTCCTTGTTCCTTATTCCTTCTCAAGCCTTGAAACCCACTCTCTTTTTCAAGTCCTTGGTTGCAAGTTCCCCCTAGAACTCAAACCTCAATGTACATGTGTGAAAATACTAAGGCAATGAGAATAAGAAGAAAGTTTTAAGTTTCATATTTTTTTGACAATTCTAAAACTTGTCATGGTTTTTGATGAGGTTCCAAAGGCTAACACAGTTGATTTGTTCTTGATGAGTGTCAAAAATCTTACATGATAAAAGCATTGAAGATTCTAAAGGATTATAAACTTTACCAAGAACCAAGAACGTGAAACCTTTGCCAAGGATTTGAGTTCCTAGTGTTTCACTAACAAAGAAGGAAGCTAGAGGCTCTATGATTTTGAGCTCAATTCCAAAACTATGCCTGGTTCTTGATGAACCCTTGGAGGTGGATGATGTTTCATAGTTCCTAATGCCTCCATGGTTCCCAATAGTTCCTAACTCATTGAAAAAGTAAATAAGTTTTGAAAATGGATGTAGAACCTCTAACATGGTAGTAAATGAATAAATGAAAGGGAAGGACAATGCCAAAAAAGTTCAAGATTCCTAGCCACTAGTTACTCTCTAACAAAATAATAAGGAATATGTTAGTTGTGGTGGATATTTTATGGTTCATGGAAACCCCCATGAGCCTAACATACATAAAGAGAGATAGATAATAAAGTATGTATTTTTCAAATGGTTCTGAGCACCAAATACAATAACACTACTCTTTCTCACCTATCTAAATTTTGTTAATATAGGGGAGCTCTCATAAATACCTGCATTAACTCTTTCACAAACTCCATTACTCATTCCAACTACCTCTATACCTCCAATGATTTACCTTCAATCTAGGACGCTCATTTAGGGTAGGAATGCTTTCATACTATGAATTTTCATAGAGCCAAACTATTACAAATTATGGTTTTGCCTTGTTGTTGTGTATATGGTTAGTTTTGGTCATTTTGAGAGGGACGTTGGTCATTGTGTGTTCTAAAAATGACAAAGAGTTTATATTTTTATACATAGTAACAAAAAATACCAATCTAGTTCATTTGGTCAAGTTTAGGCCTATGAAATCAAAGATGTTTAGTGTAATTGATTTTTGTTGTAAAAGTCTCCATAGAATTAGGTATATATCTAGGAAACTCTCTTATTTGCAGCTAGGAATTTTTCCTTTTCACACTTGTTGACATGAATGTAATATTGATTTAGATGAATATGATGGCATTCTAAAAACATTGCAAGTCTTGTAATGATCCTTCTCACTTTATGTATGGATATATGCAATTCTGTTATGAATTAATAAGCATTCTCTATCATAAATTTTATTGTTTATTGTATGCAAATTTAAAGCTCATTACTATTTTGATTTAGTTTTTTCTTTCTCTAATGAACCATGAGTCTATTTCCCAATGGATAAGGCATTTCAGGTTTGGAACTATTTTAGCAATATCACACTATTTAAAAAACAAAAATATTAACCAATACTTTAGGAATTAAAACACATTTTGTGAATTCATAATTGTTAATATAACCAAGGAAACTATCTTCAGTGATCCTCAAATTAATTCATTTTATGTGGGTCATGCTTGCACAATCATATAAACTATATAGGGGTTTTATATAGCTAGTCTTCCTTGATCTAGTAGCACTATTTGGGTTCAAGTACTTAATTGGGTTTGGTTGTAGTTATTTTTGGTTTTCCATTTTTTATTCAAATATTTGTTAAGGTATACCTATATGAACACTGTTTTGAGTTTAAGTTGATCTTGAAGTGTAGGAGAGATAACTCACTCTCATAGAGTTGATCTTTAACCCTCCATATTCTATTGATGATCTAATTTCACTTGCATGATGATAACCCTGACCTTGTGAGTGAGATATAATTCTAGGAATTGGAGCAACAATTTTGGGACCCAATAGAATGGTGCCATTGTTGGGGATATTTGATATTAGTTTTTGCTAAACAAAGTGTGAGTCTAGTGCATTTTTTTAAAACCTCTACAACTTGATTGCCAATTTTAGCTAGTGGATTTATGTTTGGGAAAGTTGCTAGCCTGCTAACTTACACCAATAAAATGGTATCATTGCTAGGGGTAATTTAAAATTGGTTTATTGCTATTATTAGTAGTATAGAATTTTGTTTGGTTTGTGTAAGTTTGACATCCTGTCAACTTATTCTAACAGAATGGTACCATGAATGAGAAAGGTTGTTGGGTTGAGAAGACATTGAAAAGTCTTTTGGTGGTTGCAACCCAGAATGCAAATAGTACCTTGGAGGTTCATGGTACTTCAAGGATTTCCTTATATTTTGTGAGGTGGTGACTCTATTGTCAAAGAACAAGGTTCTGTTGTTGTAGTTAATGTTTCATAAACACAAATCAAAGTGACTATAGTGGATGAAAGGTAAATGTTATTTTCTTCCAAAATCTGAAGAAGGACCATTTCCTTTTTTGTAACATTTTTTTTAATTGCCTTATCTTTTCTACCTTGTGCAATTAATTTGTAACCAGTCATGAATGGTTGGAATAGAATCACGGTGCTTTGTCATATGAATCATATAATTTGAATGCTAGATGTTATGATAGATAAAATTCATAATATTATGATGACAAACCTCCATGATATTCATATTCCCAACATCAAATAAAAATTCACATTTAGACTATCTGGAATCCACATTTGAAAATGAGTTAAGGATGGAAGAGCTTAAAAAGTGTAGAAGGCAACATGAAGATGAGATCAAGGCCCTATGATAAAAATGGTACCCTATTGTTATAGAAAATCAAGTTTTTCAATCCCTTGGGTTCCACTTGATCCCATTTACAAGAAAATTGACCTTTCTTGGGTCAATTATGAAAGGAAATTGATGAAATATTTGATATAAAAATTAATTCCTAGCTATGAAATTTACATGGTGGTGAAATTTTCAGCAAGGATGTTAGTACAATCAATGAAGTTCAACATGAGGAGTTTGCACTAGAAGAATGTGAAGTTGGTGACCATATGGATGAACATGAAAGCCTATTTTTTTGGTGTACAACATGTAGTCTTCCTCACACATAATGAACTTCAAAAGGGTATATGAACATGTTGTAGAAATGAATGTGGAAGGAGAAATGTGTCATTCATTTGATTTTAGTAGTACATGTGTCACAACAAGTTGCCAAGAGAGATATGGAACAACGAGATAGTTTGAAGAGTGCATATCTTCACCGAAAGTGTCTTATGATCCATATTTGTGTCTTGATAAAGATTGCATCAACATAAGTGACAGTGAGGTATGTTGATTTCCTATTGCCTTTGGTATGAGAGTAATTAAGTATGATTTTTTCTTTCATGATGAATATTTAGCTTCTAAAGTTTAGACGATAATGTGCTTAAGTTTGAGTATTTCACTTGGGCTCATCATATAGTTCGCAATGATGTTGCGAAGTAGAAAATTCTCTATGTTGATGATTAGTTGGCTGCTCAAGTTTTTCATATGCTAGAGCTTTAAAAAATTTAGTTTGATGTGCATAAGGAGTTTACTTATGTAGGTTAGTAGGATGATGATGCATATTTTTCATTACAATATGAATTGGAGGTACTTTATTTTTTCCTAAATTCAGTTGAGGAGATTAATATATATGAAAATACCATAGTTTCATTTGATTTTGAGCTAAGTTTTCAACTTGTGTCACAAGTTGATATGGATAAAAATGATGCAATTAAAGATGATGTGGTGACTCATGTTTTGTGGTTTCCATGCAATGGAAAGATTGTCAGTTGAGTTAGTCTTCACTCTCTTGAAGGCAATCACAAATTTGTACATGTAAGAAAGGGGCCACTTTGTTGCAATTGTGAAAAAAGATAGCTTCAAGTTGAGGGAATTCAATTTCTTCAACATGATGGTATTCAAAAAAGATGAGTAGCTCCATCCATCCTTAGTAGGGTTGGCCTAGATTGTGTTAAAATTTTATTTCGCAACCATTCTTTGTGTATGTTTTGTCATACTAATTGGCTAAGTTTCATAATGTGCATATTTTTTATTATTCTTTGTGCATTTCTCCTAATATCTTTTTGTCCCCATTTTGGTCTGGCCAAAGATTCTGGTTCTTGTAGTGCTTGCAAGAGGCATCTGTCACCAACAAGAGTCATCATTAGGGTGTTTAAAAACTATTACAAATTCTCTCATGACTAGGTCCATGTTTGTCGTGTGCCTTGTTTATCATGTAGTTGGTTTTGCATGGGCTTTGGAGCTCTCCAAGAATTTGGAACTTTAGATCCATGTTCCTATTCATTTCCATTCCTTGCTTCCCCTTCTTGCTCATTTTTTTGTTCCTTCCTAGGCCTCAAGTCTTGGTGGGAACTCTACATTCTTCTTTTGTTCCTACTTCCCTTTCCTTCTCCCCCTTTGTTTCTCACTTAGTCTTGCCTTTTGTTCCTTGTCAGGGCCTAAACCTAGAACCTTAAGTTTTGATTCTTGATTTTCTCCCCTTTGAACCTCCAACATGCCTTCTAAACTTCAAACTTGGTTTTGGATTTAGAAATTTTGTTTGAGTTCCATCTTTCTTCCCACCTCTTTCTCCCCACAAGTTTTCTTTTGGTTCATGTTTCCTTTTCCTTCCTACTTCTCACTCCCCACCTTTCTTCTCAAGTCCCTATTCCCTATTCCTTCTTGAGCCTTGATACCCACTCTCTTTTGTAGGTCCTTGGTTCTAGGTTCTCCCTAGAACCAGAACCCCAATGTAGATGTGTGAAAATACTAAATCAAAGAGAATAAGGAGAAGCATTTTTGGGTAGTTCTGAACCTTTTCTAAATTCTCAAACTTTCCATGGTTCCCAACATGGTTGTAAAGGTTGATAAGATTGAGTTCTTCTAGATGGGTGTCACACCTCCAATGCAGGGGAAGCATTGAACATTGTTAAGGTGTTGACACTTTACCAAGAACCAAGAACTTGAAACCTTTTCCAAGGTTTTGAGTTCCTAATTCTTTACTAACAATGAAGTAAGCTAGAGGTTTCATGATTGAGTTTGATTCCAAAACTACACCTAGCTCCTGATGCACCCTCAAAGGATGACAATTTTTCATAATTCTAGCCACCTCCATGGTTCCCAATAGATCAACAAAGTCAAAAAGTTCCTTATGGGTGTAAAACCTTTGACATGGGGGTGAATGAAGAAATGAAGAGGAAGGACAATATACAAACTTTTCATGATTCTTGGTTCCCAGTCAGTCTTTGACAAAAGGATAATGAAAATATTAGTTCTTGTGGATATTTTATGGTTCTTAAACACCCTCATGAACTCGACATACATAAAGAGAGTTTGATAATAAACTATATTTTTCAAATGGTATTGAGCACCAATGCAATGGTGTTGCTCTTTCTTTCCTATCTACCCACTATTAATACAAGCGATCTCTCTCGACTAGTTGTATTCTTTCATATTCTCCATTACTTATCCCATCTACGTTTGTACCTCCAATGGATGTCCTTCAATTTGGGACATTTATTTCAAGCAAGAATGATTTTAGACAATGGATTTTCATAGAGCTGTAGTGCTTCAAATTAGGGTTTTGCCTTGTTGTTGTGTATATGGTAAGTTTTGGTCATTTAGAGAGGGAGGTTGATCATTGGGTGGTCTCCAAATGTCAAACTTGTCAATTTTATGTAGGACAACTAGAAAACACTAATCCAAATTGTTTGGTGGAATTTAGGCTTGTGAAATCAAATGAGATTATTATTGTAAGTGATTTTTGTTGCATAATGTCTCCATGGAATTAGGTATATATCTAGGAGAGTTTCTTAGTCGCAAATAGGGATCTTCCCTTTTCACACTTATTGGCATGAATGCAATTTTGAGTTATATGAATGCAACAACATTTTGAAAGCATTGCAAGCCTTGTAATGATCTTTCTCACTTTATGTATAGATATATGTAGTTATATTATGGTTTACTAAGCATGTTCTATAAAAAAATTTATAATCTTTATTATATGCAAATACATAACTCATTATTATTTTGATTTTAGTTTGTTATTTTCCTAATGAACTGTGACTTTGTTGCCCAATGGATAAGGCACTGATCTAGAACCCTTTTAGCAATCTCACACCATCAAACAAAAAATATTAACAAGTAGTTTAGGAATAAAATGGATAATGTGTATTCATGATTGTTAATAGAGCTAGGAAAACTATCTTCAATGAGCCTCAAATGGATTAACTTTTTATGGGTCATGGTTGCATAGTCATATCAGCTACATAGGGGTTTTATGTAACCAATCTTGTTTGACCTAGTGATAATATTTGGGGTCAAGTATTTGATTGGATTTGGTTGTATTTATTTTTGGTTGTTCATTTTGTTTAATTCAAATACTTGTTAAGATATGCACCTAAGAAAACCTTCTAAGTCTAAGCTAACCTTGAAGCATAGGAGAGATGAATCACTCTTGTAGAGTTGACCTTTAAACCTCTATATTATGTTGATGAGTTAATTTCACTTGCATGAAAACCTTGGCCTTGTGAGTGAGATTTCATTCTAGGAAGTGCAACAACAATTTTGGAACCCAACAAACATCACATTGAAATGCATTCTTAAAACCCCTTGGCGCGTTTTAAGAGAACCACTTCCACCTATATATCTTCTACTCCCTAGAGAATAATTCAATCAACCAAAAATCTAATAACCATGCCACCAGACCAACTCCTACCACCTCTACAATAATGAGTCATCATTTCCATCTAACAAATATGAGTAAGTGTGTGTGCTAAAGTTTAGTGTATACAAGTCCAATTTCAATCCAAGCCATAGCCCTTCTCCAAGAGTAACTCCAACCAAATCAGATAGTAACTTCTAAGTTGATCAATTGACCCCTATGACCAAAGGGTCTAATATAACTCTCAAGTGCTCCATATGGGTGCAATAATATTTCTTACACACTATAGTGTAGGAAATTGTATACCTTTACAATTTCACACTTTTGTTTGGGTCCCTTAATTTATTAGACTTAATTAATCTTCTAATTTTCCAAATTATGCATTCCAAAGCCTTATTTTTCCCATTTTCTAAAAGGGAAACTGATATTTAATTAATGCAATTAATATTTTAATCACCTTAGATCATGTGTGTCCTGGACTTATAGGCCAGGACCCATTTTCCCAAGGGTGAATGGGTTCCCTTTGAGTCCTAGGATCCATTTTTAATATTTTTTTGGTGGTGTTTTAATGATTCAAATTCAATATGCAATTGTTGACTTTTGGAATCTAATGTTTGGGAAATTAGATAAACACCTATACATACATAGCCTATTATAATTTGAAATCTAAGTTGCATGATCTATTAATCCTATGAGAAAATATTATTGTCAAGAGCATTTAAGAGCAACACTATTAGTCATTTAGAGCAAAAATTAAGATCCTAACATCATGCCAAAGTTCATGTGTGTTCATGTCATGTTTTGAAGGTAACATTGTGATGTAGGTTTTCAAGCATTCAAGCATCAAATCAAGCAATCAATCAAGCAAGATCCAAATCCTTAGAGTGGTGTGTTTTTCTTCAGTCCTCTAAGGGAAACCATTGAAGGATTGGTGAGTTGTAACAAGCAAGTGTTCATTCATCATTTCCTTCCCTTTTCATTATCTTTCTATCAAGGTTTAATTACCAAACTGAGATTTGACTAAAGCGAAACCCCATACAAAAAAACAAACATTTTTCTTAGGTCTTTTTGTGTATGTGCAGATTTGTAGGTGGAGAAGAGTTGAAGAGATCTCAAAGGAGAAATTTTAAATTCTTGCATTTGTTGCATTCATTGTTGTAAAGCCAAAAAAACTAGGATTCAAAATTTATTTCTATTTTTCCAACAATGAGACTTGAGGCAAACGAAAGCTCAGATCTTGTACTAGAGGACCCAAAAAGTTGATCCAAGCACCCATACAAAGACCCATTCACCCAAGGGCGAATGAGTCCTTGTAGGCACCTCAAAACCAATTTTTCTAAGCATATTTGTTGTTCTCTGCACTTCCTAGATCCATTGGTAAACTGTTTCTTCCGATTGCCAATCTTTGGGATCTTTCATTTTTAATATTAGAGCATATAGGATCATTAAGTTAATCATTTCAAAATATTTCTAATTAATACAAATCCACCTTAGGATATGGATCCAGGTCTGGTTGACTCACTATTAAGGTTGATAGTGAAACAATTCACCTTGTGGATCTACATCTCAATGAAATTTGGGAAAAGGAACCATTGAATCCTAGGTTCTTTGCATTTAGGACTTAGGATCACCTTTTTATTTATTTCATTTTGGTGAACCCGACATTATTACACTATAAAATTTATGAAATTGGAAGTCCTTCAAACCCTAGGTTTAGATTTGCATTGCATTTCTCATTTAAGGTTCCATTTTTGTATTCTAAAAGCATCAAAAATTTCCAAAAAGAATTGTATTCATCTTGCATCTAGCTTGAATTAGATTTCTTCAGTCATCTTTAGATCAGATTAACATTTGATTTGCATTCACTAAGTGGTTAAAATCTGAAATTGTTTGTTGCATGTATATTGCATCTTTCATTTTAACTCAAAAACAAGTGAAAAATTGCATAATTTTTTTTTCAAATTTGCATCAAATCTTCATTTTCAGATTTTTGCATCTTAAATTAGATAGGTATTGGATATTAGATTTGAAAATTCTATTCAAAATTATCCTTTTTTGTTACATATTTGCATTCAAATCACATTGTCTCAAATTGAAAAATATTGCATTGTTTGATTTCAAGTTGCATGAAATCATCACTTTTAGGTCGTGGCATCTTAGAATAAATCAAATATTGCATTTTATATATAAAATTTGCATTCAAAATTTGTCAACACATTTTCACCTTTGTGTCACGCTTGCATCTTACATTACTTTGTCCTAAATTAAACCAAATTAGAAACTAGCCATTGTTTAAACTGTTTGCAACTAGAGAAACCAACATCAAACAACATAAAACTTCAAATTTTCGCTTTTTAGTACTTTGTCTAAGGACTCATTCACCCTAGGGTGAACCTGTTCTTGTACAGGTTTCTTAGACAATTTTTGCAAAATATTTTGTCTCTATATTATCAGTCTATTCCAGCTTGCAAAAGTCTATTTTGAAATTCTGAAAAATTGTTATTTCATGTGCAAGAAAAGTGTCATTTTTCTTTATTTTTTTTAAATTTGAGAAAAATTGTTGCATTTTAGATCTATAGGACAATTGTTACATCATGTTATCATTGCAAAAATATCTAGTTATCATACATCCTATTCTATTTTCAAATCTTATTGAGCACTGTAAGAAATTTTTGTTACAAGGATACAAATATGAAGTTATTTCCCCTCTTTCCTTATTTTTCATTGATCCCTCTCCCACTATCTCTCCTATGTGTGGAGCTAGTTTGGTGAAAGAGAATACAATTCTTGATAATTATGAGAATAATGTGTTCTTCTCCTGATACCTCTCTTTACTTGTGACAAATATGTCTTGGTGTTAGAAGATCCAAAAATTGAGCGTCATGAGAATCGTGTTTGTTTCTCTCCCTCTACATCTCCTACTTGGGAGGATATTTTTGGACAAGATGATGAAATCATTGATAAGAAATAAAATCATAATTGTGCTTCTCCCAATACCTCCCTTACTTGTGACAAAGTTATCTTAGAAGATCCAACCATTGAATTTCATGAAAATCTTATTTTCTCCTCTCCTACTTGTGAAGATATTAGGGTGCAAGCAGATGATATCATTGATACATGTATTTCAAATGATAGTAATGTGGCTTGCTTAGATAAAGATGATATAGTGACATTAGGTTCCCTCTCGATCGAAGATCAATAATAAGAAGTCAAGTCTATTGAGGTTATGAACGCACAATTGACCTCTAGATCTCCCTTGATTATTGGACCTCCAAAAACTCCTTTTGGACCTCCCAAGAGTCCTCTAATCTTTGGGCCACCTAACATTGCTTTTGAACCTCTTAAGATTCCTTTAGTTATTGGACCTCCTAAGCCACTTCTTGTCATAGGACCACCTCAACACCAACCAAAACCTCCAGAGCATATCTTAAATTTTGCAAGGCAACTCACTAGTAATTTTTTTTAACAACCAAGTTATAATATTGTTGCTCATACGTATAACACAAGGAATAATAGGCAATCACGAACCATTCCTACATCGATACCACTTCCACAACCCATTTTTCCTAGTGCCCCTTGTTTACCTTCACATAGTGGAAAGGAGTATGACCTTGTGGAACAACTTCCTAACACTCATACTAAGATATCCTAGTGGGATTTGATTTAAGCATCATCTCTTTACCATGGCATGCTTCAAAATGCTTTACAACAAGTTTTTATCCCACCTAGTGCGCAACTAAATGATGTGGCAACTATGATTGAGAATATGAATTCACCTAATTTGGACATTATCTTTCATCAAAGTTAATTACCTCCTTTGGAAATGCAAAAACAATATGATGCTTTAATGATATTGGCTAGTATTAAGAATGGTAGTAACAAGTTTGGAATTAAACATACCCTTATTGATAATGGTTTGACACTCAATTTATGTAGTGTAAAACTTTTGGATGCAATGGGAGTGGACAAGACTAAAATTTAGCCAGATTCTTTATCTATCTGTGGGAAAACAACCTCTTGGTGTGATAGAATTTCCTATTATTGTTGGTAGGGTTACTTTACAAACTCCTATCCATGTCATGCCTAATGATCTTTTATATAATCTTCTCTTGGGTAGACCGTGGATTCATGCAATGAATAAAATGCCTTCAACATTACATTGTTTACCAAAATACACTTACAACAACAAGGTCTGCACGGTAAAAGTTGATCTTGAACCTGAAAGTTGTTTACAAATTGAAACGAGAATGAAAAATCCTCTTACAACATTGGCACCAACTACAAAAGTGGATCCTATGCAAAAATAAGAGAAGGATGATTATCTTTCATTTGTGACAAAGTTGTTGGAAGATGATTGGGGTTCATTATATTTTACACCTACATTCATGGGAGAATACAAAATTAGACACAAAGTAGGAAAAGAGAAAGAAGTTGTCATAATATCAACACAATTTGAGTCATCAAATCAATGCGAGTCCACAAATTTTAGCAAAGAAGAGGAAAACACAAATTATACATCCACATATGATGAAAGTGATCATGAAAAACTTCCTTCTTTAAAAGAGATGAAATCACTTTATGGAAGAGATTATGAGCTTTTGAAACAACTTAGCTATAATGGGAAAGGATGTGGTGTTAAAGAATAAGGTATTTGTGTCCCTATCGAACCTAGCATGCAAGAACAAACAAGAGGTCTTGGTTATTGTCCTTTGAAAGAAACAAAGGCATCAAAGAATCCTTTTCTTAATATCAATGTCATCACACAAAACACTCCTAGGACAAACATGTACATCATGGTCATGATATTGCTTCATCTTCAAACACATGTTTTAATGATGATTAGGGTTCATTAGATTTTACACCCTCCTTTTTGGGAGTATAAAATCTCACAATCTAAACCTAGAGAGTCTTGTGTATTTATGGCACCTTTTAGTAAGCAAGAAGGATATTTTTCACAAAATAAAGGAATATCTTCTACTATTGATCAAAAGAGTACCTTGTCGAGGCTTCTTCAAGCCCGCTTGATATCTATCCCTCCAAGAACAGAAAAAAAATTCTACAACAAAATCTCATTTTGTGCATATTGAATCGAGTGCATGGTCATTCTACCAATGAATGTAAGGCCTTGAGTACTAAAATACAACATATTAAGGATTGTGGTGCTATTCCTTGTGTTGATGCATCTAATTCCTCTAATTGATAATGATTTTAATCCTATCATGTTGCTCATCACTATGTGGCATTCTTAGCTTTATGTGTTATGCTCATTGTCATTCATGGTGGTAAAATCTTAAGTACAACCATATTTTCATGACAACAACATGATAGTTCTCGATGTGGTTGTCCTTGTCTCTACGCTTGGGGGGCAAGGATAATTAGTTTTTGGGAGGCGTGATATTTTTTCAAGGATCCCCTCTTCCCCTCTTTCTCCTTAAAATAGTAACATATCAAGTATATTGACATTTTAAGGGGGCATATATTCCCCTAGTCATTGTTTGCATGCTCCCTTCTTAGTGATGATAACATACATCTCCTAGGAAGTGTGGCCTTTTTATCCAAAGTGTGATCTTCTTAATTCATGTAACATGTCTTCTTTGTGGTGATATTAGACTTGATATCCTGCAAGAGTGTGACCTTTCTTGGCGTATGTTTTTCTCCTTGGTGGTAATATTATGGATAGTGTTCCCTAAGGTATGATCTCTTGGTGGTATGATCTCTTATTCCTCTCTTGGTGGTGATGTCAAGTGTGATGTTCCCTAAGGTGTGACCTTCCATGCATGAAGTAAAATCTCTTTGATTATCTTCTCAACTTTATTGCATTTAAAACCTTGCCATATTGTATTCCATGAGTGTCTAACATAACACAACTTACTAGCCTTGTGAAACATTAATCATTATTATGGCACCTTATCAAAGTTATCAAGGAATATAATTGTTCATATGGTTGACATATGGGAGATATGTAGACCTGGTGTGCCTTTCCAATCTACCACCTTTTTTTACAATTACACATCTTATAGACCTAGTGTGTGTTTCTCATCTTTGTCTTAGGGGCTCACCTAGTGTATATCTGACCGCACTAGCCCTTGTGAGTGTATTTCATGGCTACCTAGCATAATACAACTTGCTTTCCAATAGAGCCATATGTTTCATAAGTGATTTTACATCCTTGTGAGAGCCTCATTTTATGTTGACAACACATTCAATGGATGACGTTTGGTATTTGAGACAATTTAAGATTTAGGTCTCTTTGCCTTACTGACTCAAATCCTTTTAGTAATAATGTTGTGTTTTGTTATGTTATATCATATGTTTTCATCGTGTTTGCTTCATGTCTTTCAACATGTATGTTTGTGTATCTCATCTTGTTGTATATCTTACACATCTTGTGTGTCCATTTGTGCCTATGTTGGTTTGCCATGGGATATTAAATCCTGAGGGCTTGCGCGAACCCCTTGATTCTTTTTCATCCTATCTCTTCAACATTTGTGCACTTGGACCCGTCTTAACATATATTTGTCTACTTTAGTGTGATTTTGAGCATAAGTTCATACTCTCACTAAAGTGGGGGCTAAATGTAGTGTAGGAAATTATATACCCTTACAATTTCACACTTTGTTTGGGTCCCTCAATTTATTGGACTTAATTAAGCTTCTAATTTTTTGAATTATGCATTCCAAAGCATTATTGTTTTCATTTTTTGAAAGGGAAACTGATATTTAATTAATGTAATTAATGTTTTAATCACCTTGGATCATGTGTGTCTTGGAATTATAGGCTATGACCCATTCGCCCATGGGTCCCCTTTAAGTCCTAGGATCCATTTTTGAATATGTTTTTGGTGGTATTTAAATGATTCAAATCCAATGCAATTGTCGACTTTTAGAATCTATTTTTTGGGAAATTATATAAACACCTATAAATACATAGTCTTTTTATCATTTGAAATCTAAGTTGCATGATCTATCAATCCTATGAGCAAATATTATTTTCAAGAGTATTCAAGAGCAACATTATCAGTCATTTGGAGCAACAATCAAGATCCTAACATCATGCCAGAGTTCATGTGTGTTCATGTCATGTTTTGAAGCTAACATTGTGATGTAGGTTTTCAAGCATCCAAGCATCAAATCAAGTAATCAATCAAGCCAATCAAGGAAGATCCAAATCCTTAGAGTGATGTGTTTGTCTTTAGTCCTCTAAGGGTAGCCATTGAAGGATTGGTGAGTTGTAACAAGCAAGTGTTCATTCATCATTTCCTTCCCTTTGTCATTATCTTTCTGTCAAGGTTTAATTAGCAAACTGGAATTTGACTAAGACAAACCCCCATACAAACAAACACATTTTTCTCCTCTCTTTGTGTATGTGTAGATTTGTAGGTGAAGAAGAGTTGAAGAGATCTCAAAAGAGCAATTTTACATTTTTGCATTTGTTGCATTCATTGTTGTCAAGCCACATAAACTTAGATTCAAAATTTATTTCCAACTTTCTGATAGTGAGACCTGGGGCAAACGAAAGCTCAAATCTTATACCAGAGGACTCAGAAAGTTGATCTAGACACATGTATAAAGACCCATTCACCCAAGGGTGAATGAGTCCTTGTAGGCACCTCAACCAATTTTTTTGAGCATATTTGTTGTTCTCTACATTTCCCAGATCCATTGGTAAAATGTTGTTTCTGACTGTTAGTCTTTGAGATCTTGCATTTTTAATATTAGAGCATATAGGATCATTAAGTTAATCATTTCAAAATATCTCTAATTAATCCCAATTCCCCTTAGGATATAGATCCAAGTTTGGTTGATTCACCATTAAAGTTGATAGTGAAACAATTCACCTTGTGGATCTACATCTCAATGAAATTTGGGAAAAGGAACCATTGAATCCTAGGTTCTTTGCATTGAGGACCTAGGATCACCTCTTTCTTTATTTCACACACCTCTTACAAGTGGACTATAAATTGTCAATAAAAAATGCTAGTCATGATCCACACAATAACCTCTAATCCAATATTTTTAACAACTGTTAGAAGATCATTGACACATGGTAGACAATGCCAATAGTATATTCAATGCATTCATTAATCATTCATCACAAATATCATTGCCAATGCAAATTCTCAATATTAAAGATTTTATATTTGAATTTAAATAGAATAGATTTAATTACCCTTTTCATTTTGAAAAAAAAAAGGTTTATTTCTCTTTTCAATAAAAAATGACATAAAATTTAGAATGAGTGCAATAATATTTATTACACATCTCTTATGGGTGGAACTATAAATTATCAATAAAAAATCCTAGTCATAATCCATATAATAACCCCTAATCCAGTATTTTAATTGCTATAAGATGATTGACACATGATAGACAATGATAATAACAAAATTTCAAGATTACATCCAAGTGGAATGCCCTTGCCTATGTGAACAAATTATTTTATAATAAAATATTAAATAATTCATCTATATCTAAGACTTGCAAGGCATACATCCAATTCCCCTACAATTAAAACCCGTGCATATTCATTGATCATTTGTCACAATATCATTACCAAGGTCTCCTCAAGTCTAAAGCAAATTTTCAATATTAAAGATTTTTTTATTTGAATTTAAATAGAAGAGATTTAATTACCCTTTTCATTTTGAAAAAAAAAAAAAGTTTATTTCTCTTTTTAATAAAAGTGACATAAATTTTAGAATGAACCAATCAAATCAAACTCATAGAAAAGCTACCTTGAAAAATGCTATAAATGTGCAAACATAAAACTCTCTTATTAATTATATAATACATATAAAATAAGTGTTTTTTCCTAACATCCAAATGAAAATTAAAGTTTCTAATACTTATACCAAACAAACATAAAAAAGTAATCTCATAATTATTTTTATTTATTTCTCTCTTCTTAAAGTCAAAATTTACTCCACATATTTTTTTTAAAGTGTATCTCCTTATTTGTAATTCTTTTACTTTGTTCAACATATCAAAAAGATCTTTTTATTTATTTTACTTTTCAAAATTAGGGCATTAAATTGATAAGAATATCACAAAAATCTTTATATTTATCTTATTTTTCACACTCTTTTTTTTTACTGTATCTTCTTATTTGTAATTCTTTTACTTTGTTATTTATTTTATTTTTCAAAATTAGGGCATCTGGATTGATAAAAAATATCTTTTGCTTCTGGATGAAGATCCCAAATTTTTGTTGGCTAAAAATGTAATTTTAGGGCGGACCGCTATTACAGGTAGTAATTGCCAATGGAGTAGAGGAGAGGCGTTACATATATTTTATTCACCGAAATCGAGGCCGAACTATCCGGCATGAAAATCCGTGCCGCAGAACTATGTTTAAAATTGGTAAAATGGCAGTTCACAGTGATGCGTCAATTCTTCATGAGATGCACGAAAACCTTTTTACAGCCCCGATTTAATACTTAAAAGAATCATTATTGTAAGTTATAACTAACAATTCTTGTTTTCTCGCATGCGCAGGATAATCGAGCTTTCAAGAACTAACCAGTCCACTCCCGTTTATGACAGCTTTAATGTTTTTCTTATTTTTTCTTTAAAATGCGTTGGCTGCAAAAAAATGCTTTCTTGTGTTCAGTACAATGCCAGCTGTATTATCAATAATGCCAGTAAATCGTTCTTTATTGTTTTGGGACTGCCATTTGTATTTCCAGAGCAAAAGGGATATTCTTTCCACCTCACAACAACATACCCCACGGGTTGTTTGACATTAAAATCCAATCATTAGACAAAAACGAACAAACAGAACAAAATAATCATTTACGATTTAAAATTCGAAAGCTTGTACAAACAATGCGTTCAAATAATTCAATAAATTAAAATAATGATGGAAGCTACCTAATATAAGTGAGAATCCAATGGCGACTGCGCTACCGACAAGTTTTATTGTAGGCTCAAAACCTAATTATGTACTACCGACGGACTGCTGAATCTTTTTTTCTCTGGCAAAATTAAGATAGAACAATATACAGAGAGTTTACACGGTCTTCCAGCTCGAAATCGTACTTGACATCAAACGAATAAGAATTCCGAACTTGAAATCTATACAAAATCGCTACTTCCCATGGACGACACCCAATGAGGTGCCCCAACTAATTACCTACCATACTAGCAATAAAAATCGGTACAAGCAGCCACCAAATACAAATGATGCTTCAGAAAGACCCCACATTGGCAGATTAACTTCTGCGATTGACTCAAGCCATGTGATTTTTTTTGGTTTTTTGGGTTTTTTTTTGGTTATTCTCTTACAGACCACAGATGAAACTGTAACAAGTTTTAGGCAGTTTTAACTTTCGATCTGTAAAGAATCTTCTTTCTCTTAGAAGAAGTGTTGTCAACAGTGAGGGCCACCTTCCCCGGTTCCCCTATTTTAAACGACTGTCGGATGGGCTCTTCGTTGGGGGCAAACTTGCGGGCCTTCTGAATGATTACAGTGTAACCAGATTCTGCGCTGGGAACAAACTCCGCTCCGTAGCTCACCTCCCACCCAGATACGACCAAGTCCCAAACCAATGTGCTGCCCACCTAAAACAGACAGAACCCAACAATAAATGCCCGTTCCTGAACGGCTGCTATATTTAGTGACAGAGAGATAAGTGGATTAGCCAGCCTACCTCGGTGGTTGGGATCTCGACAATGTGTTTGGTCCCTGCCTTGACGATCTGCTCGGAAACGCCGCCGTCGGCAGCGCTAAATTCGTCATCGTTTTCCCGGCTGAGCCCTCCATACTGTACCGGCACATGCTCCGGCGATATGTACCTGTACCAACATCAATACACGCATTTATAATTTAGGACAGTTATGAAGAGGATATCACAACAGCAAAAGCATTAGGGCCGGGCAAAAATACTTGAACAGGGTCTCCGACACCCTGGCGGCCCTGGCGGCCACAAACTTGCTCTTTGTCCGCTGCGTAACGAAGGGCGTTATCATGGTATTCAATGCCAAGTACCACCACGGCACATTAATGAATATCTGTCACCAAAATATTCATCATGTCATATAACAGAACCATGCAAAACATTCCCCAAGAAGGACAAGCAAAACACTCTGTCAAATCGTTTCAAACGATGAAATTTATGAAATTACTATTAACCTTTTTGGCAACGAATTCGGGGTAATTGTCTTGCAGGAGGGCAACGGCCTTCTTGGTGGCCTGACGGTGCTCCCACTTTCCTAGCCCGGGTGCGTTCTTGAAATCGGTAATCTGCACCATGGAGTTGATTCCACCGGGGCTGAAGCTCAGCTGGCTGATGCCCTTTTCGAGGAACTGAACCCTCCACCGCAGAAACTTGTCGCGTTTGGCATCGTCCCCAAATGTTTTGTTGTAAAGTTCCTTGTCCTCGAAAACGCCATACACGTTGTAGCACACAGGGTGCCCTTCTTTGTCGAACCCGTGCATGTAAGCCACACCGTCCAATTCGTTGCCGAAATCCTCTTCCACAATGGAATCCGCACCAAACTTTTTGCGCCAGAGGATGGTGTTCTTCAGCATGGTGAAGGCCTCTGTGGCCTTGAAGTCCCTGGCGCGAAGGAATTTCAAAAGCACCACATCGGTGCGCTCATCGCCCTTGCTGGGCAGTAGAGGGACGCCCCACAGATACACCTCCTCTGGCTCGGCCGGAGTGACGGCTTCCTCGGGCGCCGGCCTAACTTCATCCGCAACGGCCGTAGAAACTTCTTCCTCGGGCACCGGCTTAACTTCCTCCCCCACCTCCGCCGGCTTCACTTCCTCCACTGCCTCGGCCGGCTTAACTTCTTCACTCGCCTCGGCCGGCTTTGGCTCTTCGGTTTCCACAGCAGCGGCGGGCACCTCGGGAGCAGGGGGGATCTCCGTCTCGGGTGAAATTTTCGTTTCTTCCGAAACGGATACCTCCTCTGCAACGGTTGTTTCGGTGGTCACGATCTTCACTTCTTCCTTGGGCTCCTCGGCGGGCGCATCTTTGGTCTCGGCTACCGGTTCCTCCTTTGGGGGAGGCTCAACGAATTCATTGTTTTTGATGGCTTCCTCCACCCGAACCTTCAGTTCCTGCAGGGCTTTCTTCTCGGAGTCCTTCAAATCGGCCACAAAGTTGCTCTCCTCTTTGAACGAAGCAAACTGTAAGCTGGTGTCTTTGGGAGCCTCAGCCGCCTCTGAACTTTTCGCAGCCTCAGCTGTTTCCTCTACCGGTTCCTCTGTCACGGGGGGCGGGACGACAGCTTCTTCCGTTACAGGGGCAGGAGCAGGGACAGGGAGGGTAACGGTAGTGCTCTCCGTGGTGGCAGCCATGTTCAGACTCGGGATTTTTACTTACTCCGATCAAACAAAGAAACCCTCACGAATGATTGCTAAAAAGAATAAAAAAGATTATGATTAAGCTAAAGCAAGCAGATCCAAAATGACAATACAATACAATACAATCCTCGAAATAAGACCCCCTTCTCTTTGGAGGGTATGTATGTATTGTATTTCAGCAGGGGGAATGAGCTTAAATGGGAGTAAGATAAGCGTTTCATTTAGAGTGGGGACGAGTTGTTTAATGGAATAAACAGCTCATGGAACTATCCAGCGATGCTGCCAACTCCCCTCCACAAGGCAAGCGGTTCAGGCGGCCAAATCATATCCTGGCCGCGATTTTCCAATGCAAAGGGCAACTCCCACCGTCCGATCACTGAACTACCGTTTCCGCCCTTGGCCGGCTTATTCTCGTTGACCGTCTCCATTCCGTCGTTTCACACATGGTTTACCGGAAACCTCCAAATTAAAGGGCTGATGATATATGTGTAAAATCCAAAGGATACTAAAATAAATGCATACGTGTGTATGGATTTATGATTGTTTAGGGCGTTGCTCTCTACACTATGTCGTAACGGAAAATAAAAATAAATGGAATGCGGGCGCATTGAGAGTTATGTTTTCACCGGCGTAAGTTATACGAATAGTAATTTCTTAGTTAATGGGGGCGAATATTCAGCATTTTGGCCTCTAAGAGAGTGAAAGTGATACTTAGATGGTTAGGTTTTTTTTTTATGGAGGGTTTCATATTATCTAAGAATTGGTTTTTTTATTTGATGTAAGAGTAGTTCTCAAAGTCATTTGAGGCATGATCTTAGTTTTATCTCTTATATCATATTTGTAGAGGTTTGAACTTCGGTGGATAGTGTAATCAAGGAACATACCATCGCCCTCACCATTTGTGTTCAACCAATTGAACTGCAACCTTATGACTAAGTGGTTAGGGTTTTTGGTTTGGTTTAGCTTATATATTTTTGTTTGTGTCAATTTTTTACCTAGTTATATTATGTTTTTATATAGAAGATTTTAATCTTATTTATTAGAGGATTAGGATTCTGGATGCACACCGTAATAGCACTTTAGAGAAGACACCCAAAATTTATTCCAAAAGTGATACGCGAGGTAAATCCTTTGTTTTTTATGTTATTTTGTCACTTTATGACTTTGATAATGCAAATAGCTTGAGAGTTTCACATTGGTGAGGCATTTTGTTGATAGAATCCCTTTTGAAAGCATGCTCAAAAGATAAGTTAACTCCACCTAAATCCCTCATGGGACCCATGTGTTAAGTGTTTCTTCTTCTTTTTCTTTTTCTGAGGTGAAGTCTATGAAGGATATTTTTGAACATTGCCTATAGTATATTTGCAATTCCTTGTTGGTATTTTCTCCACGAACTTGAGACTTTGTTGTCTCTAAGGAGTGTGCTCGCTAAGTCCTTGTCTAGGTTAAGTTTCCTCGTCCGCCTTTGCCTCTAAAAATCTTTTCTAAACCATATTACAACATCTTTATGTCATGTTATTTATGTTGAGCAAGATTAAAAAATTCACTCATCCCCGCTAAAGGGTTTATGTCAAGGTTGACCTATATAAGAACCTCAAAGATTTTATTCATCAACATTCTCTTACTCAAAAGATTTATGTATCTCAACTTGGCAAGCACATACTATAGGTGTCAATCATTTGAGCACTAAATCAAAGATTGTCCCTCTCACTTAGTAAGTTGAGCTAACTCCCAAGCATTATGGGGATTCTCCTCCTTAAAAGATTGACAAAAACTACACCACTATAGGTAGTGGGAAGAATAATCACAACAATGGAGTGAATAACCCATTTTCTAGTGGAGCTCAAAACCAAGTTATTGGATCACAACTTTCGAAGCATATTAATAGAAAGAAAAAGTTTGTCACTTCAAAACTTGTAGGTGAATCCTCCAAAGAGGTGAGAAAGCCTCGACATAATAAAACACTTCTACCTATTAGTGTTTTATCTTCCCAAGCTACTACTTGGGTAGTTTCTCCTTAAATGAACATTAGAAAGTTTTGCAGTCAAGGTTATGTAGTGGAGGAAGGCAAGTTTGTGTCAAGTAAACACTAATCCCACAACCAAACATAAATAGGAAGTTGAGTTGTTTGAAAGACTTATAAAGGAAGACTTTTTGAAGAATAGATGAGCTTGATAGTGACAACATGTCACTTGACCCATATTCCATGAATTTTCTTTCATGGAATGTTCAAGGTCTAACAGACCTAAGAAGAAATTATATCATGTGGGATACTCGATGAGGAATTCCCGAACTCAAAAATCTTTGTTGGCAAGAATTAATTATTTCAAGCTTTTTGTTTTCTCCTACATGTGTCATATGACCCAATAGCTATTTTTTCATAGTGATCATGAGCCAGGACATGATACTTTTGTTATCTTTAGTTCTTCTAATTGGTGGAAGAATTTAGTTTATCAAAATTTGTGAACCCATTTGTTGTGCTTTATGGGCCCTTGTTAAATTAACACTCTTTTGTGGTTATCAATACTTATGCTGCCAACAACAATATTGAAAAATCTAATTTCTGGCATTAGGTTGCATAATCATTTCAAACTACCTCTTGATTCATGTGGCGATTTTAATATGGTTGAGCTAGCATTTCATAAATGGAACAAACTCCCTATGCGTTGAACAATGGTGAATGAGAATCTTGGTATTGCATGCATAATAAATTGAGACTTTTGGATCCCAATGTTGGTAATCATCATTCTAATTTTTCTCTAGCACTAAAAGGGTTCTCAAGCAACGTTGTAGAATCATGTTTTCAAGTCAACCTATCTTTTCTTTTGTCAAATATTTTCACTACTAGTTGAAATGATGCCATAACATTTCCTTTCAAACCATTTTTAGATCAAGTTTTATATTTGTTATGAAATGTGTCTCAACCTTGCAATTACATACAAGGGATTGTTGATAGGTAAGCGCAGGGGGTCTGGGGGGATCATTCCTCCTGACAGGGGGTCTTGGGGTGGGGAGCGGCGGGGGAGGGTGGGCGTGCACCTTGATGAGGGCTCAGGGGCAGCGCCCCTGATAGCTAGATTTTATGTATATTTTATTATTGTAAATTTGGGTCGTTCATCATTAGGTCTCATTAGTTGATGGTCAATATTTTATTGGCTTGACTTTCCATAGAAGGAGAGTCTATTTTATGAGGGTGTTGTATTACAACTGTGTATTGTGATGTATTCTGAGAGTCTAATAGCAGTCGTGTTGCCTCTGGATCTCAAGTTGGTGATACTCTTGTGAGAAGCTTGATTTGCAAGTATATTGTAATCTTTGTGATTTTTGAATAATATATTGGGAGAATTTTGGAGTGTGGGATTTTCTCCCGAATAGGTTTTCCCCACATAAATCACTATGTTGTGGTATGCATGATATTTATGTTTATTTATATTTAAGTTTTTGTAATTGTTGTAAAGATCTATAAAGTTTTGCATTATTCTCCTCAATATCAGTTTAGGAAGTTGTTCTACTACCTTAGCTTCCTTACAAGTGGTATCAAAACATGATCACCTTTGGTTTCAATTGTGGGTTGTTGGGTTTTTTGAACTAATCTAGATTTGAGTGGGAGCTTGTGTAGAAGATACATTGTGATCTTGTTGCAAGAATTTTCAAATGGCAAGTTCATCAGGGAGAATAGAAGTGGATAATCTTTTTAGAAATAATTTTAAAATGTGGAAGCTGAAGATGGAGGATTTATTGATAGAGCGAGATCTATGGGATGTCATTGATGAGAATGTTTCAAGGCCTACGAATCCTACTATGGCTACTCAATATGATGTTATAGACCGTAAAGCCAAGGGTCTAATCAGATTGTGCTTGGTAGACTATTTTAATCAATGTCCATGAAGAGACCTTTGAACAAAAATTATGGAAGAAACTTTGTGAGATGTATAAAGCCAAATCTTTAGTGAACACAATTTTCTTGAGGAAGAAATTGTATTCCTTGAGAATGGAAGAGGGTGGATGAATTACTGACCACCTGGAAGCATTCAATATATTGGTGGCTTAATTGATATTAGTTGGTGTCAAAATGGATGAGAAGGAGAAATGTCAGATCTTGCTTTGTTCTTTGCCTAATTCATGGGTTTCTCTTGTAATGGTCATTGGGAATTGGGAATACGTCTGTTATATTGAAGATTGAAGATGTGAGATTTTTTTCTTTCTGAAGAGATGAGGAGGAAGGTATTCATCAGTGCCAAGGAGGCCCTAAATTTTCGTGGAAGACCTAAGGAAAAAGGAAAGAAGAATAAGAAGCATGATAAATCCAAGTCCAAGGGGAGATCCAAATCTCTTGGAAATTCCAAAGCTATTTGTTGGAACTGTGGTAAGCTTGGACATATTCGTAAGGAGTGCAAAGAGGAAAATAAAAAGAAAAAGAAGAGATTTGATTTTGATTCCGAGTCCAAGAAGGAAGATGGTGATGCATTCATTGCAACTTTGGCAACTTGTGCTGGTAATGATGTATGGTTAATTGACTAAGGTGCATTTTAATTTCCATATGACCTTTAATAGATATTAGTTTTTTGAATATGAAGAATTTGATAGAGGTAACATGTACTTGGGTGATGATTCTTATTTAAATATTGTTAGTCATGGTAAAAGTAGAATCGGGTTTCTTGGTGGTAGAATAAAAAAGATTAATGGTGTGTTGCATATCCCTAGATTAACATGAAATTTATTATTTGTGAGAAAACTAATAGATGTAAGTGTGCAGGTAGTATTTTCTGATGCAAGATGCAAGATGGTTAAAGGTGTTATGGTGATTGCTAGAGGTGTCAGATATGACACATTGTATAAGCTTGATGCATGCACTATTGAGTGTAATAGTACTTTTATAAAAAGAAATTATATGGAAGAGGTGAGGGTTTCAACTTTAGCAAATGGTCATGGCTTCTAGGTACCCAAGGGTGCTCTTTCTTCTGAATCAAAGTTACCTATAGAGAAAACTATTTTATGGCACCAGAGACATGAGCACATTGGAGAAAAGGGTCTAAGGACCTTGAAAAATAAAAACCTTGTTGAGGGGTTGTCTAATTGTAATCTTGAATTTGATTTTTGCGAGTATTGCATTTATGGAAAACAAAACCACATTTAGTTTTACTTGAGTTTTCATAAATCTTGTGGTGTATTGGATCTTATTCATTCTGATGTGTTTGGTTTTGTAGATGTTCCTTCAATTGGTAAATCCACATATTATGTTTTATTTATTGATGATTATAGTAGGACATGGGTGTATTTTCTAAAGAGTAAATCTGAAGTTTTTAGTCGATTTAAAGAATTTAAAGCAATGGTTGAGTTGCAAACTGGAAATAAAATAAAATGTTTAAGGATTGATAATGGTGGTGAGTTTTTCTCTAACAATTTTGATAGATTATGTAAAGATTATGGTATTCATAGAAAAAAGACAACTCTGTATTCTCCACAATAGAATGGAGTTTCATAAAGAATGAAAAAAATATTGATGGAGAAGGCTAGAAGTATGTTGAGTGGTGTTGGTATGGAACAAAGGTTTTGGGTTAGAGTTGTTGCCAGTACTTGTTATCTAATTAACAGGTCTTCTAGATTAGCTCTTGTTGATAAGATGCCAATAAAAGCATGGTCAAATCATAAGCCCACATTAATACATCTTAGAGTTTTTGGTTGCAAGGCATATGCACATGTGCCAAAGGAGAAGTGAACAAAGTTGGGGAATAAAATTGTGAAATGTATCTTCATCGAATACAATTATGATGTGAAAGGATACAAGCTTTGGGATCCTGTTGCACCAAAGGTCATATGTAATAGAAGTGTTATTTTTAGAGAAACTAAGCCTTCTTTTGTTACATTACAATCAGAACAAAGTAAACAAGAAGATGTGATTTGACTTCCTTCTATACCTAAGAAAGTTGAATCGAGGCCCACATATAGAAAAAAAGTTGAGGAGAGCTTATCTAGCTCTAAATCTTCAGAAGAGGAGGAAGAACCTCCAACTTAGCTTGTTTATAGGTATACAAGGCATAAACAACCACCTAAAAGGTATTCACCTAATGATTGGAGATATATTTTTTCTTTAAATATTAACATGGATGAACGCAGATTGGTAGAAGAGGCATTAGGTATGAATGATGCAGAATCCTAGAAGATTGCTATGGATGAAGAAATGGTAGCTTTGAAAAATACTAATACATGGGATCTTGTACCATTTCCCGAAGGAATAAAACCTATTGGTTACAAATGGGTGTTCAAGAAAAAGATTGGTTCAAATGGAGGCATTGAAAAGTACAAAGCAATGTTGGTTGTAAAAGGTTACTCTCAAGTTGATGGTGTTGGTTATGGTGAGATATTTTCTCCTATTCCAAAAATGACAACCATTAGATTTTTTCCTTATAAGCTATTGCTTATGATTTAGAGGTTGATCAAATAGATGTGAAAATTGTTTTCCTTCATGGTGATTTGGAGGAGGATATTTATATGACACAACTAGAGAACTACATGGTGAAAGGTAAAAGTAAATTGGTTTGCAAATTGAAGAAATTTTTGTATGGCTTAAAACAGAGTCCTAGGATGTGGTTGTTAGGAAAAATTTGATTGCGGAACAAATTTTCCTAATGCCAAGACTTAGAGGAGAAGAGAGATATGCCTTTAAATTTCACAAATAGAGTTCACTAAGACACACATGAAAGAAATAATGAAACTGAGAAATAAATTCAAACACACTTAGACACTAGATTTACATGGGAAAAAACTTACGGGAGAAATACCCACCACACCAAAGAAAGATCTCTTGTATTACAGTAATCAAATTACATACAAGTTACAAAATCCCTTTCTGATGACAATATAACTACAACAGCAAATTCTAGATTGTTCTTGTACAAAATATCTCACTGTTACAATGCTCTCTTTCTGCATACAATGAAATTCACAGAACAAAAAAATAACTCTCAATTATCGAACCAACCATCCAACCCAACAAAGTTCCTACTCATTACAATGTATAGCAACTCCTTCAACCAATTCGTTTTCCTCTGCAACCGGTTCAGTTCAACTTCCAACCATCGAACTGCTTAGACACCCAAACGACCTCTACCTAGTCAGCAAACGACCACTAGTTGACATACACATCAGTAGTCAATGAGTCAAAAAAATTCTCCTCTTCATACCGCACTACCGCGAGCTAGCCAACTAGTCCCCGTAGTATAGCGGTTTACCTCGCTACCGCTAGATAGACCGAAGACACCCGTGGTGTAGCGATGACCATCTCGAACTACTGCTCCGTCGTCCAAAGCTTCCCATGGTATGGCAGTGAACTGTCGAATAGACTACCAAGGCTCATCGCATCACCACTCATAGACCAATGCTTACCCCCGGTATGGTGGTGAACTGTCCAACTGTCAGACCATGAGGGTTCACTGCATCACCACCGCTCACACAATGACCACTCGCAGTATAGCAGTAACTGTGCCCCCGCAACTCACACAATGACCGCTCACGGTATAGCGATAATTGCGCCACCGCACCATGTCTCGAATTTCCTCGCTGTATTGTGGTCCCATCGCTTAACCACTACGCCCGATAAGAGGCTCCGCGGTATAGCGGTAACCGTGCTATCATGCCTCAGTGAACAGTTGCCTATAGTATGGCGATAAGGATTTAAAACATAACACTTAAGAACTTTGTTGCTCAGGGACAAATCTAGGGTCTTTTCCAGTGAGTTTGAGGCACGTTTCTCAACAATCTCCCACTTGACGAAGAACTCACTAAACCCTCTTCAATACCTGAATTCATTGAACATTCTAGACCCCAAGGCCCATCAAACTCGCACACCATCTGAACTTGTTCATGCTCACTGGCTTTGTCAATGCATCAACAACATTCTTCAGAGTATCAACCTTATCTAAACCAACCTTTCCATACTCCACCATATCTCGCACCAAGTGATACTGCACATCAATATGTTTTGTCCTGGCATGGAAAGTTGGATTTTTTTCCAAACAAATAGCACTCTGACTGTCACAATTAATAATAATCTACCCTGCATCAAAACCAATATCATAACACAATCTTCTAAGCCAAATGTCTTCCTTATATGCATGAGTTGTTGTCATGTACTCAACCTCTGTAGTAGATAAAGCGACTATAGCCTACCACTTGCTCATCCAACTAACTGCACCACCATTCATCATGAAACAATATCCACCGGTGGACCTTTTGTTGTCAATGTCCCTTGCCCAATCAAAATCTACATATCCACGAATGCTGAGAGTCCTCTGTGATTTAACCAAACAACCATGGTAACATAGAGCATATCCCGAAGTGCCCCTTAGATATATAAACACTCTTTTCACAACATCCCAATGTGTCCTTCCTGGATTTTTCATAAATCTGCTAAGAACTCCCACTGCTTGGGCAATGTCTGGCCTTGTACAGACCATTGCATACATTAAACTGCCAACCGTACTAGCATAAGGCGCTTTGGTCATGTCCTTCATCTCAGTAGGATATTTCAAACACTCTTCAACAAATAGCTTTATTCCCTGCAAAACTGGAACAACTAGTTGCTTGCAATCATTCATACCAAATCTCTCCAAAACAGTGTTAACATACTTACTCTAGTTGAGCCACAACTTTCTTCTCTTTCTATCCCTGGTTATTTCCATACCCAGAATATACCTAGCTGCACCAAGATCTTTCATTTCGAACTTTGCAAACAACTGAGATTTTAAATCATAAATCATTAACTTACTATTTCCTATGAACAACATATCATCAACATAAAGGGAAATAATAAGAACCCGGTCATTTTCAGTCTTATAGTACACACAATGATCTGATTTTGATCTTACAAATCCCAATGACAAAACATGTGTCAAACTTTTGGTACCACATCCTAGGTGATTGCTTCAAACCATACAAAGATTTTTTCAACTTGCAAACCATAATTTCTTTACCTTATTTCACAAAGTGCTCAGGCTGGGACATATAAATTTCTTCTTCAAGATCACCATGAAGAAACAATGTCTTCACATCCATTTGTTCAATCTCCAAATAATATGTTGTTGCAAGTGACGGAAGAAATCTAATAGATGTTAGCTTTGCTACTGGAGAAAAAATTTCCCCATAATCAATTCCCTCTACCTAGGAATATCCCTTTGCAACCAATCTCGCTTTATACTTCTCAATACTGCCATCTAGAACAATTTTCTTTTTAAACACCCATTTGCAGCCCATGGGCTTTCTACCTTTAGGCAATGGAACCAGATCCCAAGTTTCACTTTTTCTTAATTATGCCATTTCTTCATTCATGGCTTCCAACCAGGAATCTGAATCAGACATTTCAACTGCCTCTTTTATAGTCCTAGGCTCATCAGTATTAGTAAGCAAAGCATATGTACAACTATAATTTATCATAGAGAAGCCATACCTATCTGGTTGTTTCTTTTCATGTGTAGACCTCCTCACAGGCAAAGACTGAGGTTGTGGTTCTTCTTCTTGTTCAAAACTCTCAGAGCTGCTCGAACTCTCATCGATTTCAAGTACACTATCAATGTGTTTTTCCTCTTTTTCGGGAGTTAGAGGTATCTCAACAACATCATTCTTTTCTTCTTTTTCTTTCATCTCTGACTGCAAATCCACTGAAGAAGGTTTTAGTTCTCATAATATTACACTTCTACTGTACAATACCTTCTTAGTCATAGGATTCCAAAGCTTGAATCCTTTCACACCAAGTCCATACTCAATGAAGATACATTTTTCGGCTTTGTTGTCCAATTTAGATCTCTTCACATCTGGCACATAAACATATGCTTCGCAGCGAAAAGACACGAATATGTTTGAGAGAGGGCTTCTTACCAGACCAAGCTTCCATAGGCGTTATATCAACAAGTGTTGAAGAAGGTGATCGATTCAATAAGTAACATGTTGTAGGCATAGCCTCAGCCTAGAACGTCTGCTCCAAACCAGCATTGCTCAACATACTTCTTGCCTTCTCCATCAACATCCTGTTCAACCTTTCAACAACTCCATTTTTCTATGGAGTGTAAGGTGTTGTTTTATGCCTCTTAATCCCATTGTCTTTTCAATACCTTTCAAACTCATCAGAACAAAACTCACCGCCATTTTCAGTCCTTAGACACTTTATTTTTCTTCCAGTCTAATTTTTCGCAAGGGTTTTAAATTCCTTAAAATGACTGAACACTTCTGATTTACTTTTTTAAAAGTACACAAATGCCCTTCTCGAATAATCATCAATAAAAGAAACATAATATTTAGACTTCGATAACGAAGGAACATCCACTAGACCACACACATCAGAATGAATATAATCCATAACACAAGAAGACTTATAAGGACTAGAGTAGAATGAAACACGGTGTTGTTTTCCATATATACAATGTTCACATAATTCAAATTCAAGGTTACAATCATCAAGCCCCTCGACCAGGCTTCTATTTTTCAAGGCTTTCAAACCTTTTTCACCAATGTGATCGAGCCTTTGATGCCAAACCATAGTCTTTTCTGCAGGAAGTTTAACTTCCAAGGAATTTTCTCCAATAGGAATATTTTCATTCTTCTCTTCACGAACAACCTTCTATGACTTTGCAAAGACACTATTGCATTGAACAGCCAGTGCATCCAACTTGAATAGAATACCAATTCGGGCACCCCTAGCCAACACCATTGAGCCTCTAGTCATTTTATAGCCATTTATAGAGAATGATACTTGCACTCCAACATCATTCGGTTTGCTTACAAAAAGTAAATTTTGAGCCAGACCTGGTATATGCATTACGCCATCAATTCCCTTAAATCTTCCATTAGGAAACTGAATTCTAACTCTTCCACGACCAACTATCTCTAGAGATGAATCGCTTTCCAGATACACCTTTCCACCATCACATTCTTCATACTTAGTAAACTAGTCTCTACGAGATGTCATGTGGAATGATGCTCTGGAATCAATCATCTAGACATCATTTGATGCCCGAGTTGCCAAGGCTGCAATAAAAGAAACTGCATTGCTTTGAGAAGAATCATTGTCAGAAGAATTATTCTTTCACTTCTTTTTCTCCTCTTTGCAATCCTTTCGGATATGACCAAGCTACCCACAGTTCAAACACTTCACCTTGGACTTCTTGCTAGGAGACTTTGATCTCCCTTCTGATTTTGATTTGGACTTCTTGTCCTTTTTATTTTCGTTTTCTTTCGATCTTCCTCGAACCACAAGAGCCTCTTTCGCCATCTTAGAAGATTTCCTTCTCATCTCTTTTGATAATAGAGAAGCATCCACATCCTCTATCTTGAAAGTGGTTGTCGTGCTCCCAATAACCATCACCAAGTTATCCCAAGAGTTTGGCAAAGAACATAACAAGAGCATACAACAATATTATTCTTCAATCTTCACACCTACAGATGTTAACTGAGCAATCAACATGTTAAAGGTATTTAAATGATCAGCAATAGATGTTCCTCCCTCCATCTTCAAAGAGTGAAGCTTCTTCCTCAAGAACAACTTATTTACCAAGGACTTGCCCTGATAAATACCTCCCAATCTTTTCCACAACGAAGAGGCAGTCTTCTCTTCATGAACGTTCAGGAGAATAGAGTCTGCCAAATAGAGTCTTATCAACACTTTTTCTTTTCGATCTGCGAGGTCGCAATCTTCTTGCTTCATGGTTGTAGGTTTTGTTCCAGACACAACAATCCAAAGATCACGATCCACCAACAGGTCTTCCATGTTAAGTTTCCACAACTCAAAATTGTTGCCATTGAATTTCTCAATTTCAATCCTTCTAGATGTACTTGTTGTTGCCATCTCAATCTGTAATTTGACAAATTTCAAGACTTCTACAAAACTTCCACTGAATAGAAATTGACACAAAAAACCAACCTACCTACAAGGATAACACAACCAGCTAGGCTCTGATACCACTTGTTAGGAAAAAATCGATTGCAAAACAAATTTTCCTAATGCCAAGGCTTAGAGGAGAAGAGAGATATGCCTTTAAATTTCACAAATACAGTTCACTAAGACACACATGAAAGAAATAACAGAACTGAGAAATAAATTCAAACACACTTAGACACCAGATTTACGTGGGAAAACCCTTACGAGAGAAAAACCCACCACACCAAAGAAACATCTCTTGTATTATATTAATTGAATTACATACAAGTTACAGACTCCCTTTCTGATGACAATATAACTACAGTAGAAAATTCTAGATTGTTCTTGTACAAAATATCTTATTGTTACAATGCTCTCTTTCTGCATACAATGAAATTCACAAAACAATAGAAAAACTCTCAATTATTGAACCAACCATCCAACCCAATAAATTTCTTTCTCATTACAATGTATAGCAACTCCTTTGACCGATTTGGTTTCCTCTACAACCGGTTCAGTTCAACTTCCAACCGTCGAACTGCTCAGGCACCCAAATGACCTTTGCCCAGTCAGCAAACGACCACTAGTCGATGTACACATCAATAGTCAATGAGTCAAAACTTTTCTCCTCTTCATACCGCGCTACCGCGAGCCAGCCAACTAGTCCTCGCAGTATAGTGGTTTACCTCGCTATCGCTAGACAGACTGAAGACACCCGCGATGTAGCGCTGACCATCTCGCACTACCGCTCTATCGTCCAAAGCTTCCCGTGGTATGGCGGTGAACTGCTAAACAGACTACCAAGGCTCACCACGTCACTGCTCACAGACCAATGCTTACCCATGGTATGGCGATGAACTGTCCAACTGCCAGACCATGAGGGTTCACCACGTCACCGCCACTCACACAATGACCACTCACAGTATAGTGATAACCGCACCACCGTAGCTCACACAACAACCGCTCGCGATATAGCGGTAACCACGCCACTGCACCATGTCTTGAATTTCCTTGCGGTATCGCGGTTCCACCGCTTAACCGTTGCGCCCAATAAGAGGCTCTATGGTATAGCGGTAACCGTGCTACCACGCCTCAGTGAACAATCGCTCGCGGTATGGTGGTAAGGACTTAAAACAGAACACTTAAGAACTTTGTTGCTCGGGGATAGAACTAGGGTCTTTTCCAGTGAGTTTGAGGCACGTTTCTCAACAGTGGTACCATAAATTTGATACATGTGTGTTGAGTTTTGGATTTGAGCATTCTAAATCTGATCATTGTGTTTATTATAAAATTGATGGTGATCGTTTCTTGTTTATTGCATTATATGTTAATGATATGTTATGTATTAGTAAAGGGAAAGGTATGATTTCATAACTGAAATCTCAACTTGTTGCTAAATTTGAAATGAAAGACCTTAGTGTATCTAGACACATTCTTGGGATTGAAATTAAAAGAGATAGAGTGAACAAAAAGCTATGGCTTGGCCAAAGTAAGTATTTCAATTCAATTTTAAAGAGGTTTCATATGCAAGATTGTAGACCATTGTGTGTTCCTTTTTCAGCTGGAACAAATTTATCTATTCCAGATTGTCCAACATCCCCATCAAAGATGGAAGACATGCGAAAATTTCTTTACCAAAGTGTAGTTGGAAGTCTGATGTATGTTCAAGTTTATACTAGACCAGACATTTCCCAAGTAGTGGGAGTTCTTTCCATATATATGTCTAATCCTGGTAGAGTTCATTGGGATGCAATCAAAAGATTTCAAATTTTTGTGCGGTACTTCAAAGTATTCCTTGTGTTATCATAGTAATATGATTGAAGATGATATTTCCCTTGATATTCATGGTTATGTGGATTCAGACTAGGCGGGTGATGTTGATAGTAGACGATCCACCAATGCTTACGTGTTTACTTTATTTGGAGGTACAATTAGTTGGATGAGTAAGCGATAGATTGTGGTTGCTTTGTCCACTATAAAATATGAGTATATGGTAGCTACTCATGCTTGTAAATAACCCATTTGGCTTAAGAGACTATGTTCATATATTGGAATAAAACAAGGTACAGTGATAATTTATTGTGATAGTTAGAGTGTGATATTTCTAGCTAAGAACCAACTATTTCATGCTAGGACCAAACACATTGATGTACATAGTATCATTTTATTAGAGATATGGTTGAAGATGGTAGGTTGAAGGGGACGAAATTGGACCACTCACTTGCGAGCGCCTTGTGATTCCGTGATTCTCTCTTCACGGTGTGTTCTACTATGATGTATATATGCATGTTCAATATATGCCTTGTTTATAGGTTTGCAGGTATAGGACATCGACTTCACCTGGTTTCACAGGTTTGAGCATGTCCATTGCCCAACGATAATGTTGATTGAGAGATAGTAGCTAGGATTCCTGTGTCAAGCCACCACCCTAGTCATAGTGTGTCGTCGGTTCTAGTTGGTTTTGTTTTTGTTTTTTAAATGTTGTTCAATTTTGCCTTGAAATTATTTATGTTGCAAAGTTTTTAAAAGGAAAATAATGGATTTAAATATCTTAGTTGATTATTAAATTAATCTGGTTTATTATGTTAGAAGATGGTAATTAATTAATTAATTTAATCTAATTGGTAAAATAATTTAATCTTAGGATTATATTATTTAATTAATTAATTAAATTAGTTGAATTAAGTTAAATTAGAAATGCTAAGTATTTTAGAAATTTTTAATTTTTTAAATTTTTAAATAATATCTTGAGGATTTGGTGCAATTTGGTTTTGAAAGATATTTTGCTTTCAACATGTGTTGGAAAATATTGATGAGGGTTGTTGGGAAAATTTATTCATAGAGAAATTTTTGGCTGTAATTATGTGAGGTGAGAAGCTTCTTCACAGAAAGAGAGAGGATATTTGGTGGGGAAAAGGTTTTAGAAATAATTTTTTTGGTCATTGCATGCTTTTGGTGGAAATTTTGGAAAAATATACAATCTCGGGAAAGTTTTTGTGTTCTGGAGGAAGCCCTGGTTGATTTGGGGGAAAAAAAACTTGGATCTATGGAGGAGGCGCTACGGAAATTCACATCTTCTCAGGCGTTGGACTTCAAGTTCCTCTTTCAATTCTAGTTAGTTTCTTATTGGAAAAGTTTCTTAGTTTAGATTACTGTTTGGAAAAAGATTTTCTGTGCATATTGTAAAGATTTTGAGTTGTAAAAATTGAAAATGTCGTGTGTGAAATTTTCTATGAAAACGAAATCCTCTGTAGAATGAAACCTTCTATTGAATCTACGGCAAGTTTTAAATTGGGATTATTGTAAACAAAGAAGAAACCAGAAGAAAATATTAGGGATCTGGAAATTGGGAAAAAATTAGACTCTCTGTAGGAATTCTTCTATAGGATTAAGGCTCTCGAGAAATATCTTGTAAAAGTGTCTGTAAGAATTTTATTGTTCTTTCTCTTTTAGATTTGTTGTTTGGGAAAATTTAAAAGAAACCTCTGTGTTTTTATTTGAGAAGTTCGTCTGTAGAAATATCTCTGTAAAATTGGTGAAATTTCCATGTAGATGACTATTCTTGATAATATTTGCTCGATTAGAGCATTTGAATGGAAATTCTTCACATATATATATATATATATATATATTTATATGTTTATCTATATTGAAATGTGTTGTTAAAAAAAAACCCTTTACGGTTTTCCGTACGACGTTCTAGTTTTGACAATCGCTGAATTTTTTCATTTATTGAAATGTGTTTTTTGTTTGGTATTTAGGGGGGGTTGGGGAGGCGTTGCCCCCTCTGTCGCCCCCATAAGGGGACGACGTTGTGGAGGCAATGCCTCCACGGTCCCTCCCCACTCTCCTTGGGCCGTGCCCATGGTTGGGCTCGGTTGTGTTTACACAACCATCCTAACCATGGTCGCTAGTATGTAACCATTGTGCTTTATGAAATTTTGATTTCGTTTGATTATTTTTATAATAAGAATTTAATTTGGCCTCGAACTTTTGGACGGCATATTTTATTATATGTTGAATTTAATATATTTATTATATATATTGTGCATAAATAAATATATATTAGTATATATATATATTAATGTGTATGTGTTTATGTATATATATATGTATAATATAAATATATATATATATATATACTTTGTAATCAATTAGGAAATTGGATTTGGTTTTAATATTTAAATTATATATAAATATGCATATATAATTATGTGTATATTCTATATATATATATATATATATATTGATTTTATTTAATTGATTTTAATAGATAGGTGCATGCAATATATGCACAGGTAGAAGATTTGGTTGATAAAATCTTTTAGTAAAAATTGTTAATTATTTAAAAGTACTCGAGGAATTGAAGTATAGATTAGTTAGATTTTTCCTTCTTTGTTTGTAAAGGGAATTTATTTACTTGGACAATTTCTTAAGTATAAATTACTGAAAGGGGAATTAGATTTAATATATCTGAAGAGTAGTTTTATTTCCTTGTTTAATTGCCTTTGTAACAAACTTCCTCTGTTCACTTTTTGGGAAATTGGTTTAGATGTGTTATAACACTTCCAATTATGTTATTAGTTTTGAGGGTTGTTGTCTTTTCTGTCAGCCCTTTGAATTCCCTTGGGTAGTGCGTTCAGTTGAACCCAGTGAGTCACCTGATTTCCACAAATGGGGATGTGATGTCATTTATCTTTGGATGGGGATTGAATATCCGTAGTGTGCACTAGTTACCTTAGGTTGTGGATTTTTTCCACATGTTGTCTATAGGGAAGTGACTCATGATGGGGGTCGGGGCCTAGGAAGGTTTACCAAGGTAACCCATGAGGCTTTGATAGAACACTTCTCTTATGACAATGGTTTGTGTCTTTGGTTCAGTTGACATAATTATTTTAATTCTGGAAGCAATGTACCAACGTATTAGTGATGTACTTGTGTTTGGTTAAATTTTGTCATGTGATAGCCTATGTCTAGTGATAGATGGTCTTGCCTAGGGAACCTTGTTACTGTCTCCTAGCATGGGGAGTGGGCCTTTGGGTACCACTTGGTTCGATGGAACGTGCACCTTACTCTGTTGGGTCCCTTATTTTGTTTGTGATGGTGAGATCTTCCAATTGTAGAGCTCATGGATACCTTTGATATGTTCCTTTCATTTAATGTATTGTGTCAGTTGACACTTGTATCTATATTACTCCTCAATTTTGTGTTTGAGGAGGTCTCATGTAATTTGTAACACTTATGTATGATCTTCCTCATTCTGGGAATGAGCGTTGTAATCATTATTTGAAAATTGATGTAATCTTTGGATCTTGATGTATTTCTATTCTATGTGATGCAATTTTAATGCTTAGTATGTATACACATTAAATCATGTTTAGTAATGGGGTTGGGGCCCTAGCTCGGTTGGCTAAATCTTTGCTGTTGCAGGAGGTTGGTCACGAGGTCTAGTCTCCCCACCCCCCGTGGTACCAGAGGGCGTGTCGCGCCAACGCCGGCGGTCACGTTAAAATTTTTACCAGGCACACTGCAGTTTATAGGGGGTCGTGCTACCTGATTCTTGCAGTCTAATTAAAAAAAAAAATCATGTTTAGTAATTAATTATTTGCTATGAATGAGTTTATGTTTATGTATGGGAATCAGTTGTAACCTTGAAGATATGGAAGGCAGTGTTTTAGGGATGCCAGTAAATGGTATTTATCTAAAAAAATTTCATTAGTCACATGCCCTTAGAGGATGTTTGTGATAGTGTAGTGCATCTTTCATGTTAATATTGCACTTTAAAAGAAAAAAAATTATACGCTTCCATAGTTGTTGCAACTTCCTCTAGGGTTTCGTGGCAGGGCATTACACATGGTCTCAAAGCCCCAGGTTCATACACTGGGTACTCTGGGTACATTTGAGTCCACTATGTTGTCCTTGTGTATCAGTTAGTGGAGTTGTTAAGTGATCATAGTTTTTATGGCTTTGACATTTAGCATGATGTGCTCTATGGAAAAGAGAAGAGTGAAAGAAAATTGGTAAAAGGTTATGGATGTAAATTAGTAGTGATAAGTATCACATGGGTTATGGAAGTGGATGTAATTTTGGAGTTATGTATGTAATTGTATCCCCTGTAAATGTGATGAACCTATAATTATGCTTTGGTTGAGTGTTGTGAATACCCCGTACTTTCTTTGTGTGTCCATGGGATGGTGATACTGGGTACCCATCCATGGGGAAAAGTTGCATTTTGGTGTGGGATTAACCATACCATTATGTGTGTTTGCATGTTTGTTACTTGATTGAGGGCCAACCCAGGTGTGATTGAAACTTATACATATAAGAGTAACCAAAAGTTAGTTTCATAGATTCTTTTTCTTTTGGTTCTCTAGCCCCTCAATCCGTGAAGGGATAGTAGCAGCCACAAAGTTCCTTGGGTGGAGTGTGTGTAGCATACGCATATTGCGGCATAGAGCGATCTCGGCTTAGCCGATCCCGAGGAAACGTACCCACTACTTTCCCTTATGATGGATTAGGATACTTGATCCATATGTGTTAGCCCAATCCCCATAGATTTGAGTACAACAACATAGATTTGTTAGTATATTCATGGTCGTTCATAGAGACATTGATCTGGCATTATTGAGTAAACCTCATCCGTATGAGAGGTGAAGCTTAGGTAGCCCCATATTGATATTATTGTTTTTGCATTATATATATACTGTACATCTGCATGTGCTCCAATATGATGTAGATATGATGCCACACCTCACTGATGTTTCGACAGAGTTGGTGATGATGTTGTGATATACTGTATTTGCACGTGTTTCGACATGAAGCAATAGATACGATTCCACATCCCAATAATGTTCTGACATAGTAATGGTGATGATGTCATGTTACACGATTTTACATGCATAGACACGTGAAGGTACATTATGAGATTGTGTTATGATAGCCTACTTGTTTGATGAGCGTTATGGGGCCTCGCACACTTGTAGAGGGATACTCATGGTTGCTTCGATAGTGTTTGGTCATATAGCATATGAGTAGATCCTAGCCATGTATACCTCTGGCTACAACGAGTACTTGTGTGTGCCTTCTCCATGAGGTATCACTATGCGGGGTGTGTTATGTGCATGCCTAATTCCACGGAGCCACAGACACACTACCATATGGCAAATGACCAGTGTGTGCCTTCTCCGACTGGTGTATGACCATGTCGAGTGATGACGTGATAGTAATGGAGTGCACTTTGGGTCATGTGGATGGTGCTCTCACTCTGCATCACATGAGGGCTATTATTATAGTCGGTTGGTGTTTCCTCCTTCCTCATTTGGTGGCTAGTATCTAGTCACATAGTGTTGTACAATATAATTTTAAAGATTGTGGATTTTCTTTATGGTTATTGATAATTTTTTGTTGATTGTGAAGGCTGACACCTTGTTATATTTGATTGTGATGGTTTAGCCACACCTTGTGATCTTATTTTCTTATAAACCTCGTGGTTATATTTGATTTATTGCTGAAATTGTGCATATTTATTGCCTTATTTTTGAAATTGAACTTTAATTTTCTCTTCTTTATGATCTTGGTGGCTAAACTAGTTTGTCTTTTTTGTTTTAAATGTCGGCAATGTGTCATAATGTGAATCCTCTCCAAGGATGTATGAGGTGGACTTGGTGATTGTATACGAGGAAGAAGACATAGGGAACATTGAGGATGCGAGTATGTGAGGATGTTATACAGCTAGGACCCACTACCCACCTATGTGTGATGACTATCTCTTGGTGGCTAATCACCTTATACAACAAGAGACATGTCATGGTGGTCTTGATTGGATGGTCTCACCATGTGTGTGGCCTAACATCATCAAGACATTGATTGTGGTGTATGGATTATGTGAGATGGATATTGTTTCTTGGCTCATGGATTATGTATCATGGATTAGTATGCTACCTTCTGGTGTCCATATGGACCCACGTGTGTCCATGTGTTGTGATTTTTGGTGATGTGTATTGGTGTGTATGTGTAGAATGTATGTTAAATCATGGATATGGTCCTTGATTTATGAGTTTCTATATTTTAATTTTGACTTTTGGTTGTGACTCCTTTCTTGGGTGGTGTGTATAGGATTCCTAGGAGAGGTGGTCGTGGAGTCGATCATCTGAACTCTTCTTTTTGAGTCCCCATGAGAAGGACCATGTGGAGCACCTAGGTCCTCAGTTATGTTCTTTGCTTGAGGATTTTCTTACCCAACTAGGCCCTAGACAGGAGTGTGGTACGCAACAACAATACAAGTTGAATCTAAGAGTAAGGTTTCACAACCTCATCATGGTGGTAATGGTTCTCAATCTAGAAAGAACCAGAACTGGTGGCATAATAAATGCAACCGTCAGGAGTGGCTGACACAGAGTGCACAGGCTGCAACGGGTAGAGGTACAGGATGTTACACTTGCAGCTAACAGGGCCACATAGCTAGACAATGTCCTCAGAGGAATACACCTGAATTTAGTCAGAGGTCGGTGGCTATGTAGCCAACAAGGAGTGATGTAGGAAGGACCCATGGAATGAGTGCAACAGTTGTTCATTGTTGGGTAGAGAATCAAGGCACAAATGTGGAGATTACTGGTAGTGGACAGGCAGCTGATTTGGGAGCTCATGGAAATCCTGTGGTACAAGAGGATGAGGAAGTGGCTTCAGTGTTGTTTTCTCTGCATTGGCACTTGTTATGATAGGTTATGTGTTTTGAGACTTTGTTGGTGGTTGTTTCACCATGTTGGTTGTTTGGATTGGCAGTTTATTTGGCTTAGAGGATTATGAATCTAGTTACTCTTGTTTTTATGTTGATGTATGAAGTTATTCAGATTTGGAACAATTTGATAATGTGTTATCTTATGGATTTTGTACTATGTGTGTTTGCAGGCTTCTAGGTGTAAGCCTAACCTTGGGGGCAGAATGTAACACCCCTCCATTTTGCTCTTTGTATCAGATAGTGTTCTACTTTGTTATGCTTTGTTTTATGTTAATACCTTGACTTTGATAAACTACGATGCTTGAATATTGTTTGATCACAAACTATAGAGTGATGTGGATTTTATGTTATGATGTGATGGTACTTTATTCAGATGTTATTATTATATCATGCTTTGGATTAGCATAGTGGTTATTTGAAATAATAGTGTTATATGCTCTTGAATAGATTATTAATGTTAGATTCGTCAGTTTTGTGATATTGTATTGGTGAAGGGGACAAAATTGCACCACTTTCTTGTGAGTGCCCTGCGATTCTATGATTCTCTCTTCACAGTGTGTTCTATTATGATGTATACATGCATGTTCGTTATATGCCTTGTTTACAGGTTTGCAATTACAGGACATCGACTCCACCTAGTTTCACAAGTTTGAGTGTGTCCATTGCCCAACAGTAATGTTGATTGCGAGATAGGAGGTAGGATTCTTGTGTCAAGCCACCACCCTATTCATAGTGTGTCATCAGTTCTAGTTGGTTTTGTTTGTTACATGTTCAATTTTTCCTTGAAATTATTTATGTTGCAAAGTTTGTAAAAGGAAAGTAATGGATTTAAATATCTTAGTTGATTATTAAATTAATCTGGTTTATTATGTTAGAAGATGGTAATTAATTAATTAATTAATTTAATCTAATTGGTAAAATAATTTAATCTTAGGAGTATATTATTTTATTAATTAATTAAATTAGTTGAATTAAGTTAAATTAGAAATGCTAAGTATTTTAGAAATTATTAAATATTTTAATTTTTAAATAATATCTTGAGGATTTGGTGCAATTTGGTTTTGAAAGATATTTTTCTTTCAACATGTGTTGGAAAATATTGATGAGGGTTGTTGGGAAAATTTATTCATGAAGAAATTTTTGGCTGTAATAATGTGAGGTGAGAAGCTTCTTCACGGAAGGAGAGAGGATATTTGGTGGGGAAAAGGTTTTAGAAAGATTTTTTTTGGTCATTGCATGCTTTTGGTGGAAATTTTGGAAAAATATATAGTCTCAGGAAAGTTTTTGTGTTCTAGAATTTTATTGTTCTGGAGGAAGCTCTGGTTGATTTAAGGAAAAAAAAACTTGGATCTGTGGAGGAGGCGCTATGGAAATTCACGTCTTCTTAGACATTGGATTTTAAGTTCCTCTTTCAATTGTAGTTAGTTTCTTATTGGAAAAGTTTCTTAGTTTAGATTACTGTTTGGAAAAAGATTGTCTGTGCATATTGTAAAGCTTTTGAGTTGTAAAAATTGAAAATGTTGTGTGTGAAATTTTCTGTGAAAAGGAAATCCTCTGTAGAATGAAACCTTCTGTTGAATCTATGGAAAGTTTTAAATTGGGATTATTGTAAACAAAGAAGAACCCAGAAGAAAATATTAGGGATCTGGAAATTGGGAGGAAATTCGACTCTCTGTAGGAATTCTTCTGTAGGATTAAAGCTCTCGAAAAATATCTTGTAAAAGTGTCTGTAAGAATTTTATTATTCTTTCTCTTTTAGATTTGTTGTCTAGGAAAATTTAAAATAAACCTCTTTGTCTTTATTTGAGAAATTCGTCTATAGAAATATCTCTGTAAAATGGTGAAATTTTCCTGTAGATGACCATTTTTTATAATATTTGCTCGATTAGAGCATTTGAATGGAAATTCTTCATATATATATATATATATATATATATTGGAGTGTATATATATATAAATATATATTTTTATATGTTTATCTATATTGAAATGTGTTGCTAAAAAAAACCCTTTACAGTTTTCTGTACGACGTTATGGTTTTGGCAATCACTGAAATTTTTCGTTTATTGAAATGTGTTTTCTTTTTGTATTTGCGGGGGGGGGGGGTTTGGTGAGGCGCTGCCCCCAGGGCCGCCCCCATAAGGGGACGACATTGTGGAGGTAGTGCCTCCAAAGTCCCTCCCCACTCTCCTTGGGCCCCATGGCTGGGCTCAGCTGTGTTTACACAGTTGGCCCAGCCATGGTCGCTGGTATGTAACCGTTGTGCTTTATGAAATTTCAATTTCGTTTGATTTTTTTTACAATAAGAATTTAATTTGGCCTCAAAATTTTGGACAGCGGATTTTATTATATGTTGAATTTAATATATATTTATTATATATATATTGTGCATAAATAAATATATATTAGTATATATATATATATATATTAATGTTTATGTTTTTATGTATATATATGTATAATATAAATATATATATACTTTGTAATCAATTAGGAAATTGGATTTGGTTTTAATATTTAAATTATTTATATATTAGTAAATGTATATGTAATTATATATAATTATGTGTATATTCTATATATATATATATATATATATATATATATATATATATATATATATATATATATATATATATATATATATATATATATATATATATATATATATATATATATATATATATATATATATATTAATTTTATTTAATTGATTTAATAGATAGGTGCATGCAATATATGCACAGGTAGAAGATTTGGTTGATAAAATCATTTAGTAAAAATTATTAATTTTTTAAAAATACTCGAGGAATTAAAGTACAAATTAGCTAGATTTTTTCTTCTTTGTTTGTAAAGGGAATGTATTTACTTGGGCAATTTCTTTACTGTAAATTACTGAAGGGGGAATTGGATTTAATATATCCGAAGAGTAGTTTTATTTCCTTGTTTAATTGCCTTTGTAAGAAATTTCCTTTGTTCACTTTTTGGGAAATTGGTTAAGATGCGTTATAAGACTTCCAATTGTGTTATTAGTTTTGGGGGTTGTTGTCTTTTTTGTTAGCCCTTTGAATTCTCTTGGGTAGTGCGTTCAGTTGAACTCAGTGAGTCACCTGGTTTCCATGAACGGGGATGTGATCTCATTTATCTTTGGATGGGGATTGAATATTTGTAGTGTGCACTAGTTACCTTGGGTTGTGGATTTGTTCCATGTGTTGTCTATAGGGAAGTGACTCATGATAGGGGTTGAGGCCTAGGAAGGTCTGCCAAGGTAACCCATGCGTCTTTGAGAGGACGCTTCTCCTATGACAATGGTTTGTGTCTTTGGTTTAGTTGACATACTTAATTATTTTAATTTTGGAAGCAATGTACCAATGTATTAGTGATGAACTTGTATTTGGTTAAATTTTGTCATGTGATAGCCTGTGTCTAGTGGTAGATGGTCTTGCCTAGGGAACCTTGTTACTGTCTCCTAGCACAGGGGGTGGGCCTTCGGGTACCACTTGGTTGGGTGGAACATGCCCCTGACTCCATTGGGTCCCTTCTTTTGTTCGTGATGATGAGATCTTCCAGTTGGAGAGCTCGTAGATACCTTTGATATGTTCCTTTCATTTAATGTATTGTGTTAGTTGACACTTGTATTTATATTACTCCTCAATTTTGTGTTCGAGGAGCTCTCATGTAATTTGTAAAACTTATGTATGATCTTCCTCATTCTGGAATGAGCATTGTAATCATTATTTGAAAATTAATGTAATATTTGGATCTTGATGTATTTTTATTCTATGTGATGCAATTTTAATGCTTGGTATGTATGCACATTAAATCATGTTTAGTAATTAATTATTTGCTATGAATGAGTTTATGTTTATGTATGGGAATCATTTGTAACCTTAGTCATGTGCCCTTAGAGGATGTTTGTGATAGTGTAGTGCATCTTTCATGTTAATATTACACTTTAAAAGAAAAAAATTGTATGCTTTTGTAGTTGTTGCAACTTCCTCTAGGGTTTCGTGGCGGGGCATTACAGTCGAAGATGGCAGGGTGAAGCTAGTTAAGGTAGATACTTTGATGAATGTTATTGATTCTTTAACTAAGCTTGTGAGCACATAGAATTTCATATGGTGTTTAGAATCTACGGGCCTTTTGGCCCCTAGCAATTAAGAGATGATGTTTATACTCCCTCTTGTTGCTCTTGCAATGTGTTTGACAAGTAGGAGATTTGTTAGGAAATGTGTCTCAACCTTGTAATTACGCAAGGTACTCTTGATAGGTAAGCATGGGGGATGTGGGCAGGGGGGAGGTGGGCAGGGCTACCCCCCCACGAGGGGTCCAAAGGGATCATCCCCCAACAAGGGGTTGGGGGCCACGCACCTCGATGGGGGCTCGGTGGAAGCACCCCAAAAGCCAAATTTTATGTATATTTTATTATTATAAATCTGGATCGTTCATCATTAGGTCTCAGATTTGACGATTGATATTTTTTATCTTTAATTGCCTTAGAAGGCCCTATTTTATGATGATGTATTACAGCTGTGTATTATGGTATATTCTAACATTCTGATAGCGGTCATGTCTCTAGATCTCTAGTTGGTGATACTCCTATGAGAAGCTTGCTCTACAAGTATATTGCAATTTTTGTGATTTTTGAATAATCTATTGGGTGGCTTTTGGAGTGGGGTTTTTCTCTCGAAAGAGTTTTCCCCACATAAATCATTGTGTTGTAGTATGCATGATATTTATGTTTATCTTTGTTTAAGTTTTTTTAATTGTTGTAAAGATCTATAAAGTTTTGCATTACCCTCCTCTCAAGATTAGTGTAGGAAGTTGTTTTGCTACCTTAGCTTCCTTATAATATTAAATAGCAATCAATCACATCTAATGTGGAAAATTTATAGTTTTTCTCAATATATCATTGTTGAATCATAAACCCACTCTTATGCACATTCAACATATCTAAAATCTAGAGCCACATCCTCGCCATAAGATTGGATAGATTCAATGATATAATGATTTCATCGAGCATAATTCTCACTTTTTATGCTTCAGTGGGCACCAACTAGGAATTTTTCATTTTTCTTCATATAAGGTCACCACCTCAAAGCTCCATTGTGCCTTTGTTGAGTTGAAAGAGAAACCATTATGCCTTCTCTGCAACTACGAGTGAGCAATCTTTGGCAACAAAAGAAAATGCTAATAATCATACAACTCAAAAGGCTAAAATTAAAGAATGTCCTCACTAGTTCAAGATTGGAGACAAGGTCTCCAAAGGAATTTTTAATCCTTGTGTTTTTTTCATGTTTCCCAAAAAATCAAGCATCTCAAAGAAGGCCATCAACTTCTTATAGAGCTTCCTAACATTCTCCAAGCCTTTTTTTTTCATTATCAATAATTCTTCAAAGCTCAAGATCCTTCTCTTGAGCAAGTATGTTCCCTCCAACAATGCATGAGTGTGGTCACTTATTAGCTTTTCACTTTGTAATGGTTTGTATGTGACCAACTACTCGCCTAAGATAATCTTAATGAGGTGGCTTTCACTATGGATAATAACAAAGCTTTAGGGTGTAATCAATTACCCTATTAATAATAGAAATCTTTGTGGAACATTATTGGTCTAGATATTTTCTAGGTCTATTTGAAAGCATATAATTCTTTCTCTCTTAGAAATTATAAATAAATAAAACATTATATCCATGAGTTGTTTTGGAAAACTAGAAATCATATACAATTGGTAGCTAATCATGTTGTTGAATGTTTCAATGAAATTATTTTCAAATCCCTCATAATCGTTCTCATCCCAAAATATATATCACTATAATGTTGTTTATTAATTATTGAATTATCTTTTTCATGCTTTATTTCTTGTGTCACACACGTCTCTTATTGACAATCCTTTACAAAGAAGAGTAATTGGTTGCACATTAGGTGGTTCCTCTTTTATTTAATATGCAACCTCAACATGCAATTTCATATAATATCCTTGACATTTATTATCTCATATATAAGATCTTGACCAAGTTTATGTTTTAATGCAATGCATCTATCTATAAAATTTTCATATGTTTTGATATGAATAAAATCATTTAGATCTATGTGGTGTAACCTAAGAAATATCCATTGGCTTGAAAAGAGGTAAGGTAGTGAGATTGTGTTGCAAAATTTGTTCTAATATAACATGTGTAGTCTCTTGTAATGTAGAAAATTCTCTAAATCCCCTTGAAAATTATTTGTTCATGATACTCATCATTAGGTACTTCATTTATCCTTATTATATGAATGCAAAAAATAATCTAGAAATGTGTTGATATAAAATAAAATATTTAATAAAGCTTGCACAAATTTACATGCAATGGAACACAACTCTAAAGTGAATGATGAGGCATGTAATAGACTTAGATATTGGACATTCTAAGTAAACCATACATTAATATATTTTGGATTTTATCATCTAAGTTATAACTTACATGTTAGTAGCTAATGCTTGAAATCATGATATGTAATCTATAATTAGTTATCTATTATTTTTCTTGTTTATATTTTATGAGGTCAAGAGCATAAATATTATGTTTAATATTATAATAAAAATGTTTAAGAAATCACTACAAATTCTCAAAGGAAATTATATAACATGTGGAAATGAACAAAACCATATAAGTGCATGACCACTCAAACTTGATGGGAACACCTTAGCAAGAAATTGGTCCTCATTTAAATAAGGATGACACATAACTTGGAAGTATTGTAAATATTATAATAGATATCCTTTGTCATCATATTTTATAAAACAAGGTGCCACAAATCTACTTGGTGAAGAATAAGTCAAATTTTCATGTACCAAAGGAATTTGAAATATTTTTATTTAAATGCTTAATCTTGATCATAAATGTACCTTTTAGATACAAATATAACTAACAAGGTAGTTCTCATAAGATTAAATATGACTCTCAGCATGTCCCATATCTATGTATGTGTATGCATATCATATGTAATATTGGGAGAATGTGTATTATCGACTAATGACACATTCTCTTCACATATAACAAGTAAAAATTGTAAGAGGTTCTCATGGCATTCATCTTATTTAGGTATAGTTAAATTAGGTGAAAGATAATATGTATGATGAGGTACTCTATAAATACTCAAAGATATTTCATACAAAATAATTAATGGATTCAAAGGAGTGTTTTCATAAAAAAATGGTATATCATCATGATACATAGAAGAACCATGGGATACACTATGGAAGGGACACTAGAAGGGGAATAATGATAATCATGAGAAAAACATGGTCTAGGAAAAATAGTAAAATTATCCATTAAAGAACATGACAAAGCACATAATGACATGTATAAGAAGCATAATATGAATTAAACCATGGCTTAGCTCTATATATAAAATTATCACCAAAGGAATGTATCAAAGTGTAATCTACCTAAGGATATAGTATTATAGTGTATTAGGTAGTAATAAATAATGTATTGAGGTGCATATTCTTTGTAAGTCATCCCAATAGTTCATTAAAATAGTATTTATTGCACATGTGTCGGTAAGTGGTAGCAATAGATAGTTGAGTAGTATATAATAAAGGCAAGAGATTCATATGAGATACGTCAAGAGTATTGTATGTATTGAATCTCATATTGAGATAGTGTGGAGCGACTTCCTTCTAATAAAAATCATTGAATGGTGTTGCCAAAACCTTAGGATTTTATTCTATATTATAAATACAATTATTTATATTATTAAATTGTGGGAACTATCATATGTTATCTGAAGTGTTTCTATTATTTTTATGTAGGTTCAATACAAAGTACAATGATCATGGATATAATTATAAAATCAAGATAATAATGATATAACATAGAATTGCATAGCTTCAATTCCACTAAATAGCTTTATCATATTAGGTGTATTAAAAGAGAATGTTCATAATAAAACACATCATCATGAAACAAAGAGTTTTCAATCACAGTATGGGAAGATAAACATAATTATCACTATTTCAATCATTAAACATATCAGCAATATACCATGAGCAAAAATATAGAGAAGAGGAATCATCATGAACTAAAATAGGGGAAATGACCTCTTGTGAAGGTGAACAAGACATCACTAGTGATAGGAGAAGTAAAATCATCATAGATATCATGATTAAGATAATTAAATCATAGATGGGTAATCTAAAATCAATAAGTATATCACTAAACACAGGTAAAGGTGCATTAGAATTATATGTAGGTGAATATAAAATATTTGTATCTACATAATTGTAATATTTAAGATAAAGGTGTATGAGAGAGGAACATGGGAGAAAATACATATTTGTAAAATAAATATTACCATGAAATAGAGAAGGAATATGATTTATAGGTATACCATCCTCATGATCACACATACCACTATCATTAGCCAAAAAAAAGGTAGAAGCAATACGAGGCTCATGGATAAATGTAATATTGTGTGTAAGAGAAAGGAAAATTACTAACAAACTATATGGAGGAAAAATAATATATATTATGGAACAAAACCTCCATAGAAAAGAAATTACCATCCATACAATAAAAATACTTTAGTGCATCAAGCATAGCAGGATCATGCATCATAAAATATTGGAACATGTCAAACTAAAAACGTATTAGCCAAGGAAAACGATTGAGGAAGATGGACATAATGATGGATGATGCAAGAGCATCTGAGTGCACTCTCAATCTTGCACACCTAATTTTTTTAATCTTTTTATTTGATTTTTCTTGGTGTTTGTGTTTTATAGGCATGAATATCATTTTTATTTAAATTTATTCTCCCAACTCTTAGAAATTGAAATTAATTTGATTAAATTTGAATTTAATCCAATTTTGGAGAGGAATGTGCTGGAATTTGGCAATTATTGGGATTTTCAAGTTACACAAAACCCAAATCCCAAATTGGTGGAGGCTATTGTTGGCATGTGGTAACTCCCATATCCATTTTTAAATCTATCTTGGAATGGATGAAAGGAAATCTAGGTGCCTGATATTTTTTTTTAGCTAATTGGAATAATTATAGAAATTTTCTTGGCAAAATGTTAGTTACTTTTCCAGGAAAAAAATGAATGGGGAAAATGGCCACACCTAGGAGATGCTAAGGGGAGTTATTGTTGGTTGCAGGAAGAGAAAATCTAATGCCCAGGAGAGAAGAGAGAGCTAGCAAGTGGAAAAATTAGAAAATAAGAAGTTAGAGTGGAAGAAATGCTTGGGAATTCAATGGGGTGCTTTGGAATGAAAAGGCACATATTTTTGGTGTGATTTATAAAAAAATGAAGCTAGTTGTAAGAGATTTTTAGTGGATTTCTGATGTAAAATACAAAATTATGCCTGTAATATCTTTTTTCTAAATCATTTGTTTGCTTCTTGTAATAGTTGTTCCAACTCTTGAAGGATTTGAATGAATAAATTAGCATATTGCACCTTTATTTGTAGTCTCAATCTATGCCAAGAAATTTGATTTAGATCTTCAAGCATTTAATTTCATTATTTAAAGGTGATCTTTACCTATTGTTGAATGTGAGAAACTAAGGTTTTTTTTTTGGTTTTTGACTATGAAATTTGAGGGGTAGTGTAAGGAGAAAAAATATGATCTACTTATCTTTCTATAGATGAATGTAGGGGCTTTAATTTTCCAAGTTTTTAGTAGAAAATGCTTACATTTAGTGGTGTAAAATAATTTTGAAAAGGTGGTTTTCCATGAGGTTGAGTGCAGTTTCAGAGTTGTTTATATTTTAATTTATGGGGTTGTTATATCTATCTCTTGTTTTTTGGTGTCTTGAGGTAGTTCGACTGCATCAATGGATTATCTAAGAGTAAAAGGGTGAAATCAAATAGGTATATTACTATGTAAGATCAAACCCTAATCAAAGTATGATAAGTATATATTAGCAAAGAAATCCAACCCCAAGAAATTTGAAAGTAATGATAAAAACAAAATTATATCAAATCTTAAAACCATAAGATGAATGAAGATATATTATAGGGTCAAACCCTAGGGGTGTAAGAGAAGATAAGATCACCAAAAATGTAAATGAAATTTATAATTTCCCTAAATATATTACCTAGGTTAATTTATTAAATGCTCTTAGTAAAACCAAATTAACCTAGGTAATTATACCTTGGTAGATAATCAAAATAATTAAGTGATAATTTAGGAAATTAAATACAAATGAATAGATGGACTTAGCTCTTGGACCTATGATGAAGAAAAAAATTGATATATTGTAGATTCCACTCACTTTAATTTATTAAAAATGAGTGCTCTCGGTCTAATACGTGTCTTGGGTTGGTAAAAAAATAAATTGCTTGTGGGTCAAATCCATGTTGTATGTGATTGATCCCACCCCCTACAAAAATTATTTTTCAAACATAATGTTGAGAAAGTATGCCTCAACTTTTTGGTCTTTCCCCTTGAAGACTTAGGTGATTTCTTCATGTTTATGGCCTTTACTGCCTTACCACTGCATGTTTCCCTTGGTGGCGCAATTGTGTGGTTTACCGCTTTACCATGGGCCACTCTATTCGGTGGTTGAGTGGTGTCACCGCTCTACTACGGTGGTCTTCTTTATGCTTGGCGGTGGCGTGGTGAGCGAAGGTTGTGGGCATAAAGGCTTATTGCCTTACCGCAAGGTGCTCCTTATGGTGGCGTGGTAGTGCAGTGAGCAGCAGGTTGGCGAAGCGTTCGGTTACCTCCCTACCGCGAGGGTCACTTGGACGTGGCACGATGGCAATGATGGTTTGGTTCTGGCAGTTACCGCTCCACTGCGGGCGGTGAGCTCCCTCACCGCGGTGGTCATCGTAAGACCGATGGCGGTCTACCTGGGTGGTCACCGCTCTACCGCAGTAGTGTGGTGAGACCACTAACGGTCAGGCTGACGGTTACCGCCACACTACGGTATGTCATGGTCAGGACAGTGGTAGTGCGCGGCGGTCAGAGTCGGAGAGCTCGGATGGGTATACCGCCACACCGTGAGGAGTCTCGGTGGGCTCAATGGTAACCCGAGGAAGTTTGGGTGAGCTCAGGCGGGCTCACTGCAGTACCGCAGCTGGGTTGCCTGAGCTCGGAGATAGCATGGTTGGAGGCCGAGGTCAAGTCAACACAGGCTTACTGCCATACCGCGGTAGGAGCCTGAGCTCGGTGCGATAGCGTGGTGGAACACAAAGGTGAGCGTGGAGCTTGGTCAACCGAGCTTGACCGAGCTGGACCAGGGTCAGAGTGCCGAATGAATGAGAAATCGACACGTGGCAAGATCTTTATGATCTGATTGGCCGAAGCTTTATTTTCTGATTGCGATTGGGCTACATTATTGAATGGAGTTTGACGGACATGTCTGAAACCGATTTAATGTTGTGTGGCTCGATGCAATGCTAATTAAGCGGTGCACGTTATCAGGGAATGGTCGAAGCTTGCAGGTAGGATAATTAATTATCCTAATGACCGTTGAAGGTTTTTTCTAGCAAAACAGGTTGGCACATGGTAAGAGATTATATGTAATCTCGTGTGCAGTCAGTTAGGAGAATGAGTGAATAGAGAGATAGAGACAGAGAGAGTGTTCAAGCGGTCTTTACCATGAACACTTAGTCTCTCAATTTTGCAAAGATGTGAACCTACGAAGGCCAAGTGACTAGGCTAGCCATGAGGCTAGCTGAGATAGTCAACTAAGGAGCTGAAGGGAATCTACATGGTATGTCTTTGGAGACATTGAAACTATGTGAAGGTTTTGTTTATTGTGTTGCCTATATTTTTCTCTACATGGACAAGATGTAATCTCCCGAAGAGCATTTCTCGGATATTTGTATTGTAACTGCTTTGTTACTGAATAATACAAGTGAGCTGGGTGTTTTGGAGGGTGGGGTTTTTTACTCGAAAGGGTTTTCCCCACATAAATTTGTGTGTCTACATATTTGTCTTTCATGGTTGTCTGATTCTGTATTCTTGAATCTATGCTTGTGTTGAATCTGTTTTATGTTAAGCATTTACTTTTCTCAGAGGATCAATGGGGAATTTACTGTGCCTGTTTCCGCTTTATGGCATAGTTTTTTGTGTCTTTGAAGTGATAAAAATGAAAATCACTAAGGCACTATTGTCTTAGACGTTTGTTCTATGATGATAGACCCATCTCGTATCCCCAACAAGTGGTATCAGAGCTGGTTAAGGGAGGTCAAGGCTTGATGATACCAACAAGTGGTGTCAAAGCCTTCTCCTGGTTACTAATGTTCTAGGTATTTCTCCTGTGATGATTTCTTAGCCTGGCAAGCTTGAGAAAATCTGGAGAAATCGGTTGGTGTTTGATTCTTCGATGAGTGGAAGTTCTTGCTTCTTTGTTTCAACACGCAGCTTGAAAGACATTGGAGTTATTGGAGTTGATCATATTGTGGTAGTATGGTCTGAGACTCTTTGTTGGTAATAAATGTTCCTTATGCAAAGGGCGTGATATATGCTTATGGTTGTGTTGCAGCAGAGCATGGTTTCATACTGGGTGTCTGTGTGAGAGGCTCCCTGGTGGTATGGAGTTACTTGTGTTGTTGTTAAACCATGGAGCATTGTGCTTGTGTTGGGTGTTTTGACTTAGCATTGAAGGCGTTTTCTCTGTTGCTCTGATTGCATGAAGGCTATGAAGTTGATCCGAGTGGTCTGTAACTTTTGTATAGCGTGGCTCTCTTGTATGCTTGTGCATGGTTGTGGTTTTGGAACTGGTATGAAATGCACCTATTGTTCCTACTTACCTGTATCTTGCACTCGCATGTTTCAGTTTCATGTCTTTGGCTCTGAAGGTTTTTTGTAGATTTTCCTAAAAAGTCTATGATGCATATTCATGTTTTTCATTGTTCTAGTTAACCATGTTGGTTATGTGCAGACTCTTGGGTCATCCAGATGAGCAATGAATATGGGCGTGCGTGGGTGTTTTATAAACATTGTGGTTTTGTAGGTTTTGCACGGTCAAGGAAAACTTGTGTTTTGTGTGGAGCTGCTATTCTGCTATTTTCTAGACACTGGCTTTTGGGGTGTTACTGGATGAGATAGCTGAAGTTTGACATGGTTTTGAGGAGCTATGTTGTCTTCTCTGCATGGGAGTGTTGGGTATGTGTTTTACTCATTCAACATTCTTGTGGTGTGTTTGCTTACTGGTTGCTTGGACTATGGTGCTTGAGTTGTGGACGTGATTGGAAAATTGGATCTAGTCCTAATCTGGTGTTTGATTCAAGTTGTCTACGTGGGTTGTTCTCTTTGATGATCTTAGTTTTGCAGTTTCCAGCGCGATGATAGATTTGTAGGTTTTTGAAGTGGATCTCTGAGTTATGCGGCTGATGGATTAGCTACCCATTGGGTGCAGTGGCACAACTTGGAAGTGGACTGACAATATCCACGAGATTGCTTATGTGTTGTTGCAGATCTGTTAGTTGACCTTGTCTGTGGTCACTTGTGCATTGGCGTGGTTGTTTTGAGATGAGAAGGTGAATGGCGTTTTGAGTACCTGAATAGTCAATTATGGGGACCTGTAGCATGAGAATCATGATGTCATGGAGAGATTGTTACACTAGCTAGTGTAAGCTTTTGACAATGATGGTGTGTTTAGTCATGATGCTTGGAAAGCTCGGTGTCGTGGTTCAGTGGGAGCTTTAGCAGTGACTGTGGATTCATCATTTGGTGGTGAATGATCTTCTTTGGTTTTGTAGAAGAGCTTTTTCATATCTGCATGGTCACTATTTGAAGATGTGCAGCATCTTGGAGCCATGGAGGACATTGGTTGTTTTTGGCTGAGATGTTGTTGGTGCTTGACAAGTGATGTTGGTTTAGAGTTTTGTTTTGCTTTATGCCATGGTATACTCTTTCTTGTGCATTAAATTTTTGGCATGTTTCATTTCTCTTGAGACCATAGCTTGTTCACTTGAAGCGTGGTATCTCCTAAGGGGGTGGTTAGATCATGGTGTCATGATAAGTTCCTGGTTCAGCTGGTTTGGAGCTTTGACAGTGGTCTGGTTTCTCTATGTTTTGAGTACATTGGTCATATGCTGGAGGACTTCATGTTAAGTGTAGTAATGCATTTTGGAGTCAGCATGAGATGATAGGTTGTTGGTGCTCATGGATGCATGGAGAATAAGGTGAGGTTGATATTCTTTTGAGAATGTTTTTTTTATAGCTGAAAGTTCGAGTAGCCTGCACCTTGGTTGAATGCGAGTTCAATAGAGACCATGAGGATAATGCTCTTGGGTAAGTCACGATGGCTTGTATATCTTGGAGGAGCATCTTTTCTTTTCTTCTTGGTTTGCTTGGTAGTGAGTTTTATTTGAAAAGTACTTGCCCATTATAGCTTTCAGATATGTGTTATGCTTGCTTTCATGATATGAATCTTGAGTTGTTTTAAGATTCTGGAGGATTCATAATGAAAGGTGGGCAGCATAGTGGATCTCCTTGTGCTTTTGAGGATTGATAGGAGATGGTTATATGGGTTAGTCTAATCTTCTTTGAGGTGCTTACATCCATGGAACTGTTGGGTGTTGTTATGGCTTTTCCCTTTGGGATGTGAAGAAGATCATTCCTGACACAACTGGCATTTAGAAATGTATGTAGGAGGATGCTACATGTTTTTATTTTTAGTTTCTCTCTAATCTAGTCTTTTCTTCATGTATGTTTGTTTTCATATGACTTTAGATGTGAGATGCCTTTGTGGAGACGAGTTGGTCACAGTTTGTGGTCATGTGTTGTCACTTGGGTGATGACACGAAGGTTCCTGTGCCTCTTTCTTCGGTCAGATATGGAGGTTTTCTTGGAAGAGCTCTGGAAGATAGTTGAGAAAAATGTTTCTTGCAGCAGATGGTTGTAGGTGGTGCATATCAGTGTGATTATTTCTCGGAACTATATGGTTCCTCTTTTCTTTGTGCAGTTGATTGGTGGACTTAGTATGCTTGGATCACTTGTGATGATGCTTTGTTTGTATTCATCTAGATAGTACCCTTGTAGTGGGAGTACCTGGACGTGTTTGGTCTTTTGACTGGTTGACACATGGTGCTTGTTTTTTCTATTGATGGGTGGTTATGTGATTGTGTGAGTTTATTGATGGTCATACCTTTGAGGTATGGGTGATTGGATGGTTTAGCATGAGCTATGTGTGCTATTTTTCAGTCATGTGGGTTTGATCAGTTGGATGGAGGCAATCAGTTCTTCTGGTTGTAGTTCTAGCTAATTGGTTTTTTCTTGTTCTGGAGATTGTTTTTATGTTCTGTGTTTGCATTGTGCTTTGTTGTTGCTGTTGTGGTGCCTTTGCCACCTGAAGGATTAGATGTTTGCATTCCTGAGATTGGTGCATTTTTTTCCTTGGCGTGTTCCTGTGTTTGGAGTTGTTGCCTGAGATGGTGGACATTTTTTGGATGTCGTTGCAGGTGTCTTGGTTGGAGCGTGAAGGCTTGGTTTGGTCCTTGTTCACGTTTTGGAGGAAGCCTAAAAGTCTTTGTCAAGTGGGAGATTGTTGGGAAAGTATGCCTCAACTTTCTGGTCTTTCCCCATGAAGAATTAGGCGATTTCTTCATGTTTATGGCCTTTCCCGCCTTACCGTTGCATGTTTCCCTTGGTGGCACAGTTGTGCGGTTTACCGCTTTACCGCGGACCACTCTGTTTGGCAGTTGAGCGGTGTCACCACTCTACCATGGTGGTCTTCTCTATGCTTGACGGTGGCATGGTGAGTGGCGGTTGTGGGCGTAAAGGCTTACCGCCTTATCGCAGGGTGCTCCTTCTGGTGGCGCGGTAGTGCGATGAGCGGCATGTTGGCGAAGTGTTCGGTTACCTCCCTACTGCAGGGGTCGCTTGGAGGTGGCATGGTGGTGCGATGGCAGTGGTGGTTTGATTCTGGCAGTTACCGCTCCACCGCGGGTGGTGATCTCCCTCACTGTGGTGGTCATGGTGAGATCACTGACAGTTTGCCTGGGCGATCACCGCTCTACCGCAGTGATACCTAGTGGTCTCCGCAGTAGCGCGGTGAGACCGCTGACGGTCAGGCTAGTGGTTATCACCACACTGTGGTATGTCATGGTCAGGGTAGCGATAGTGCAGGGCGGTTAGAGTTAGAGAGCTCGGATGGGTATACCGCCACATCATGAGGAGTCTCGATGGGCTCAGTGGTAACACGGGGAAGTTTGGGTGAGCTCGGGCAGGCTCGCTGTAGTACTACGATTGGGTCACCTGAGCTCGGTGGTAGCGCTGTTGAAAGTTGAGGTCGAGTCGACATAGGCTTACCACCATACCGCAGTAGGAGCCTGAGCTCGATGCGGTAGCACGATGGAACATAGAGGTGAGCTCGGAGCTCGGTCAATCGAGCTTGACCGAGCTGGACCAAGGTCAGAGAGGCGAACGAATGAGAAATCGACACGTGGCAAGATATTTATGATCTGATTGGCCGAAGCTTTATTTTTTGATTGTGATTGGGCTGCATTATTGAATGGAGGTTGATGGACATGTCTTAAACCAATTTAATGTTGCGCGGCTCGATGCATGTTGATTAAGCGGTGCACGTTATCAGGGAATGGTCAAAGATTGCAGGTAGGATAATTAATTATCCTGATGACCATTGAAGGTTTTGTCTGGCAGAACAGGTTGGCACACGGTAAGAGATTATATGTAATCTTGTGTGCAGTCAGTTAGGAGAATGAGCGAATAGAGAGAGAGACAGAGAGAGTGTTCGAGTGGTCTTTACCGTGAATGCTTAGTTTCTCAGTTCTGCAAATATGTGAACCTGCGAAGGCCAAGTGACTGGGCTGGCTGTGAGGCTGGTTGAGACAGTCAACTAAGGAGCTGAAGGGAATCTACATGGTATGTCTTTGGAGACATTGAAACTATGTGAAGGTTTTGTTTATTGTGTTGCCTGTATTTTTCTCCAGATGGACAATATGTAATCTCTTGAAGAGCATTTCTCTGATATTTGTATTGTAACTGCTTTGTTATTGAATAATACAAGTGAGCTGAGTGTTTTGGAGGGTGGGGTTTTTTACCCGAAAGGGTTTTCCCCACGTAAATTAGTGTGTCTACATATTTATCTTTCATGGTTGTCTGATTCTATATTCTTGAATCTATGCTTGTGTTGAATCTGTTTTATGTTAAGCATTTACTTTTCTCAGAGGATCAATGGGGGATTTACTATGCTTGTTTCCACTTTATGGCATAGTTGTTTGTGTCTTTGAAGTGATAAAAATGAAAATCACTAAGGCACTGCTGTCTTAGACATCTGTTCTATGATGACAGACCCGTCTCATATCCCCAACACATAAGTGATATAAAACTCACAACAAATATCATGCTTGTTATTAATTTCTTTCATCTATGTCACCTAAAATCCTAATGTCTATTCTAGAGTAAGAATTGGTGGTATTGAAAATTTTACCTTAGAGAAATCATTGGAGAGGGCCAAGTTCTCCTAGATCAACCCCCTTGATTGGACTATATTTACAGTTGGAGAAAATAATCAAAGAGAACACTCTTCAATTACGTAAATACCCAAGAATAATTTAATATAGGATTAGGTTCATTTTAATGTTCCAAATTAAAGTGATCCTAGAATGATTCTCATTTAAAGGTATAGTATTTTCAATGATTCATGATTATGAATTAATACACATTGAATTACTTTAAATACCAAGACATAATATCTAGTTATGCAAATTTATACATAGTTGTCTTATAACAGTTAATGGAGTAAGGAGGACCAACAACACTTGAATTTAGATTTTTTGAATTATAGGGGTCAATTTCATGTGGTATGGGATGACTCTCGTACATCATGCGATTGACCTAGGACAAAGAAATGTGATTATCAAAGTAGGGAATAAATCTCTAGACATGAGAATGAGAGAATAGTGACATAATATATAGCAATTGTATAAGAATACGTGTGAATGTAAATAAGACAAGGTCAAATATATGTAGATGGAGATGAGTAAGGAATTAAGAAATGAATCTAACTTTACATAATAATACACCATTTATTAATACATAATTATATTAACATTTTATCAAATGAACCCACAACTTAATAAAAATTGACATAAATAAATAAGTAAATATATAATTTTGAATCTTTCTAAAGAATTATAAAATTCTTAACCAATTAAAACTTGTCAATGAATCTTTTTAATATAAAAATTTCTCTTGAGATTTCACTTTTCAAGTAATTTCTTGAGAATTTCAAAGGTATATATACATAAGGAGAGAGAGAGGGGTAATCCTAAGATTAAAGGAGGAATAAGAACTTAGTATATTTTTCTTTTATGATCTCACATATCACATAAGTCTAAAATTTTAGAAAAAAAAACATATATGTTGAAAAATATTTAGTATTAGAAGAAGAATTAAAACACGATAAATTATGAAAAAATAATTTATAATTATAAAGATTTATAATATTATAATATAATGTCTTTTAAAAGTTACTTGTTAATTATAGAAAAATAAAATACCTTCTAAATATATATTTAAAAGGGGATAAATAGAAGTTTGATCTACTATTCTAGAATTTAAATGGGTTGAGTATAAATGAATGAGAATGTAAATTAATATGTGGTAATGAAATGAGGAGAATTAAGGGTTTTATATCTTGTGATGTGAATATATTTGATGATATATTATAAAAAAATCTCTTAGATTATAGATTTCAAGAAAGAAGATTAAATTTTGTAGTTGAATATCTAAAATGAAAAGACACCTAGAAGGATTAATTTTAAAATTACTACCTTATTTGGAATATGTGATTTTATTTTGAAGCCTATTACCTTTTCTAGGAAAAAATCTCTTTGATACTTACAATGGTGGTTCACCAAGTGCTATTTAAAATAAGAAAAATATATATATATAGGTGTTAAGGAACATTATATATCTTGTTAATTTAAGGTGCAAAAGTGTACTAATTTCCCCTTCTACCTTAGTTAAGCTCCATAATTGATTTATTAATAAAAAAGAGAAATAAGTGGACTAGATAATGAGTGTCTATATGTAGATGGCAATGAACTTCACTAGATCAATTGTTGATTATTATAATGACCCACATAAATTTAACATAAAATATTTATCACTATTTTATCACTAAGGTATTATGAGGGTGAGGTGAGAGAATAGAATGAATAAATATTATTACTCAACACTTTCTAATCACTAAGATTTTTTAAGTGTGAGGTGAGATGATAAGATGTGTGAATAATGATTTTTATACATTTATTCAAATTAATAAAAATATCAAAAGATGCAATAATAAATTGTATGATCAATACAAATATAATGGAGTTGAATAAATATATTCCAATATACTAGGATATAATCAAATAAATTACATAAATATGAATCAAGTTTTCTATTCTGATATGTTGATTTTCATCCTTGAAACCTATAACTAAACAAAAGGTTCAAACTATGACATAAAGACTAAATAAATTGGTAGACTTCTCAAAGGAAACCAATCACCTCAATATATAGCACCAACATAGCACAATTTTTTGACATCTCACTTTCCCTATGAGAGATATCAATTACCTAAAATATTAATGTGATTCTTTCCCTAAAAATACCCCACTTTGTTATGAATTCCATTATTAATTTATTATCATAACATTTAACATGAAGAAGCTACCAAGTGTTTTGGGGGTTATTACAACCCTTTTATGGAAATATACACCCCCATATTCTTTATTATTATTTTATTTCTTACTACAAAATCATGGCCCCTTTATTAAAATATTTGTATATCCCTATCAAGTAAATAAAGATAGGGCTCACATAAACTAATTAATAAAAAAGGGAAATTATAATTTTTTTACTAAAATTTCTTGCTAACAAGTAGAGTTGGGTGCTCAATAATCTCTAGTCCAGCTCCCATGTAGCATCTTCTACAAGTAGGTCCTTCCAATGAACCAAGTATTTTGTGACTATTTTTTCCTCATATTCTTCTCCCATGTATCAATGATGGCTTCTGACACCAAAATGAGCTTCCCTTGATCATCCAATGGTGAAGTATCTATCAATGGTGTAATACATTATCCATGCATACCTTTTTAATGCAAGAAACATGGAAAACATTATGAATTCTATTGTCTATCAACAATTCCAACTCATAAGAAACTTCACCAACCTTTCTCACAAATCTATAAGGTCCATAGAAGTGATTTAAATATTTTCAGTCCCATTTCATTTAAATTTGAGTCTTCCTATAAGGTTGCAGACATATGAATATACTATATCCCCAACCTTGAAGGATCTTTGAGGGTGGTGTTGATTAGCATAAAAAGTTTCTTAATTTTAGGCTTATTGAAGATAATATTTGAGTGATCTTAGAATGTCATGGCTATGCTTCACCAAGTCACTAGTTGTTGGCACTTGACTATCTATGAACAATAAATTAATGAAGGTTTGTACATCATAATCATACAATACCATAAATGAGGCATATTGATTGTTAGAGTAATCATGCATTAGCTAATAATTAATTAATCTTTAATTAATTATTAGTCTAATTTATTCTCATGAACTTAAGCTAAAATTAGGGGTTCTTTATTCAGTTAACTAAGTGTTTTTCTGTTAATTGAAGTGAGAAATTATTAGGGTTTCTCCTATAAAGTACTCAACCCTGATTCTATTATTCAATCTAGAAATTTACTCTTGAACTCTCAACCTTTGAGGACTTTTATTTTTCTTGAAGATTCTTGAGGTTCTTATGTAGCTTTTTCTTGTTGAGGAATATTGCATATATTGTTTGTAGATCTCTTGCGTGGAAGGTGTATTTGTTTTTTGTTTGATCCTATGGCTCGTGTTTTTCATAATTTTAACATGGTATTACAATGTGGATTCAGTGAACCCCTTCTCGATTTATAAGGTTTTTTCTTCAACTAGGGTTATAGGAGCAAATTTGAAATCTTCTTTGATTTTTTCTTTTTTTGCTTTTTCGTTTATTTTTTATTTCAAAAAAAAAATCCACCACCCTAGGGTTATATGGGCAAATAGTGCCCAACCTTGGGGGGCTATTTTTTTTGCTTTTTTTTTTTGCAAAATAGGCAAAATCGAGAAAATGGGCATAACTTTTTGCTCGAGTATCAGAATTGGGAAAACTTGAGATATCGTTAGAAAGTTGGTTCTACCAACTTTTCAGTGGTGTGTGTCTTATCAACTATTTTTTTTATGGTGCATTCTACAATCTGTTGATGTCAAAGGTGTTGTTTCAGTCCTGAGCTCATAACGTTTGACCTATTTCTCCATTTTTCACAATTTTGGCAGTGTTGGAACCATCTTTCAGAGCTCTTCACAACTATCCATGTCTTTTTTCCAGATTCCTTTCCAAGTGCATTTTATTCATTTTTTTGTGTTTTCACACTCTGGTGAATTACTTGGAATTTTAACTCTTGGGAACTTGTTTGTGTTGGATGACTCATTTTTGGATGTTCTATATGTATTTCCAAAATTCTCTCCTATTCAAATAGTGTATACATATTATTCATGCACATTCTTTTTTGTAGATGCATTGAGATAAAGTGCCATTCTGGTGTATATTTTTTGTGGATTTTGCACATCCTGTTGTGCCTTTTGTATTCACACTATAATATAAAGTGTCATGGGGGGTTGATGTTTTCCTTTGGTTTGTCATCACACCTTTGTCAAGTGAGTGTCCCTTCCACGACAAAAATAAATCCTAGTGATTCTTGCCTCATGCGTGTGTGCCTTAGTTTGCACACCCTTTTATTTCTAGGTTGTTTCTCCTACATGTACTTCATGGTTTCACACAGTTTTAGTGTATCTATCATGGCTCCCCCTTTTCAACATTATATAAGTGTTCTACTATTGTTTCTAATGCTTCCTTGGTTTCGTGGTTTGAAGTGATCTATGTATCTAGTTCTTGTTCCTATGTACTTTCGGATGCAATGTACATCAGTAGTTGGTTACATGCATCTTAGTGAGATGGATCATTTACCATATGGACATGCTTGCATTCCTATTTCTAGAAGTTCTTCATTTCAACACCATATTAGTCATCATTCGACAATAGTCTACAACTTCTTTGTGCTTCTACAATGTTCTACATGTTCCTCTTATTTTTGGGACATTGTTTGGTTGGAGACTTCTCAGTCCTTCACACCTTGATTTGGAGGCTTTTCAATCCTTCATTCGCTTTTATCTCTTTTGGAGAGAAAATTTCTCCCACTATGGTTTTCTCCTTCTCTCCAGTTTTGAGAGTTCCCTTTGTTTGTACATGGGTACCTCACTAGGCCTTGTTTGCCACCTGACCCATCATGCATTCTCTTTTTAGGGTTTTTAGCTACTCCCTAAGTTCATCTTAAGGGGGGTGTTAGAGTAATCTATGCATTAGCTAATAATTAATTAATTATTAGTCTAATTTATTCTTATGAACTTAAGCTAAACTTAGGAGTTCTTTATTCAGTTAACTAAGTGCTTTTATGTTAACTGAAGTGGGCAATTATTAGGGTTGCTCCTATAAAGTACTCAACCCTCGTTGTATTATTTAATCTGGAGATTTACTCTCTAACTCTCAACCTTTGAGGACTTTTGTTTTCCTTAAAGACTCTTGAGGTTCTTTTGCAGCTTTTTCTTATTGAGGAATATTGCATATATTGTTGTAGATCTCTTATGTGGAAGGTGTATTTTTTTGTTGTTTGATCCCATGGCTCGTGTTTTTCACAATTTTAACACTAGTGGATGCATAAAATGGGTAGTATTGTAGTATTATTATTCAAGGTACAACCACTTGACCCATGGTGTATTTTGTATTGTGATAGTATGTTAAATATTTTGCAATCTGCCTACTTACTACTTTTATCTATCCATTTATCTATAAGTGATAATTGGTACTAGGAATGAGTTCAATACTACACAAAAAAAAAAAAACTCTATTATATTTTTGTAAGTATTGTAAAACCTTGGATTTCCAACTAGGGGTGCATCATGTAATGTTCTCAAAACCTTCTACTTCATTATAGATTCAAGAACTAATAAGATCCCATTTTTATAAAATAAGATCTACCACTATGAATGTCATCTCTCACACTCCAATCTAGGAGATTAATACAAAATACATTTTTAACATATCCTTCCATAGTAGAAACCTATTGATTGGGAGAAATAAAAAAAGTGGAGTAGAGAATAAGAATCCTAGAAAGAGTATCAATTGGAGCTTACTCACAAAATTTTATTGTCAAACATTCAATTCACATTTACCAAGGAAGAACTTTAATTTTTTGTGATCTATTTTCACCATAAACCTTCCACCAACTAAATAATGACAAAACTTGGCCAAATAATGCATGATAGCATGCATATCTTAGTCATAAATAAAGAATCCCTTTTTAAATTATTTTAATTTCTTGCTCTCAAATGCTATGGTTATCCTTTCTACACTAATGTAAATCTAATACCCGAGCTCTGAAAGCATCACATTCTACAACAAATGGTTATGGTAAATATAGAATAGTAAGTATAGGAAATTAAACTATTACCTCCTTGAGCTTCTCTAAGGTCTCTTTAGTAGTGTCACTATGTGTGAACGCTGAGCCTTTTATTCATATTAGTTAGGGGTGTTTCCAATTGAGAAAATTTCCTAAAACATATCCTATACTAACTACAAAATCCAAAGAGCCCTCTCAACTATGCAAATGTGGTATGAGGTGGCCAATCCAAAATGGATTAGATCTTTTATTGATCCACATGGATGGTTTAAACACTAATTTTATGAAATCAAGTACATAATCTCTATTATCCAAAAAATACAATTGGATTATTTTCTTAAGAGAAATTGTTGCTCTAATATTCCAAGAACCATATCTAAATACTTCAAGTATTCTTCCCAAATTTTGTTGTAAATCAATATGTCATCAAAGAAAAAAAATCTTAATCAATTACTAAGTACCTCATTCATACATGATTAAAAAGTAGTTAGAGAATTTTAAATCTAAAAGGAATGACCAAGAATTTAAAGTACCCAAAATAATGTATGAATGTTATATTATACACATCATCTTTCACAAAGATTTGGCGATCTCTCTATCTTAGATCAATCTTTAAAAATTAAACCACTTTGTGCAACTCATTAATAATCTCATCAATCTTGGGAATCATATACCTATTCTTGATGACCTTTTTTTAGTTCTCTACAGTCTATACACCTCATTGTACCATATTTTTTCTGTAGAATTAGTATAAATGATGTAAAATGGATATAACTAGGCCTAATGTGACTCATCTACAATAATTCCTTTATGGATTTTTTTTATCTCTACTTTATAAATCCTTAAATGGTAGTAAGGGTTGGTCATGTTAGGCTTATAATTGGGTTCCAACTCTATAATATGTTGGAATCCTCTATCTAGCAATAACCATAGAGGAAAATACCACATAATGCTCATCCAAAATATGTTGATTATTGATATGATAAGTATAGTACTTACCCATGGATGAATTTGTATGAATCACTAAAAATCTTGCTACCTAAGAAACTTGTCCATTTATAAAAAATACTATCCATTCTTTTAGTTTAACCATTAGAGATACCTCTAAGCACCACAGCTTTCTATTTATATTTACACTTTATCTCCATGGATGTATGATTCTATGAAAACTCACCAAGGAAATCTAACCATTATACATCCAAGACCTTGTTGATTTCTCCCAATCTCACAACATGGAAATTAACACATAAATTATGATCACTAATGGATAGTTTATTTTTTGGATTAGCTTGGTGCATGGAATAGTGAATTCATCAACAACAATGATATTAAAACCATCAAAGTATTTAGATTTTAATTCACTCTCAACCACCAGGCCTTCATCAATAAATTCATTGATAGCCTCACTATCGATAAGAAATATGATCTATTATCTAAATAACGCTCCTCTAAATCTAAAATAATGGTATCAGAGTACTCCTACAAGAGTTAAAAGTGCCATTACTTGTGCTTGAATATCCATCCTCCAAATTTTTTAGTTCATGATTCTTTATGATTGGTTGTGACATAGGTTCTCTAAAATATATATCATCATCAAATACCACCATGATAATAAATTTGACCCTTACCTAGAATCTATGAATAGGTTCCCATGGCTCCTTATAGAAAAAAAAAATTTCTCTTCAGTTCATTTTTGGGAATATAAATCAAATCCTCCTTTCTAGAAATTTTCCTTAAGATAACTAAAGTTGGTTTCTTTGGATTGAGATGGAATTTTTTTTTTTAACATAGATGAATTAAGTGTTAAATCCCCCTTGATAACCTCTTGGAGTGAAGAGGGTGTAGAATCCTTAATAAGTAACTTGAGAGGTTCAAGCAAACCTTTGACAAAGAGAAAAAAAATCTTTTCAAATATATTTGGTACCCATAATTTCAAAACATTAAAATTCAAAAACATAAAATTGTAATATTTTTTGTTTCCAATTCATGCAAGCTCTCTAAAGTACTCATCCTCATCTTTCTATTAAAAGTAGTTACAAATCCTTTAACAAAAATCATCAATAATTATCACAAGGTTGTGCCCTTGTGTGACCAAACCATTATGCTAAAAATCATAAATAACACCTTCTAAATGTAACCTAAAAATTTAATACCATCTTCCTCCTCCATAGGGATAAGAGTAAAGTATTCAATTTTTATAACCAAGCTCAAGTAGATATCTTTTTACTACCATCAAAGGTAGGAGAATTTAATTTACTTACTTTTTATTTCAAACCTCCCTTCTCATCATTTTTGCTTCTATTAGGATTTATTCTACCATGAATTTATTTTTTGAAGATCTTAATTTAAATGCTTCAAATTTCCATTGATGCTCCTCAAATATTATGTCAATATCCTTTGTAGGAGTAGTCTGAATTTCTTTTTCTTCCTTCTCTTCTTATGTAAAAACATTGACTTTGGTATAGAGATGATAGGGAATTTGTTATTTATGTATGTGATCCCCTCTAACATTTTTTGTATTCTTAAGATCTCTCATTTTTATTTGAAATTGTAGAATTTGTGCCATTAATTCCATATTTATTTATTGCACTTAATGAATACCCATTAGAGATTTTCATGGAATAAGACCTTATTTTATTCATCTATCAATTTCTTCTTTCTCCTTCTCCCTTTTTCTCTTTCTTTCTCTTTATTTGAATCTTGTGTTGGGTAATGGGTTTGTTGTAATTTTGTTGTTCTCTTCTCAAATATCTTATTTCTCTTTTATTAGGTAGTATCAACATTTTTATTTCACCCCTTAAGATAGAAAGATCAAATCTTTGATACCATTTTAATGATCCACATAAATTTAATATAAAATATTTATCACTTTTTTATCATTAAGGTCCCATGAGGGAGAGGTCAAAGAATATGGTGAGTAAATATCATAATTCAACACTTTTTGATCACCGAGATCTTTTGAGGGTAAGGTGAGCATATAATTAATGAATAATAATGTATATGTCTTTAAAATAAATAACAATCCTAAAAGGTGCAACAATAGATTGCGTGAACAATACAAATATGCTAAATAAATGACATATAAATATGAATCAAGTTTGCTATTACAATATGTTATTGATCTAAATACAAATTCTTGTTATAAAAATAAAATAACTTTATTTTAATACAAATACAACCTTTGAATGAGATTGTCCTTAGGAAACCAAAGGGGTTTCATCCTTTGATCTTTAAATTTGAAGATTTAAATCCTCAAATCTTATAACTAAGCACAAAGATTAAAATATGACAAAAGACTAAATAGATTGTTAGATCTCTTAAGAGAAATCAAGCACCTCAATATATAGTACCAATAGGTAAAAAATTCCAACAACCTACTTTCCCTCTCAAAGATATCAATTACACTAGTAATTAGACCCATAGGTTCAATGAGCACACTAAAGGTTTTTTTAGTATGGTAAAAATAATTTGAGAGATAAATTTTCTATTTTTGAATCCTTAATTAGATGTAAAATGTCACAAAATGCATGAAGCTTATTAAATACATTTTTTATAGGTTATAAATAAGTGTAACTTCTACTGTAAAGTAGTAGAAAAACAATTAGAACTAAAAATCATCTATTCTGCCTAAAATTCTATCTCACATTAATTTATTAGAATGAAATCATATAATCTTTGAAATTTTGATGCAAAAATTCAGACACAATCTAATCCAAAAAAATTAGCAATTATGGAAATCTACTATCACTAATTGGTATCATAGTTGATCTCAACATATCTGTTCCTTAGAGAGTGTGTTGAATTGAAATACACTTGATATAATTTGGCATTTTCTATCATGAAAAGGCTAGTGGCTAAGTAGTAGAAAATATCACTTGCCATAAATAGTTTCCAATTTTGAATTATTTCCTATCTAATCTTTTCATCAATATACCTATAATTTATTGTAGAAACAAATATAATCATCTACATTGTTCAATAATTTAAGCTCCTTTAGTGAACAACATTTCATTCAATATTTAGGAAAGAAATATGCTTCATTAATTACCACTTTTTAGTAGGGATGAAGTGTAAAATTGTTATTGACTAGTTGATTATTGAAGGTTGTGATGTTTAAGTAGAGTGTATAGAGATGAAACACTTTGTGCATAAAACAAATCTACTATTTTTGTATCATGATTGACACAATGACACAAAATGGATAAATAAAAGAAATATCCCCCAAAAGTAGTATTTTATTTTTGAGGCATTGACAACATAAATTAAATAATCTCATTCAACATTTTTAAAGACTATTAAAGTTGAGAATAAATTAGTACAACATCAAAATATTAAAGTTGAGAATAAAATTAATATATTAGTCTAATTATTAGAAAATATTTCCAAAACCAAGTAATTGTTAGGATGGGCACAAATATAGAAAATTAAAGAGAAGTGCCTTGCTCTTTTGGCATTGAGTGATAAATGAGGGTGGTATGGTTATCTTATCCTTTGTGTGATCCACTCACACAATAAAGGTTAATGTCACCAAGGAGATCTATTCAAGAATGATAATCAAATCCATCATGGAAGCTTGATCAAAGTCAAACTCAATACATAGGCTGAAAACATATCTAGTAAGCATCATCCCCACATTGTTGCTCTTGTATTTCATCTATACAAAATCCTTTCACTAGAAGATTAAAAACCCCATGCTTGGAAAGATATTAAAGAAATAATAATAAAAACCATGGAGACACTCTTTCATTGGAAAAATCAAAGACCATCACAATGAAGTGGTGATTTTGACTAGATCCAACTTATCTCCAAGATAGCCTTTCCATCTCTAGTGTATACTAGGAAATTACAAAGGAAGGTATGCAACTGCACGATCAATTAAGTAATAGAAATATGTAAAGTAAAGCGTAGAAATGATGTGCATACCTTACAACATAGTGTGAGAATCAATTTTCCCTAGGTTTTTCCATGATAATAATATGGTTGAAAGTGAGGGAATATGTGTTCCCTTAGAAGAGGAGATCTCCATTGGAAACAAAGATGGTGAAACCCTCACTAGAATTTATAGAATTTAATAAAGAGATATTTTTTAGAATTGAATCAAATCAAAGATACTAGCTATTGTGAAATTTCAAACATAAAATCAATAATTTATTTTCTACAAAAATAAAATCATACAAGGTTTCCTAAAAATATATATAAGATTCCATTAATGGATTCTACCAAGCTTTTCTCAAGAAAATATAAATATTTTTAATAACTATTTTGAGCATCTGCACAATCCTACAATAACAAAAATTAACACAAGAAATGTCATATGCTATCTCATTGTAATTTCTCTATTATAATGATTGAATAAATATGCTACATGGGTAAAAACACAAAGTTGTGTCACACTTTCAACTAGAAAAATAATTTCTAGTGAAATAGTTCCTCCCTAAACTATTTTAGGTGAAATGGTTTTTTCGAGACCATGTGGCACCTACAATTTTGAATGAAACACTATCACCCAAAACCATCAAATAGATTCATTTTAAATAAAAATACTAAAATGAGGTTCGATTCATATGTAAGGGTTCAAGTAAAACCCTTTCAATCAAGAGGGTTTTAGTCGAAACTCTTTGTCAAAAACTATCTATGTGGCAACCTATGTGACAACTTAACCCCTCTTTTGAGGTAAATCCACAAAAAAGTTAAATTTAATTCTAGATTTCCCCAACTAGGGATACTTTCATGAAAACTTAAAAATACCCTTTTGCAAGCTCAGAGTCTAGAATCTTTTTTTATTTTATTATGATTTTTTAAAACTCATTAGAGGTAGGTTTTATAATCAAACATGAGGTTGATTAGAAACTAAAAAATATACATATTTTTTAATTTTTTGAAAAAAATATGATGCACTAGAGGATAGAATCCCTTCTAAGAGGGTATATTTTTATAAGAACATAAACAATTCAAAAAAAAGTTGACGTCCCATGAAAACTATGACATTTTGATTAAGTTTGAGTTTAAAAAATTATTAAAAAATAAATATTCATAAAAAACTTAAACTTTTTTCCATGCACTAGATTATCAAGTAATCTATGTGGAGAAAAAAACTAGAGAATAAAAAATTGCTCTTCTTTTTGTGACATTCCATCGATCTTACTTTTTTAAAAATTAGTATTTAAAATTCTTCTCTTAAATATATAAAAAATACATCCAACTAATTTTAAAAAAATAAAAAATATATATAGGCAAGCCAAAATATAAACATAAATTGCATTAAGAGTTCTATGTTTCATTAGTTTACATTATTTTAAAATTCAAAACATAAATATCAATATTAAGTGGTCAAAGTTAAAAATTTATATTTATGTTGGTCATTTTCTTTATAAAAGTGTGACACAATTTTGTACTTTTACCCACATGGCTATTTGATATCTTTGTAAGACATATGTTATCTCCTTGTGATTTCTCTAATTTATAATGATTGAATAAATAGGCTATATGACTATATGATCTCTCTCTCTTTGATTTAGTAAGAAAAATCACATGCTATCTACTTGTAATTTTTTATTGTGTAATAATTGAATAAATAGGCTATATATTAAAAGAATTTAATAAAACTCTTACACTTACAAAGAAATGATAGTGTAATGATTGAATGAATAGGCTATAGAGATATGAAAAATTTAATAACTCTCTACTTTTATATTCTCATACACATGCCTAACATGATAAAATAGAAGGGAATATCATATTGCATGTTTATAACTATTGTAACACATTCTTTTGAGCCAACATAGGCTTGAAACAATGTTTATTTAGTATCTTTGAATTTCAACACATTTTAGAAATATACATAGAATCAAGCAATCATGAATTCACACAACACATCTATGAATAAAATCTTAAATACAAGAATTATGAAAAATATGTAAAAGACTCATATTCATTCAAATCATTTTATCTCATTTATTATGCATTTCTTCTACATATGGTAGTCATGAATAAGTTAGGAAATTAATACACCATTCCATATAGTACAAACATTAATATATTTTGATATCATCTACTAACTCAAAAGTGACAGATTTACTCAATGATTAAAATATAGAATAAATTAGCTAAGTTAACATATTTTCTCAATGATAACAAAATAGAACAAATTAGCTAAATGAAATGTGTATTTGTTTTAAGTTTAAATAAAGCTCTCATCTTCATCTAAATAAATTTAAATTGAATAGGGAAACAAGTGTAGGCTCAATATCTTATTGGTTCTCCATCATTTATGACTATATAAATAAAATTATTTCAAAAAATGAAACAAATGTTAAGGTTAAGATCTTTTGATTCAAACACACTTGAGATATGTTCATAGGATCAAATGATCATGAATTCACCTACACCATATCTATGAAATAAAATTTTAAATACAAGAATTATGAAAATTACGTAAAAAATCATATTCATTCAAATAGTTTCATCTCATTTATTATGCGTTTCTTCTAAATCTAGCAACCATGAAGAGTGATCCCACAGTATTGGTTTACAATTTTTGGCCAAACTAGGCACTGAACTATTTTTTTCTAACTAAATCTTCACTTTTGGGCACCTATAGCGGCTAGACTGTGAGGAATTTGAAGATGATACAAACTAGTGATTTGTGGAATTTTGATTGTAGATTCTAAATTTTATTTTTTTTCAAAATTTTTGGAATCAAATTGCACTTCTTTTTCCATCTCCTTTGAAAACTAGTTTTTTTTTCACTAAACATTTTTAAGGAGTGATGCTCATTGTATACAACATAACTTTTTTTTCATGAAAGATAAAATTATATTTTTTTCAAATTTAGATTTGTAACTACGATATCTATAGCTGTTTCATTTGGTTTCATACTGTTTTATTGAATATTTTTTCTTTAATCAATTTTTGAAGTCAAACCAATGACAATTCAGAATTAGGTGGACTGTATACAACATAACTTTTTTGGTATGCATTGAAATTCAAAAAAAAAATTAGTTGGATCAAGGATTTCAATATCTAGTGCACTGATATTTTTTGAAATTTATTTTTGATAATCTGCTATTTTTCCACATGTGCGTAATAAAGAGCGTGATTTTCGGTGAAAAACTTACATTCACAAGAAATAAAAAATAAATATAATAATAAAATTAACTTTATTTAAAATTATATCTTTGGGGAAGCTTATAATAAGGACTACATACTTACAAAAAATAAATTTTAAATGAATTCATTTGATCCCCCAAAAGGTAAATCAAAAGTGGTTTTTTATCAGCATTTTGATAGGTGTAAAGGAGACTTCGTTATAGGCATGGTTTAATAATAGCGGGGGTTCTATCCAAGGGGGTTTGATCAAACCCTCTTCAATTGAAATCCTTAAAATGGAACTTTTTAAGACTTAAACCATTATATTTTCTAAAACTATGTGATTTCAACAAAAATCAGAATCTCCCAGAAATTGTAAAGCAGCATTGTGGGATCACCCTGAATAATTTTAGAATTATCATACCATTCTATAGAGAATAAAAAATAATATATTTTGATATCATCTACTAACTCAAAAGTAACAATTACACTCAATTCACATATTTCTTCCATGATGACAAAATATAACAAATTAGTTCAATGAAATGTGTTTATTTATGTCAAAAATAGTTCTTATCTCCATTTAAAGAAAGTTACAAAGAAGTAAATATAAACTCAAGTTCTTATTGGTTCACCATCATTTATGACTATTAAAAGAAATTATTTTAATAAATATAATAAGTTTAAAATAATGATCTTTTTCATATATCACAAATATGTATTTTTTATGAAAATTTTATAAATCTAAGGTTAAGATCTTTTCCATATATCACATATATGAATTTATTACATGACAAGGTTTCATGTTACAAATTGTATGGTCAAGATTTTTTTGATGGTAGTCCTTTTAATCTCTACCATCAATTGATGCATTTCATCTTATGCTCCCCACTAAATGAACACTTATCAACATAAATATAAAAAGATTATTTCCCTAAAATGACCCTCACTTTGTTATGAATACCAAATTGTAACTCCTCATTAATGTCTTGTCATAGAATTTGTCATGAAGAAGTTGCCAAGTGCATTGAGGGTTACCACAACCTTTTTATGGAAGCCTACACTCCCATATTATTTAGGATTATTTTGTGTGTTGTTATTGAACCATGACTTTTTTATTAAAATATATTTATATTCCTATTGAAAAATAAAGAGAAGGCCCAAATAAGCTAATTAATTAAAAAAAAGGACACTACAATTATTGATGTAAACCAATGTGTACTTTATGCTAGAGTGTGTCCTTGTAAACGAGTCTTAATAACGAATGCTCCACTTGATTAGAGAAATTGATTGTTTTCTTTGGTATAAAAATGATAGATTGATGTATGATTGATGCATATGATGTATCTACTAGGGGAGAGGAGAGTTTATACTTCAATGATGCTATTTAATTATATCATGATATATTTTCCTAAAGTGTAAATGACCTTTGTGAAGTACTTAAATACAACCATATATGAATGAAATTTGAATTTTGACATCCATGCTAATGTATAATAGTTAGAAGACTATCAGTCCTAGGATGTGAATTTTTTAAAAGTTAAAATCAAAGGATAGAATCGCAGTAGCTACCTACTAAGGGAGAGGAGAGTTTATACTTTCATGATGCTATTCAATTATCTCATGATGTATTTTTCTAAGGTGTAAATGACCTATGATGAAGCACTTAAACACAACCATATATATGCATGAAATTTGAATTTTGACATCCATGCTAATGTATAATAGTTAGAAGATTGTCAGTCCCAGGATGTGAATTTTTGGGAGGGGAGAGTTTGTACTTTCATGATGCTATTCAATTATATCATGATGTATTTTTCTAAGGTGTAATTGACCTATGATGAAGCACTTAAACACAACCATATATGCATGAAATTTGAATTTTGACATCCATGCTAATGTATAATAGTTAGAAGATTGCCAATCCTAGGATGTGAATTTTTGCGAGAGGAGAGTTTATACTTTCATGATGTTATTTAATTATATCATGACATATTTTTCTAAGGTGTAAATGACCTATGATGTACTTAAACACAAGCATATATGCATGAAATTTGATTTTTGACATCCATGCCAATGTTAAATAGTTAGAAGATTGTCACTCCAGGATGTGAATTTTTAAAAAGCTAAAATCAAAGGATAGAATCGCAATAGCTTCTTATCTAGGAGCAAGATCGTAAATTTGTGATTATATCTAAAATAAATAAGTTGTTGGAAACAAAGTAATGAATATCTAAATAGAACATAGATTCAAATCTTTAAGTGTAAGTCAAATTTTAGATTGTTGAATATACCAAAATCATCAAATCATGCACTAGAATCATATATCCAAAACAAGCACCTAAAATAACATAAAACTAAAGCAAGAACATGTTAGACATACTTTCTCCTCTATAACAATATAAAATTCTTATTCTATCTATCATACATTTACTAATTTTTTCTTCTTGGATACATCTACCTTACAAAAACTTTATCTTAATATAGAATAACTTTCTATTTATATATTTGTCATAATTATGACATGAATGAGACATAGTCAATAATAATAATAAATATTTATATGAAAGTTCTTAGCATCACATTGTTTTTGTAAACATAATATCATAGGCTTTCCACTTTCCAAGAGTACTTATTAATAATATGGTATGGATAAAACAGGTGGAGAAATAGGTAGTAAGCGAGGGATGAGATTCCAAGGGTGGGCCCTCCTTTCATCGTCGAGGGTTTGCTTATAACACACTCACCCTCCCAAATAAAATAACTATATTTTTTCCAAATATTGGTAAAGCAACTATTATAACGGCGTAAAAAAATAGAATGGAAAAGTTTGGTTCAACTTCTCGTTTTCTTTTGCAGGTTTTGGTAACGTATAAAAATTCCTTGGCATTGTAATTGTCGTCGTTTTCTTCCACATAGATTACTTCACGAAATCTCTCGCCTTTCCTCTGGTCACACATCTTATGTGACTCAAAACTCATTTTTTAATGAATAAGATTCAATTATATTACTTCATAAAAGTCAGAAAAAGTAGGTGGGTAGAATGGAATTATATTATGGAATTTAAGCGAGACAAAGAAAAAATTGAAATTTAATTTTCTTTCATATTAAAAATGATAAATGATTGATATTTATTTGAATAAATAATCAATAAATAAATATATAGTGGATTTTCATTCCTCTCATAATCATAAATATAAATTTGTATGTGTAAAATAGATAATCTTTGTGTCATTATAGAATCACAAATTTTATTATATATTATGTGAATCTAAAATATCATGAGGATGAGGATAGTGATATTTGTTGTCTAAAAACAAATTGCAAGACAATTTGCCTTTACAAAAATATATTCCTTATTCTTGATTTTTTATTGTAGATTCGTTTCAGTTAGTAGGTCACTACAATACACTATCGTTTATGATGGACAGTGTACTTTTTGTATTAATATATATATAATAGTGCATTAATTCACATAAAGACAAGTGGAATAGAAAAGCTCCCCAAAAATTATTGTAAGAGTCTATAGACTAAAGAAAAGTGATTAGACTACTATGCAACTAAAGTCATTCTGGTGAAAGGAGGAGGGTCAAGGTCAAGAGGATTACCCTACACATCTAGGAAGTATTGGCCATTAGGAATAAGCTCCCCAGTTGTGATGGTGTCCTCTTCATCATTTTCCTCTTCTTGATTAACATGGCCCATGGAAATAGGAGATATAGCAAGGTCTAGTTGGGAAAATTTTCATTATCATGCCAACCGAGAATGACATGATCACACTAAGAAGTAGAAGACTAGCCATGTCAACTATGTTGAGCAAAACTATGAGAGCTACATTTAGAGAGGACATTGTGGATATGACCATGACAAATGAGGAAGTATCATGTTGACAAGAGAAGATGACACATGAGTAATAATATGTGGAACATTAGCCCACTTCTCTATAAGAGTCTATAAGTGGGAAACCTCTAAAACAACTTTATCAACTTGGACATAAATTTGTAACATAACATTGGAGCAAATAATTTGGTTTTACATTGAGTAGCAATATATGGTGTCGATCTAAAACAAAACTATAATTTGATCTAAAAGGACACAATCGATAAAGACTCTACTAATAATTATAAACAATTGGTAAAGGAAAGGATAGGTTGGCTAGAGAACATAGCCATATCAAGATGTTTTAGAATTCTCTTCATAATAGTCTACAAATTTGACCAAAATATAATTTAAATGATAATAGCCAATATTTGGAGAGAAAAAATTCTAATTTATTGTGCATGCAATACCAAGACTCTCTTTCATCAACTATCCATCTTATAGACTAATTACCATATTTATTAGAAGTCATTGAAGTATCGACACATGATTCATGAGGTAGTGAGAAGTGTAACTTGGAAAAATGAGATTAAACATAATAGAGGCAATAAACTAACACAATAAACCACAAAGACTGCAATTCAAAACCCAAATACAATCCAAATCGACAAATGTAACACACACAATACAATGAAATAAGAATTAAGAAAGCATTAATATTACCTTCACTGTGTTGACATGACTTACTTCTATTTTCCTCCTTTTCTTTGCTTTACTCTCAGATTTGGTATGCACTTCTTTTGCTTCAAGCTCAAGTGTGTGAAAGAGATCAATGATGCAAAACTCTAAAGTTTGTGGTTCGCCTTCAAAGAGGTATGAGGTTTTCTTTTATAGAAATGATTGATTTGGATAGACGATCAAGATTAAGAGGTGGATGATCGAGATCAAGGGTCAAGAATCCTTGAGAGGAATTGATGAACAAATTCATTATGACTAGAACTAATTGTAGGATTTTAGTTAACTATTTGCATGAGAAACTGATTGATTGGTTAAGAGATTTGATTGCTTCATTAACTCTCACTGAGTGGGAGTGAACTGATTTGATTGATCAGTGAAGTGGAATTGATTATCCAATCGATTGGGAGAGAGTGGTTGTTGAGAATGAGGTGGAATATGCATGAGATAATAATTAATTTAATTAATTAATTATTAGAGGAATGTGCAAGATTAAAATTATTTTGGAAGAAGATAATATTTTAAAATTAAATTAACTAATTAAAAATAATTATTTAATTTAGGATGTGAGAACTTGCATGAGAACTTAATAATTAAATAAATTTAATTATTATTTACATGTGTAAGATTGAATTAATTAAATAATTAAAATAAATGATTTTATTTATTTTTAGAAGAAGATAATGTTGAAGAATTAAATTAAATAATTAAAATAATTATTTAATTCAAGAAGTGAGAATTAATTAAATAATAAATTATTTAATCTTGGACATAAGGAATTTGCATGAGATTTAATAATTAATTAAATGAATGAATTATTAAAGGAATGTGCAAGTGGGATTTAGATAAATAAATTAAATGTTTTATTTATCATTAATGAATAGATAATGCTGAGAGATTAAAGGACAATTAAATAATTAAATTAATTATTTAATTTAGAAAGTGAGAAAGTGGATAATTAAATAATAATTATTTAATTTTGGAAGGGATAATGGATTATGAATTAAATAATGTTAATTTATTTAATTAATTTAGAAGAATAAAGATAATTAAATATGTAAAAAAAAATTCAGACTGTAGAAATCGAGTAGCACGACCCCTATAAATTGCAGTGCGCCTAGTAAACATTTTAATGTGACCAACAATGCTAGCGCAACACGCCCTCTAGTACCACGGGAGTGGGGGAGACTAGACCTCGTGACCAACTTCCTACAACAGGAAAGGTTTAGCCAACCGAGCTAGGGCCCCCGCCCCAATTAAAGATGTAAATAAATAAATAGGATTTATTTAATTAATTAAGAAGATTAATGATAAAGTGAATTAATTAAATAGCATAAATTCATTGAATTAATAGTAGAATATGCATTAGTGATAATAATTAAATAATTGAAACATTATTTAGTCATTAGGAAATGATGATAATTTGTGTTAAAATTTTACTCGCAGGCTAGGACGATTTTGGGTATCTACATTTTTCCCCTCGGGGATTACCCTACACATCTAGGAAGTACTGGCCATTAGGAATAAGCTCCCTACTTGTGATGTTTTCCTCTTCATCTGTTTCTTCTTCTTGATTAACATGATCCATGCAAATAGGAGATATAGCAAGGTCTAGTTGGGAAAAATTTTCATTATCATACCAACCAAGAATGACATGATCACTCTAAGAAGTGGAAGATTATCCATGTGTACTAACGTACTTATTTTCGCTGGGGCATCCGAAAAACCTGAATTTTTTTTAATTTCGATGTCAGCGGCATCATTCTTTGAACCAATGCAACGAGTGCATTGCTTCAAAGAGGGGCAAAATGTAGACATGCAAAAATAACAATCATGCATCATACAAATTAACATTCATTTCTTCTATTAATCAATTAAATCAATTTATTGATTAATTTCCTAAGGTTCATTAAATAAATCAAATTATTTAATCCTTATGTTCTTCTCATTTGATTTAATAAATCAAAGTGATTTAATCAAATGTCACCTCCTAATATCATCCAAGTTAATTAATCTACCATTCTCTAGCTTTTGTAAGATTTTATAGATTTAACCATCCTCATAAAATAAAATACATCATTTACTCCAAGCAAATTAATAAAACTAAATCAGACATGCAATAGAGAAAATGAAATACAACCTATTCTATGGTGGATTGGTGCCCTCCATGAAGATGTGAGAGAGCCCTTTCCCAATCCCTTTCTAAACCAAATGAAATAGACAGTGAGTTGCTATGAGCTCAAGTTGCCTATAGTTTAGATGCATTCAAAATGTGTTGTAGATTGTAGATGATGAAGAGCAAGATTGATTCTCAAATGAAGAGAGTAACCTTGCAATGAGTAAGTGTTGTGTTGTGGATCTTTTGTGTTGAAATGATTTGCATTTTATAGATTTGGATGAATGTGGGATCATTCATGAGCCAATGACAAGATGCCACTTGTCAAAGTGTGAGAGGGTGAGGAATGTGCAAGTCTTGGCCAATGTGCCAATTTGAAATTCAAATTTGGATGAAATGACATGTTTAGGGGGGATGAAAGGTGCAATAAATGCCATGTTTGACTTCTGCAAATAGCATTTAAAACCTTGTTGGAAGGGACAAGTCCCTTTTGGGGGGAAGATTCAAATTAGAAGAATATTCCATTTTGATTCCCTTTTGAATGTAATTAGAGGAAATAATAAATCAAATAAATGATTTATTGGTGCAAGTGGGTGGGTTAGTTAGGAGTTTGGATTTGACTCTAGTTGAGTCAAAAGCTAGAGAATGGTAATTATGTTTAGAAGTTAATTAATGTAGATTAATTAACTTGGATGATATTAGGAGGTGACATTTGATTAAATCACTTTGATTTATTAAATCAAATGAGAAGAACATAAGGATTAAATAATTTGATTTATTTAATGAACCTTAGGAAATTAATCAATAAATTGATTTAATTGATTAATAGAAGAAATGAATGTTAATTTGTATGATGCATGATTGTTATTTTTGCATGTCTATATTTTGCCCCTCTTTGAAGCAATGTACTCGTTGCATTGGTTCAAAGAATGATGCCGCTGACATCGAAATTAAAAAAAATTCAAATTTTTCGGATGCCCCAGCGAAAATAAGTACGTTAGTACATTGCCCCCTCGAGAGATCGAGCAAAAAGATACAATTTGAGGTCGATCTCGTGATAAAGAGGTTCAAAATGGATGCATGGGTGGTAATGATGATGAAAATGAGATGAATGTGATGGATGATGTTGTCCTATAATGATATGACATGATTATGCCAGAAGAGAGGATGAATGCAACATGGATGCAGGATGGATACATTGTTAGCGTGAAAGAGGGTAGAAGAATGAGAGGGATCAACCCTTAAATTCAAGAAGATGAAGAAGTCCAACAAGTCCTCTAGTCATTGAGATTTTATTGGATATGATGATGGATGATGATGATGATGTATTGCTTATCCAAGGATGGGAAAAGAGCATACCTTTCTTTATGTTTGATAACACACGTAGGTGCAATGCATCAAGGTATTAAGAACCAGGATGGCGTTGCGCCTAGTGTGATGGACTTTGACTCAACAATCAGATAGGAGTGCTCTTGTTCACACTTGACATACGAAAACCTTGCTAGGACGGACCCAACAAAGCAAGTATTCGCCAAGTTATTTTACAAGACCATCCAACAAGCACAACAGATAAAAAGATAATGATCATTGCCCCATTCCTTTCTCTCTAAACCTGTTTTGTTTAGGCATCATCGAGAGGTCCTTGGAATGAGCGCAAAATAAGATAAGTCAAAAAGACCAAATAAAGTAAACAAACAAGCTAATGTTCTTTGTATTGCTAGCCAAGGCTAAACTATTGTGGGGTACCTGATGCTTATGTCCATTGCAGGAAAGCTTCATCCTATGACATGTAGTGATCAGGGTTTTAGTGAGACTGATTGGGTGATAAGCTATTGATACTCCGAGTTGACCAACTTGCTTGCTTACTGCTCTAGACTTGAGACTTTGACGATTAAGGTGTTCACTTCGAACCTGCTAGACTTGCTTCTAACTGACTCACCAAAGGGTGAAAGCGATGATTGATTTATTATGAGTGATGAAAATCACGGGTGAAATCGAGATGAAACTGGTGCACCATTTTGGGTTTTTTCAAATATTTTGAGGCTGTTTTTGGTATTTTCAAGATTTATGAATGTTTTTGAATTTTGTGTCTCGGGGGCTGATCAAGGATGGCCTTGCCTACGTTTAAGCTCAGAGACGTTGTAGTTTAGACAACAATTAACTTGACTGCTAATGAGATAGATGGGCAAACAGATTGCCATTGCGACGGACGCCTAAATAGATGGGCAATCAGATGCCAATGCAATGGATGCATAAAGAATGACCTAACCGTCTCGGGGGATGATCAAAGATCAACCTTGCCTACGTTCAAGCTCAGAGATGACGTAGTCCGACAAGGTGACAAATTGACAAGACTCAATGAATTTTGAAGATTTTTTGATATTTTGACCTATTTTTGGATTTTCTGATGAAATTTTGAATGTTTTTGATTTTTTGATGAATTTTTGAATGTTTTTGATTTTTTGATGAAATTTTGAATGTTTTTGAATTTTTGATATGTTTTGGATGTTTTTGGATTTTTCCTATGATTTTGACAAATTTGGATACGATATGTGATGGTATCAATGCTTTGTTTTGGGATTTTTGTTGAAAACCAAGCTTAATATTGATCAATCGGATTGATGGATTGATAGTTTGACTAAGTGTGTTAAGTCAAACAAAAGTGATAATGCACTCGTAAGTTCCAGGAAGTTGTGTTATCCCAGAGTAAACTCGTACAAGTAGGATAATTTGGCTAGGTGTGTTAAGCCAAACAAGGTGATTATGGATTTGATAATTTGGCTAAGTGTGTGAAGCCAAACAGAGTGATGATAATGAACTTGTAAACCCAAGGAAGTTGTGTTATCTTGGAGTAAACTCGTGCACAAGATGATAGTTTGAATAAGTGTGTTAAGTCAAACAAGGTGATGATTGATTGGATTTGATTGATCAATGATGAAGCTTGATTTGGAAAAAAATAGCTTTGATGATTTGATGTGACATTGAAGTACACATTAGATGCAACTGATATGGATTGTTCAAATTGATGTTCAATGAAATATAAAGCTTGATGAGGAACGTCTTCCTGTCAAAATATGCCATGGGCTAGTGATTTGGATCCTTTTTGGTTTGCAAATTCTTTGATCAATTTGATTTCACATTTTCCAATGCTCGGATCACCACATAAGTGGGAAGATATAGATCAAGATTTATTCTCGAAGCAAGATGTAAATATTTGCCCTCGGTGTCTAGCAATGTTTGAACGGCCATGGGTAGATTCTTGGATGAATGGATATGAATTATCTTGCAATAAGATAAGTTGTTCGAACATAGGATGCTCGTTCAGATAATGCTTCAAGGCTCAGATAATGTTTGGATAGGATGGGATCAATGAAAATGACCCATGTCAAGATGCTTACCATAAGTGAGTGTGAAGCGTTTACCAAACCTTTATCAAGATCTAGATAAGGTGGAAGATGGATGCAAATATATGAAAATGGATTGGATAAGTGGTTCCTAGATAAACGGATGATATGAATGGAATGTCGGGTTTATTATGGATGCGATAAGATGCTTTCTCCTGAACTGGCGCACGTAGATGCTTGATTCTACACATGACGCCTGTTTGCCAGGTTTTCATCATGGTGCTTGTCCAAAGCGCCACCGAAATGGTTTTCGCTAGAGGATGATTTTTCTCTATACTATTTTCAATCCTTTTTCTGATTTTTTGGATTTTTTTGTATATTTTGATTTTTTTGTTGTCTCCAAGACGCCTGTTTGCCAGGTTTTCATCAAGGTGACCATTTTTTCAGGACTTTTTTCTTATTGTTTTTGTATTTTCTGAGAGATTTTAAGCTGATGTTGAACCACCTGGTGGTGCTGATGTTGATGCTTCTGTCATAACGTGCCATCGGTATCCTGCTTGAAGAAGCTGTTTTGCCAAGACACATGCACTTGAATGCAACTTTTGAGATCCCTGATCTGTTTTGCTGATACCGGAGTTAACTTTGTCTTTATGCGCACGTCGCAATAGGGTACCTTCTGAATCCTTATGATGAAGGGTTACTGCCAATACATGGTCAATGTGAGAGTTGGATATCATACGTGGAGGCGTGGATGGAGTGTGTTCAGGTATAAAAGATGGATTGGTCGACAGTTTGGGACCTTTGATTCACCAAATTTGGGAAGATGAGCAATGATGGGTGGATATGAAGGTGTGCATGAAATTAGGACCGACTTCTTGATACACTTTGTACGTCGCTTGAGAAGCATGCTTTTTCTTTTCTGGACATCTTTGATGGATACTTTTCCCTTTTTGATTTTTCCCCATAGTTTCTTTGACTGATGGAGTTTGATAAGGATAATTTTTCTTTGTACTCTTTGGTATCCATATGTACTTGATTTGTCCTTCATGCTTCTTAGCTTCTTTTTCTTTGATACTATTCTGCATGCTTTGATTCAAGTCTTTGTTTTGACGTTGGTCCCAATTCGTGGATGGGGTGATAGGTGGATGAAGATTCGTGACATGGCGGGTTGTAGTATTGGCATTGATTTCATCATAAGGATTCTTCGTGCTCCCTATGTTGATGTTTGCTCGAGACGAAGTTGCCCCCAGTTTTGTGGAGGTATCATTGATATGTTTATATTCCTTGATTGTCGAATAACCAAGGCCTTGACATTTAGGATTGCCAAAAATTTGCACTGGTTCCAAGATACCCTGTTCATGTAGGCCTAATCCTCTGCCTTGATAATTCATCTGCTGAAAAAACTTATTTGCAATAGGATATGATTTACCTTGGAAACAAGGTGTTTCTCCTTCTCTGCTCTGTGGCGGATCTTCAAATGTCATAGCTCTTTCATTGATAAGATGATTTCCCTTACAAAGGTGAGTGATCCAAGTTTATAAGTGATAGGATCTTCCATAAGTGGGATGAATGCCTGATTGATATCTTCAACTTGATCTTGTGACATATCAGATTGTAGTGCTTCTTCAAGAAGTGTTGATGCTTCGTTGTCTACACAAAAGTCTTCCTCATGACTCACTTCATAGGATGTTTCTGATTCATGACTTATGTACAAGCCTTCTTCATGATCTGTTTCTGATATGTCTCTAGATTTCTCTATATCTTGACCATGTGTATAAATGTTAAGAGTAGGAGACTCTTGTTCGTTGGTAATGATTTGAAGAGTATGAGACTCTTGTTTTTGAAGATCATCCACGTGTCCATCCAAAGAAAGCATCTCATGGGTAGATGGAGGAGCATGTCCTATGTGGATGCGGTCATCTTGTATGGATAGGAGAGTGTCCATTATATCATTGTAGTAGCTTGGAGATGCAAATTCTCGATCTTGAGTGATTTCGGAATTGCTTTCAACATGCTTTGGATCAAGTTCTTGACATGGGTCAATTTCAAAGAATGGATTTCTTTCTTGGATATCTTCATTAGGCATAGGAATATTCTCAAATTTCATGAGGTCAAAGGATGGCCATATGTTTTGGAGAGGATCATTGCTAGACCTTGGTGAAAGATGTTGATCATGCTTTGGAACAAATTCTTGAGATATGTCTTCTAACTCATTAGGTGATGTAGAGACATTTTCAACATTGTCATTAGTCAAAGGATCTTGATCATCATTTTGAATTATTATGGTGGGAATCAGTTGCAAGCTTTGTTGTGGGAGTAAGGCCTGCATTTTCTGTTGAGCCAACAACGCTTGTTGTCGTCATGTTGTTTTTGTGCCAACAAAGCTTTTTGTTGGGCTCTTTGTTGTGCTACTTCTTCTTGGATTGCTTGCAATAGTGCCCAGAATTCTGCTTGCGCTTGCACTTGTTGGGCTACTTGAGCCGCTTGTGCTTGCTGAGCAACTAGCTGTGTAGCTTGTTGGGCTTGGAGTGCCTTTTTGCGGGAAGCTTCTTGAGCGGTTTGCAACATGATGGAGAATGAATTGGTCATGTTGTATTTTGGCGGTGGTGGTGGTGGTGGTGGAATGGGAATGTTGTTGATTGTTGGGGTTGCTTGGATGGTTTCCATCTGTTTTTGCGATATCGATGGAAAAATGGGATGATTTGGTATGATGTTTTGATTTGGCATTGTTGGTTGAAATTGAACATTGTTGTAATTGGGAATCATATTGCTTGGATTTAGGTAACTTTGATTTTGCATGTTGTTACCTTGGCTTGAATCAACATATGGAGTCGTCAACATATTGCTTGGATTTTGAACATTGATGGGATTTGCAAACATGTCTACCCCAAAATTTACCAAGTGTGGATTTGAAATGGTCATGTTTGGTAAAGTTGTACTTGGCATGTATGGATTTGGTGGGATAATGTTGTTTGGAAAACTCATGCATTGAGCGTTTGGTTGATAGATTTGCAGATTTGGACTTGGATTTAAATCTATCATTGGGAAAGGTGTTCCAAACTTTGGATTGGGTATGCTCATATTTGTTGTACCATTGATGTTTGTATGAGATAATGCTCCCATGTATGCATTGTACAAGCTTTGAAAATCAAATGGTATTGCAAGGCTTGGATAGTTTGGTTGAATCGAATTGCTCATGATGGATGGATCAAGTTTATAGTCCATGTCCCTCTTGTGTTGAGATCAAGTTTGAACCATAAAATGAAGATCAATTTTCAAGAATGTAAGAGATGAACCTCTAATCCTTTAGATCGATCTAAACCTTAGGTTCAAAGAAGCGAAGAACTAGGATAATTGAAGGATCAAAGTGATGACGAGGATGAGATAAATGGAAGATGAGTGATACAGATGAATGGAACTCTTAAAAAAACTTTGAAGGTAATGCTAAACTTTTAGGACTTTGATTGATCATGATTGGATTGATGGATTGACTAGGTGTGTTAAGTCAAACAAAATGTGATGAATGTAATCTTAAAACTCTTGGAAGTTGTGTTATCCAAGAGTAAAATCCTACAAGATGATAGTTTGACTAAGTGCATCAAGTCAAACGTGATGATGATTTGATAATTTGGCTAGGTGTGTTAAGCCAAACAAGATGAACTCATAAACCCTAGGAAGTTGTATTATCCAAGAGAGAACTTGTGTATAGGATGATGGTTTGACTAGTTGTGTTAAGTCAAACAAAGAGGTTTTGATTTCGCCTAAAAGTTTAGCATAAAAGATGTTTACAAAGTTTCTAAGAGTTGGTGAGATGGAAATTTGATTGATTTTGATGGTTGAGAGATGGATGAAAGTGATTGAAATTGATCCTAGACTTGACCTGGAATAACACTTCTTCTTACAAGACCTCAGTGTTGAAGAACATGCTATATTTCCTATGGGAGGAAAGCAAACCTTTCAAACAATTCAGGATCTCAAGATGCTCCTCACTAGCTTTCAGACTAAGCTTTTTGAACTTCGGTTTTGGGATTTTGATCATGTTAGAAAACACATGTGTAATCAAATTTGTCTTTTATCTTGTCTTTGTGAATCCTTTTTACCAACACACTTGCTTGATTATGTTTTCACAACTGAATGTCTAATGTCCTGCTTTCGTTTTCATCCCACAATGTCCATTATGTGGAAATCAAAGAAATTAGGGCAAAAGTTTCCTAGGTTTATCCTTAGTGAAAACAAATGACGATAGAATTTGTGCAATTAGAAACCTCTAGAGATATGATCCCTAGGGAAAGCAAGAGTGTCCAAATTCGTCAAGAGTATTTGTTTCCTCCAAGGTTTTTGAAATTTGAGGCTCTTGTGTATGTCTTTTTTTCAATCGTTTTGACAACCAAGCAATGTATCTTTTACTTCCAAGCACTTTTTACAACCCTAGGATGATGAGGCAATATCTGGTTGGGTTCCCACTTGGATAAATCTAGCTGTGCATATCTTGTGTGAATGGCTAAATGCTTGACCACACTGGCTCCCCTCCACGACACTCACTTATTCGGGTCAGCCAAGCATTAGTATCCATGAATCTCCCATGGCATACTTTCCATTTCCACAATAAGACCGCATGTTACGTGGGGCGGCTTCAGAGGACATGACCTCTTGCACCAATAAGATAGACAAGGTTTTGGCCAATTTCTAAACAAGGGGTTCTAATTCGGGCATTTCGTTCGTGGGGGATTATCCAACATCGGCGAGAGTCCATTGCTGTCCATCTCGTCGAAATAATCCTCGTGATTCTTGAACTTTCCTCAAGAATCCACACTTATATACCGGTTGGGTCGTTCCCTTGGGTGAGTACTTTTTCCCACAAGGTAGGCCCTCTAAGATAAACAAAAGTGAGCTAACATATTCCGTCGTTCACACAACCCTTGTTGAAAAACAAAGGGGAGAACCTCCGCAATATATCGTGCTCACACTCGCATGTTTTGTTCAATTTTAAAATGCCCAAATTGAAGTGTGGAGGCAATATTTTTGACAACTTAATATCATAAAAAAACTTTTGATTCTCAAGATCGTCGTGAGGCACAAGAGAAGCGCATACATCTTTTTGATGATATTACTTTGTGAAAAATATTGCAAAATTTGAGAAACGGTTGTTCATTTTAAGTCCAAAAAGCAGTGATGAATTCGTTTTAAGCACCAAAATCCAAGTGTGAAGGTTGATTTGTTCAATTTTAAGTCCAAATTGAAATCTAGTAAATGTCTAAGGTTCTTTTTAACCAACTTTGAAAAGATCAAGTCAAATGGTTAATTTTAAACCGAAAGAGAAATGTGAGTTGGTTTAAAATAGAAAACAAGGGTAGAAAATGGAAGCTCTTAAATTGTTAAAATAAGCATTAAAAAATGCTTCTTCTTTTTTTTTAAGTCTCCATTTCGATGTTCGAATTTTCCAACTCCAATCTTCTTTTCTTTGTTGAATTCCGACAATCAACTCCAACGCTATCCCTGGAAACAAAACAAAGTTATCACATAAGAAGTATGATATTTCAATAAATAAATGATATAATGAATACAATTTCAAACATAATAAATCCATTCATGAGGTATCAATAAACAAACAAAAAGTTGTCCTTTGGGGATTCCTGGTACAGATGATAATATAAATGTATGCTGATTTCTTCAAGAATTTGATAGGCAATGTTTCAACTTTAGTCCATAATGAAAGCTTGCTTGGATCTCACACCTAAGATTGACAGGCAGAGTAAAGACTTTAAGGGAGCTCCTCCTATCTGCTTCGCTTATCTTCAGCCAACGATTCATTCACAATCTTCATTTAAATCTTGTTTCTCTGCAATTCATTAATTGTGATATCCAATTATTAAAGTTTGGCTTAATTGCAATAGACATTGTGAGACTAGATTTTGAAACATCTGCAATATTGTTTCAAAGGTTATCTATTGCATTAACTCTGATAGATATTTGATAGCGACTTCTCCTGCAAAAGTATCCATCTTAAAACAACAGTTAGAACATTTATACTTAAGTTCAAAATAACATTTACACTCACTCCTATGACTGATAAGGATAAATGTAAATGCAGATGCGTATACCCAGATTTATGTTTACAGTGACAAATTGTAAATCAGTTACCTCGAGGTGCACAAAAACTTAAGCACTAAGATAAATAAAATTATAACATGTTGAACTTAACAGTAAAACACAGCGAGAGATATTCCTTACCACCATGGTGGATAAAATTGGTTTAGGAAGGCGGGTATTCTTTTATCTTGGATTCTTCTATTTTGAGAGTTGCAACTTAAACAGAATAACCAGAAGAATACAAAAGTTGAGCTTCAATGCAAAGAGATATTAGAGATAACCCCACAGTCATAGCTTTAACTAGGCCAGGAAGTCTGTCTATACAATAATTTTCACACTTCATAGCTATTTCAAATTAAGCTCTGGCTCGACATAAGAGATAACTCTGCTATCACTGTTTGCAATATCAAATGTGATAGATTCGAAGGCACCTGTGTTGTATGTGTGTCCAGGAGTTACTCACCCAACAGCTATCTCCCACTATAAATACATGTGTAACAGTATCTTGATTTGTTATTTACCTTTCACTTCACATAAAGACATTGGGCCAAGACATAAAGAGGGACAGTTCGTGTTAGTCTTGATGGTCACCAAATGCGAACAACAAAGTCAAAGGATGGGGGTTAGCTCATAAATCCACTATGGTGAATCATAATGAATGCATACCCTGTCAACTCACATCGATGAGATAGAGTTACGCCTATCACCATTTCAGAAATGAATAAAGGGGCGCAGCAAACAGAAGATGTCCTCTATGACTATATTCACAAGCATTGCGCAGAAGCCACATCACCATTTGTAGCCGCTAATGAGAATGTGATGGATATGGTCATCTGTATATCTTATGATGGCGGCCTTGCATTATGCTAGCGTAGCCTCTTTCTGCAACAGAACACCACTGTTAATGAAAAGAGACATACCTTAGTATTTTGCACAAACTGTGTACTGTTGTCAACATGCCTCAAGTTTACAAATTTATCTCCTTAGCCCTATCGCTCCCCTCCCTGCGTACAACAAAGTCAATGGATAGAAAAGCACGTTTCAAATACATTTGCTTAGTAGCATGCAGGTTTGATTAATAAGCACTTGGCGGACAGAAAAGCACGTTGCATACGATTTCTGTGACATGGAATGTCAAGCTTGGTCGGAGAGCGAAATGCTAGAGATATGCATTTTGATGGCAGTTGAAGTTGCATGCCCTTGAAAAAGAGCGAACTAGTGGACCAGAAAGCTTCTACGTAAGATGCAGTTGGCAGGTGAAAGACTTAAAAAAGAAGAAGAGCTTTTAAAACTTTTAAGCAAATGCATTTGGCAGGTGTAAAGCCAAATTCCCTCAAGAATTTATTGCAGATAAATGTAGAGCGTACGATGGATTTGACAATCTTATCAACTAAACTGTGATATCTACCAAATCATGGCGAGATTTCTACTCCTACAAGTGACTGATGTTATAGGGAAATTATCGTTCCAAGCCTATGCATTTGACATTTTAGCCCCTACGCAAGTCCTCTTGTGTTTGAAATCCTTTATGCCGCATGACCATTGGTTTTGTTGTTTGTAATCTTGTGTGTGGAATGGTAGCGAATGAAGGAGGGGAGCTCTAAATCCAGGTTGACATGATCTTAAATTTGCAGGGTAGCTATTGTCAATCAGTTTCATTGATGAATTTACTCCTAACCCATGCTCGAAATGACATTACCACAGAGCTTGATGTGCGATTTTCTAAGCCATAGAAATAGCTTGAAGATGACCTGTTCTACATATAATATTGGAATTGATTTCTAATCTATGTGAGCAAAAGCACGTGAAGCAAGGGATGGTCATGTGAAGGAGGGGGCATTTTCTGCATCATGGAAATCAGATTTGACAATGTTGATGATAGAAATCAAATTGACAGACCGAAGATCTCATGGGAACGGTGGGAAGGCCAAAGAATTTAGAGGAAATCAACAAAGCTATGAACACTAAGATGTCTGCAATCTCCCAAAAAAGGATATGAAAATATGGGAAAAAGACCTTTTCTTGTCTTTATTACTAGCTGAACATAATGACAGTCCAGAACAAGATTTCAACCACGAGTATCCACTAGTTTTTTTTTTTTTTTTTAAAGGTTGTAAATCTATAAATGGATTCAGAATCAAATTGATAAACATAGAGTTCAAATAAACATCAAAAGGGTAATTCTAGAAAAGAACAATACCCTTAATCAAGAGTAAAATTAGCGTTTCAATTAAGAGCATGTAAACAGAGCAAATTTCAAAAGGTAAACAAAACAAGTTATGAAATGCATGGAGGTTCAGGCCGTCCTTCTAGCACCATTTTGTGGATGCTAAAATCTTACACATGGATTGTATAGATTTAGCCATCCTCATAGAATAGAATACATCATTTACTCCATGCAAATTAATAAAACTAAATCAGACATGCAATAGAGAAAATGAAATACAACCTATTCTATGGTGGATTGGTGCCCTCCATGAAGATGTGAGAGATCCCTTGCCCAATCCCTTTCTAAGCCAAATGAAATAGACAATGAGTTGCTATGAGCTCAAGTTGCCTATAGTTTAGATGCATTCAAAATGTGTTGTAGATTGTAGATGATGAAGAGCAAGATTGATTCTCAAATGAAGAGAGTAACCTTGCAATGAGTAAGTGTTGTGTTGTGGATCTTTTGTGTTGAAATGATTTGCATTTTATAGATTCAAGATTAGGAAGAGTGATAGATTTGGATGAATGTGGGATCATTCATGAGCCAATGACAAGATGCCACTTGTCAAAGTGTGAGAGGGTGAGGAATGTGCAAGTCTTGGCCAATGTGTCAATTTGAAATTCAAATTTGGATGAAATGACATGTTTAGGGGGCATGAAAGGTGTAATAAATGCCATGTTTGACTTGTGCAAATAGCATTTAAAACCTTGTTGGAAGGGACAAGTCCCTTTTGGGGGGAAGATTCAAATTGGAAGAATATTCCATTTTGATTCCATTTTGAATGTAATTAGAGGAAATAATAAATCAAATAAATGATTTATTGGTGCAAGTGGGTGGGTTAGTTAGGAGTTTGGATTTGACTCTAGTTGAGTCAAAAGCTAGAGAATGGTAATTATGTTTAGAAGTTAATTAATGTAGATTAATTAACTTGGATGATATTAGGAGGTGACATTTGATTAAATCACTTTGATTTATTAAATCAAATGAGAAGAACATAAGGATTAAATAATTTGATTTATTTAATGAACCTTAGGAAATTAATCAATAAATTGCTTTAATTGATTAATAGAAGAAATGAATGTTAATTTGTATGATGCATGATTGTTATTTTTGCATGTCTACATCATGTAACTATGTTGAGGGGATCTATGAGAGCCACCTCTATAGAGGATATTGTGGCTATGACCCTGACAAGAGAGGATGTATCATGTTGATAGAAGGTGATACATGAGCAATACTACATAGAGCATTAGCCCACATCTCTATAAGATTCTATAAGTGGGAAACCTCTAAAGCAACTTTATCAACTTGGACTTGAATCTATAACATAACATTAGAGCAAATAATTTGGTTTTACATTGATTAGCAATCTATGATGTTAATCTAAAACTAAACTAGAAAATGATCTATGTTACACCCCGTCTTTTTATTACCAATTTACTTTTACCTTCATAGGTAAATGGGATGGTAAATGCAATTATGAGTTGATATGCTTGCTAACAATAGGGAATAATGAAATAGGTATTATGTGAAAGTATTGATAAATGCTTAATATGGCTTTGAAAGAGTAAATATGTTTACATTTATTGCTATGTGAATATGCTTAAGTTTATGATGCATATGGATTTATTGTGAATGTCTAGCTAACATTGCAAGTGTGTTGAGTTGGTTGCAAGGATAGGTTCATTCCTCCAGGTGGAGGAGAAGTATCACTCACGAGAAGTGATTGGTTGAATAACCAGTAACATAACCTATTTGAGCTTACACACACTCATAGTAGAATGGTTGAGTCTAGACATAGTAGTGGGAATTGGTAATTCATCCTTTAGACAAGATGTGTTTGCATTTGTAAGGGTCATGATTACTATTGAATGCATGCTTGGATGATGTTTATCTGTTGGAGCTTATGTGTCCTTCCTTATGTTACTATGCTTGATATGTGTGGATTCTTCCTTGCATGTTTTAATCAATGATTAGATATATATTGAATATATATATATATAAATAAATATATACATTTGTGCAAGTATAAATGATAACCCATGCATGAGTACGTCGTTGCATAAGGAAATCAAGTGGACTTATACCATACACATATGTATGTATATACATATATTTGATATATAAATCAGTAGATGAAAATATAATTACTACATATTTTGCATATACTTATGTATGTAAATATGTATGTTTGAGTTTGATATGCTAGATGGATGATATATATATTATATATATATTGGTAAGAATGTATATTGTACGTTTGAAGAAACGTATAAACATATATTTACTAATATATGAAAAAATATATATATTATGTTTATATGCATTTGAATATTGATTGGTGCATTTAGTGGGTTAATAAGAATATATGATACATTGTATAAGTATATATGTAAGAATATAATATACATAGAATGCAATATATGTTAATTATAGCGCATGAGTGAGAAAACAAACCATTCTCCTTACATGTTAAGCATTGCCTATTTATGGTTGAATATGCATATGCATGATATGTGAATGTTGAATTAAACCTTAGCAAATGAGTTGGCACAACCATAGGAGAAGTATTGAGGTCGCACAATATGTTAGAGTAAAAGTAAACTTCATAGCATGTTATGTAATGAGTTGGCATTTGAAAGTATAAAGGTCGATTGTATATGGCATATACAAAGTATTAAAAAGGCTGAATATATTTATATTGATAATGATTAAAGAGTGATTTATATGCTATGAACATACGATAATTAAGTCGATAAGGAGAACTTGACTTAGTTGATGTGTTAAGATAGAACAACTTTGACTTGGTAAACTGCAATTTACATGAGATGCCTTATCATGGAATAAATATCAACAACAAGTAAATGCAAATACATAAATGAAGGGATAAGTTACAGCAAGTCAATGAAATAGTCAAAGTTGGTTTATGAGACAAAGTGACTCATCATAGACTTAGTTGGTTGTATACAAGTGTTGCATTTTGAGAATAGACTGATACAAAGAGTAAAGGCCACGCCAAATTATAGGGTGAATGGCTACCTACTTGATGCCATATTAAGAATTTTTTATTGTTGTGGAAGTTCATTTTGAGAGTAATTTGAATGTCACCTTTTGATCATGTGTTTGAAATAGTCATATATTGTTGTCAACTAATGAGGTCGATTTGTGGCATTCTATGTTGAGTATGCTCTTTGCTTATGTGCCACCTTTTAGCCTAGTTGAGTAAGTTGCTTTGCATGGATGTTGTTGTCAATTTACATGCCTTTTCTGTAGGCTAGGGAGTCTCCTTGCTGCTATATAAATAGAGAATCAATCTCTCTCTTTTGGGATGCATTCCATATGCTTTTTCTCTGAATTTTATACGCATTCTATAGCATTCTATTCCACAATTTTAATTTGCATTATTATGAGTATTGTGAGAGAGCTTGAGTATTTAGAGTGAAGTATATTATCAACTTGAGGGAAGGCTTTATAAAGGCATTGCTTGTGAAGTCAAAGTAAAGCTAGTGGCTGAAATTGGGAAGCTATGCATCATTCAAACAATTGCATAAGCAAATTATAGGCATGGGGATAATTCTTCCTTTAATTGTCTTAGTTTATAAAAGATTAATTCTTTAATGCTTGATTTAGTCTTTTGAGATTACTTGCATTAGAGAAAAATAGTATTTGCTTTGAAAGGAAAATAGAAGTTGTTATGGTATTTTGTGAAGTGCTTGTAATTACTCCATAATAGGAGGAATTGTTTGTCATAGGTATTAATGTACTAGATATGATTAAACAAGGGTAACTTAAGGGCTACTTGTGGCTAAGTTATTTGATTATAATAGATAGCTAATGGGTTACTCCTGGGATTGTTAGTCCAATGGAGGGAACTTTTATAAATGCTTTAAGAGTAGAAATACCCTAGAGTATGTAAGAGTAATGATAGGTTAATTATGTGGTTAAAGATTATCCATGGGAGGAATTACCTATGCATAGATTATACTGGCCTTAAGTCAAAATGAGCTTAAACAGTGTAAGTGAATAAATGACCATCACTCGAAGTACTGAGTGAGAACACTTTGGCAAAAGTAGTGTGATTACCTTTGGCTCCACTGTCAGTTCACTGTGTCCATGTAGTGCATGCTAGTTGTAGATTGTAGGGTTACAAGTTCTAGTCATGTAGTGCACACAAATAAGCTCAGTGTGATTGGCATACAAGGTTACTCAACCAATCTCTTCGTTGAAGGGTAGAGCCATCTATCTTATGATAGATGTGTGGGGGACCACATATGAGTCTGTGGTTGGTGGAAAAGTGATTGAGTGATGCTTCTCCTCCTCAGCAGGGAACAGAAGACCAAGGTTTTGAAAGGTGGATCCTGGACCATCTATATCTATTGCTATGAAGCTTAGAGGAGCTATGTTTGTATCATGTATCCATTCATATGGAAGGATGTAATCATGAATGCTATACTTTAGTTTAATCAATATGACATCTATGTAATGGAAAGATTTATGAAATCACAAAGAAACATAATGGAAGTTTGGAAATAGTTTTATTTCAAATGTGCATGTAATTTATATTATGAAAAGAAAAAAAATTATTGCTATGCTATTACATCATGGTTTATTCACTTGAGGTGAAATCTTTGAAATTTTTACTGTGAAGAACACCGGGATTGTTGCAACCTAAAAGGACAAAAATTTACAAAGGCTTTACTAGTAATTATAAACAATTAGCAAAGGGAAATATAGGTTGGCTAGACAACATGGTCATATCAAGATGTTTTAGAATTCTCTTCATACTAGTCTACAAAGTTGTCCACATATACCATGGTAATCAAAATGATAATAGCTAGCGTTTGGAGTTAAAAAACCTAATTTATTGTGCATGTAATAGCAAGCCTCTCTTTCATCAACTATCCATCTCATAGTGAAATTATTGTATTTATTAGGAGTCAACTCAATCATATCGAAGTCTCCACATTTGATTCAAGAGTTAGTGGGAAGATAATTTATAATCTATAACAATTCTAAGGGAGTGGTTGTTAAGGTGAAAGATGACTAACAAAGTATAACTAGTGGGGCCACATCCATGATCCATTATGTTGCTACCACTAAGGAGAGATGAAAATGGAAACTCCTCCATGGCCTAGTTCATGATCACTATGTAAAAAGTGACTTTTTGGCCATATGACATGACAAACAACAAAAATAAAAAACCTACAATTTTTAATTCTTGTAAATACAAAACATTGAGTTTGGGAAATTTGTATCAAACATCTTGCATGATCTATTTTATTTAGGAGTCAATGAAGCCTTGAATATTCCATGAAATAAAAAATTTAGAATATTGGAATCAAGAGGCATGTAATCACTATCAAGCTTTTCAAGAGCTCAATAGGTGTTCTTGATAAATTCTCCTCTATGAGTGTTATAATTTGTGGTGATTTATGCCCAACAGGTTGTTACATCTTATTTGGAACAAATTTACCCTCATTAGTTTAATGGGATGAACTAAGAGAGTGGTGAGAGGATGTAAGAGAATGTGGTAGAGTATTGATTTGGGAGGATAAATGTAAGGCCCAATAGTTGACTATCGAGGGTCAACACCTTTAGCTCCAAGATTATGATAAATCCTTCGGTTATTTATTGTGGTTCATTCATCCTCACTTTTGAGGAGAATCTTCAACATGTTGCTTAAGTTGAGGCTCAGAGAACTAGATGACCTAAAGATAGTTTCATATTTATGATATACAAATTAACATTGATAACAAGTGTTTGTTAATTTATGACACATGATTCTTTGAGTGATGCTTTGGAATCCTATCTAGATTTCGATAGAATCCTTTAGGTCCTTAGATAGATCAACCTCAGCATAAACCTTTTATTGAGGGTGAGAAAAAAAATTCTTATTCAACATGAATAACATGTCCCAATGATGTCATTACACAATCTAGAAAATTTTATAATGGTAAAGGGAGACTATGGATTTTAAATAGACAAGAGGGAAAGACTAATAAAGAGGTGTGGATGTCTCACAGGCCATGCTAAAATGGCCATAGAGAAGAAGAAATAAATTATTATTAAGGCCTTCACATGGACCCCATGAGGGACCCAAGTGGAGTTGATCCAACTCTTTAACATGCTTTGACATGAAAATTTCCCAACAAAATACTTGACAAGAGTATAGTTTTCAATCTATTTACAAGCATTTTCAAAATCATAAACATAAAAAACAACATTAGGACCAAGAGAGTTACCTCGCACACAAAATTTAGAGCCATTTCCCTACATTTTAAAGCTAGCAAACCTAACATTAAATGTTGGGCCACTATGGTTGATAGTCAGTAAATAGGAAAAAATGCTTAAAGGGAAGGGAAGCTATCAAAATTTATAATAATTAAAAATAACTCTTGTGTTATATTGCATCATGAAACAAGGGTGGCAAAGACAAAAGAATGAAACAAGTAGGATCATGTAGACTAAGCCAATCCAAAACCCTAGTGGAACAAAGTCATCGATGACAACTTTAAGAAAAAGGATTGTAAATCTATAAAATTTGGAAAGTCCTAACAAATCTTCCAAATAAGTGCACTAATTTTTATGGTAAATCCTTTTTTTTTAAATATTAATTTTCATGATGAATATATTCACATTAGTAGAATTTTTTTTTAAATACTAGTGAATCCTAGCTAACTACATTAATTACTATGGTGAATCCTTCTTATGAAAAATAATTATTAACTTGGGCTAACCATAAAATCAAATATTATTTAAATTGTGGATCCATCAATATCAACATAGTTGTTTATCATAGCTAGCCCATACATTCTTTTTTTTTCTTGGAAGGCATTGGAGCATACATAGACCAAACATGTTGAAAATCTCACACCATGTAAAAAAGACACTTAATCTCACACCATTTTAAAAATCTCACATAGTTTCTACTCTAAACTATGAATGAGTCTACACCTTATATAACCCTACTACTGTGATGATTGTAATATCTTTCTAAGAAGTAATAAATGCACGTGTTTTAAAATGTTTAGCTAATCTAGAATTTATTTGGGTCATTGGATTATTTATTGATCAAATATTGGACCACTTATTGATAAATAATCCATTGGCCCAAAAGAAATTCAATATTAGCTAAACATTTTAAAATGCATGTGCTTATTACAGTTTCTTGAAAAGAGATTACAATCATTAGATTAGAGAGTAAATTTATCGTGGAAAATAATTCCATCACATATATAGGGAAGAAAAGACTCTCCAAGATTAAGCAATATAAGCTAGTTCAAGTTTTGACATGTAGATTTTTCTACAAAATTTATCTAAAAAATTAAAGGTTGATAACAATAATCTTTTTTATCAAATAAATACACTTTATTAGATACTTGTAATCCATATATGAATCATCATGATTTATCTATTGATCACATAATTGGATAGAGTCCTATTCTTGCCTAATCTTACAACCTAAACACCAAAAGAGTCATTGCAAGCATTATATAAAGTGAATGCTATCATAAATTTTAGATAAGATCTCAATTTCGTATCCATATAAACACAAAAATACTATAATTACATGAAATCTACATTAGCTATATTCTTCATATACCTTGGATTTTAGAGGCCATGATAATAAAGTCCAAAAGGTGAATACAAGTGTTGCACATCATAATGTAATGTTGGTAAGTCATGTTCAATGGTCTTATTATCACAATAGAATAAGAGGAATGTCTACAACTTAGCCTACACTAAGGGTGTAGAACACAAACCTTGCAAGTTTAATCCTACCAAATTTTAATTTCAAGGTAAATATCATTCAAATTCAAGTGGGAATTCAATAGTAATGGTGATATGACCCCAAAAATAAGAGAATGTAATATTAAGGACAAATATGATTTGGATTTGTTATGGTATTATAAAATTTAGGTGATTATGATCCAATAACACATCATTTATTGTGGCAAAACAATTTAGTTTAACAAATTAATAGAATAATTTTTGAGCAATTTAACTAGCACTAAATTAAATTTTAGTAAAAATATGGTGATTTAGCTTCCCTCACAACACTTAGTATTTTCCAAAAAATTGGAGGCCTCAATTTTGAACTATTTTCTATTTGAAAAAATATGCCACTAAAAAAATCTATGAAACTTGTTGGACCCACATTACTTTAATTTTTATAATATGTTATTTTTAAAAATATTGTGCTTTCTTTTTAAATTCTTCATTTTGTAGATTCATTTTAGTTATAAGTTATTGTTAGTAGTAGGATAATTTGGTAATCAATACAAATAATTAATTGGATAGAAAATGAGATATTCTCGGTTAAAGTCATTCAAGTCAACAACGTGATTATTATCTATGTTCATGTAAAAAAATTCTAGCTTATTTTTTCTTGTTTCTCTTTGAGACTCTATGTTTGACTCTCGTATTCATAAATCTTTGCCTTTGTACCTCTATCAAGGGCTTAGTAAATATTCTTGATTATAAGATGTTTCTAAAGTATAAGAATTTTATCAATATTTTATATTAATAAAAATGAGACATATATATTTGGTATGGAAGTTGCTATCTTGAGAATAGCTCCCATTGATTGAATTTATTAGCTAGTTTCCCTCACATATTTTTCCCATTATATCGATGATGACCATTAGAAACTCTAATATTATACTGTCATGAAATGCTCATCGTCAAACTTCTTTAAACCAATGACAACTTTGATTACACTCTCAATTAGGGGGGCGTCAATATCAAACAAACTCTAACTCTATGTTGAAAGATCTTTTTCCAAACACCCACGTTATTTTCCAAGTATTTTAAGCCTTTAAGTTATCCTTCATGTCAAACACACTCTCCAATGTCATTAATAGAATATTCCCTACTTTTCATAATGAGCAATAGGCCCCACTTGATGTCCCCATCGGGTTAGGCACTCGAAGTGGTGTCGGCGGTTTACTTTGCACCCATTCCTCGACTAACTGGGGGGTGTGCGCGGGGGTTTGCCACGAAGTACATTTCTTCGGAAAAAAAATAGGAGTGAAAGATACTAAGATATTTTATTTCCAACATTATAGTATCACGAAGGAGTGGCATCGATCACATTTGCCTCATACTATCTCTAGCTAGATAGATTCAACATTCCTATCAAATTCAAAAATCTTATAGACACGTCTCCAAACATCTCAATATGTGATATTTTATTATCTTCAAGATAAAAATATTACAATTTTATGTCTTACTATAAATTAATTTACATCAAATTAGTTTTATGTCTTAGTGTAAATTAATTTACATTAAATTGGATTAGATGTTATATTCACCTTGCATATCTTATTCTATTTATTCGTAGACAATTCATTATTTATTCATCTTCAAAGTTCATGGAGTGGACAAATGGGACACCCATGTGAAGTTGGGGGTACATGTAATTATTTTATTATTCTTTAGGACTTAGAAATGTTTCTTATAATGAGGCATTACATAAGGGGTTATATAATAGACTTGTAAACAAACTTTCTAATATTAATTGGATATGAAATGTAATTAGTCATTCGTGGGGAGTACTTGCAAGTTACATATGCCAACTTGCATAATGGGATTTAAAGATGCTAGTGTGGGGAGTTACATTCTATTTGAATTCTTACCATGGTATTTTGGGACCTTGTTTGGGCCCATGGTATTGTCTTTTGGTGGTTTTCTAGGCTTCCATGAGTCTATATATTAAGGGATTGAGATGGAGGAATTATGTATTATTTTTTGTAGAGCTATAATATCAATTTCCCTCTAGGATTGAAGAATGTTGATCTTCATGGAAGGCATGGAGATCCATATTATATTTGTAACATTGGTGGAGGTCATGTTTTTCTCAAACAAGTTTTCTCAAGGTCTATCTATGTCACTCTTATTCGTGTTGTTGCCTCAATTCTATCTCTCTCATTCTTTATTTTCTAAGTGTCATTTACAAGAAAAAATGCTATTGAATTTTTTGTGGGTCTGATTATTGTGATATTCTTCTTGAAGGGTGAATATACAAATACCTACATGCTTAATAATTGTTTAGTTTTTAATTTAATTACTGAGGGGGCTATGGTTACTTTTCCTTGTATTTGGTGTTAGAGTGAAGTTACTTTTGTGAGTTGCATGTGGTTGCATATGATTTGCATGTACATACATGTTCTTGTATGTGGATTACATGTGCTTGAATGTCAATGCATATCTCCCTTCTTCTTAATGGATGCTTAGAATGAATAAAGGTTTAAATCATTGTATAAAATAACTTGGCATGCAAAGTGAATGTTTTCCTACTCAAGCCAACAAATAGTGGCTAGTAGGAAGGGGATAAACTTGGGCCCAAGATTAAATTTACATTAAAATTTCAAGGGTCAAATTTACGTTGTGGATCTAAGCTAGGTTCAAATATGTAGTTATGGATTCAACCTAAGGTAGAGAATGGATCGGGTCAAGTCTAGGCCCTTGGACGTGTGAAGGTAAGTTTAAGTTAATTTAAAACTTTCATGTAAGAACATACCACTTGTACACTATCCATTGAATTTAGGACAAATTCAAGTCAAAATACATTCAAACTAAAAGGCACAAGGTATGCACTATTCTCCCTTGTAATCATACAATCAATATACTTAACTAAATATTTTAGTTTTATTTTGTATTTATTATAATAGTATAGTATATTTACTTGATATAATTTACTCTCATATCGTATATAATTAAGGTATAATCCTAATTAAAAATTTAACACTATTAATATTAAGATTATAGCATTTGTTAATTTTGATAATTCAATTATATTATGTAACTTTTGAAACAAACTTATAAATTTTAATGTATAATTTATTTTATTATAAATCTAGTATAGATATATGTAATGTATTTATTTAAAAGACATCTTGAGATATCACTTTCAAGATGCCTATCTAACCTATGTGATAAGTTTAATTTAAACATCTTGAGAGTGATCGCTTTTAGCATATTCATATAGATGCATTTAAGATCTCTATAGTAGTATTATACTTACTTTTCATGTAAGTAGATTTGTACACACTTTAAAGGTGTTTATAAGTGCTATCTTCAAAAACTTATATACTAAGAAAATATAGGTGAATGATTTTGTAGATGCACATTCTATCAATTCAATTCTATGTAACTTTTTTCATTCTCACATGATAAATCATATTTATAGCAATCGGGATCAAACTCAAACAATTACTCAAAATTGATCTAGCTTTTTTTTGTCAAGTCAAATTTTCAAATAATAATTGGATCAAGGCAATTAATTTATGATAGTGACAAAAGAAATTTGAACATTAAAACATCATATCTTCATCATCGATTCTAAAACTAAACCCCTCTATCCACTTATGTAATTTTCAAATATTTATTATAATTATCAAGCCCATCTCTTTTACTTAAGTTAATTACTTATTAATTGTAAATATTTATTTAATTAACCTAGATAATCTTAGAAAATCTTTGGCTTTCCATACAATATCATATATAAATAGTTTGTATCTCATAAAAATTTAAATAATACTATTTAATTTATTAAAATAAATCAAAGATATTTCAAACTATTATTATCTAAAACTATAAGTATATAATTGTTTAAATTAAATATTTTTGTACTAAAAATATTAGAGAATAAAAAATTAATATGGAAACATAACATTTAAATAAAATACCATAAAATATTCATAAACGTGATATATTTTCACCTAATTTTAATAACAATCATATATATGAAATAAAATATTAACTAAAAGGATGTAGCTTAATTAGTTAAACACAATTGGAAAGGATGATGGTATGTTTGTGACTAGGTTCTTTGGCTATAAGCCTAATGAAGTTAATTATTAATATATTATTGTTGCAACTATTTAATTGGTGAATTCTTAAAATAATATATATTTTATAGTAATAAAAAATTTATCTTATAAATATTATATTTAATTACTAAATATCTATTTATTTTATATTTATATTTTTTTGTATTATGTTCTATTTTAGTTATTAGTCTAATTTATTCTCATGCATTTAATTGATCGTGAATTAGCTAATATTTAATTGATTATTAGTCTAATTTATTCTTCTAATAATCAATTAAAGATTAATTAATCTTTAATAATCTATTATTAGTCTAATTTATTGTTCTATTTAATTAATCTTTAATTGATTATTAGTCTAGTTTATTCTCATGCACTTAAGCTAAACTTAGGAGTGTTTTTATTCCTTTATCAATTGAGCTAATATTAGATCATTTTGTCTCATCTCATGTGATGTTGACACTTGTCATGATCCGATCCCTTTTTCATTTAAGGTTTTGCTCTTATAAGCACTCAACCCTCATTGTAAATATCTCGAGCTTTCATATCTTTTTGAGAGTCTCTTGCTTCTGTAGCTTTTTCTTGTTGAGGAATATTGCATATATTATTTGCAGATCTCTTGCATGGAAGGTGTCTTTGTTCATTGTTTGACCCTATGGCTCGTGGTTTTGTGCTTGTTTCACAATTCTAACACTCTTGTCTTTGGACATTTACAACTTATTAGTATTGGTTTTCAAATCTACCTCAACATCTCTATGTACTTTATTTGTTGTTACTTTTGGCAATTCCTCTTCCATTTTCTCTCATACTAATGTTGGATCATAGAATATGCTCTAAAACGTTGATGTAAAAAATAACAAACCTATTTCCATAAACCATTCCTTTACAAAGAAAATAATATGCAAAAGTGTATCTTTCTTTGCATTAATTAGTCCATTGGTGATGTGGTATGTTTAGGGAACCTATTATAAAGAAACTAATGTGGTTGGCCATTGGATGTCCTACTTATGGGACTAGCCAATTTAAATTAAACTATTTATACAAATCATGGTGTAGTCATCCTACCAATAAGTGTATTTAAGAAGCATACTTAAATATCTATTTTTGAATCGTACTAAAAATTCATACTAATTGAAATTGTTGCATAAGCTAATGTAATTCACTTAAATCCTTTTACACTCTATCACAACTCTAAGATGTTCATTGTGGTTTCTTTGGGTTGGGTTAGGAAACAAGATGTTGTGGTTTCTTCGAGTGGACTTGGGGATTTGAAGAAGGATAAAAAGGTTGTGGCTAAGGTGGGGTAGGAAACTGAGGATTCTCCTATGGTGGACCCAGATAGGCAGATGAAAAGGAAGGCGGTTGCTGCAGAGATTGTGGAGTCCATTCGTAAAATCAAGATGATGATTGTTGCTAATAAGGGTAAGGATGTTAAAATTGATAAAGAAAATATTGTTGATGTTTTGGGAGTCGCCAAAGAGGATTCTATTATTTTTTACAAGATTTTTAAATGGATTTTCCATGAACTCAATATGACAAATGTGAAAGTGCATGGTGTAATGAGCAAAGCGGAGGATTCCCCTGTTCAAGATCATATTGATGATATAATGAATTCCTTGAAAATTATAGTGGAGGAAATGCTTCTAATGAAGCAGAATCTTGAAGGAAGAATCCTCACCTTGGAAAATCACATTGAAAGGTTATATGCTAATATGGATAAAGGAAGGGAGGGGAATAAATATGGGTTCAATGTTGAATCTATTGGTATTACTTCCCTTGTGGATAGTGTTAAAGTGGGCAAGGAGGCTGATGATAATGGTGTTGATGGAAAGTTGACGAAAGGGGAGGTGCTTGATGACAAGGGTGGTGAGAAGGGTTATGTTTTGATTAGTGAGGTTAAGTTGGGTGGGCCTGGGATTAGGACCCATAACAAGACCAAAGCTCGGGCTAGGGCTCCTATTAAATATTTTTCTATTGTTGGGGATGAAGGGCTAAAGAATGCAGCATGTGATGTGGAGGCTGTTGATATTCTGAAAAATATGTAATGTTGTTGGGCATGGTCCTACTTTTTTGTTGAATTTTTGTTGTTGTTTTGTTGTGGTTTGGTTGATATGCTCTAGTTGATTGTATCTTTCGGCTCAACTGATTTTTTATGTAAAGGGTTTCGGGCCCCTTCAAAACCCATTTTTGACCTCTAATCAAAACTCAAAGATGTTCATTAATTAGCATAGATATCTTTAAATGCATATATCTTAAAGATTTCAAGAGATCTCATTCTTGAGATGCACATATTAAATTTTATATAGGATATATCGATGCCTCAATAATGATGTCTCTCAACATATTTTAGATATAAGATATCTAAGCAAGTAGCCTTCTTCGATACATCATGTCAAAAATGATCTAAATAAAGACAACATTCTCCCTGGACAAATAATGATGCAAGTTGTTGGCCTCCTATAATGATTTTAACAACTAAGCCCTTGTAGCTGTGATTCAGAGATTGGACATCTAACTTGAATAGCCATTTCAATCATGATGAAGGTGCATTTAATTTGTCAACCTAGGGACGTAAACTTGAAATGGGTCAACACTGTATGTGCACTAGGAATCCAAAGTAGCCATATCTGTCCTATAGCTAAGAAAAGCACAATGCTGAAAGTAAATTGCTTGGAAGGAAATAACATAAGTGTTGAACATCACCCAGCAACTAGATTAAACTAGAATGCATGACAGAAATGAAGATCTAAACAAACAAACAGGAAACTACTATGTCTGCTTTGGTTGCAGGAACAGTCACATAATGGAATTCTAGTGGTTGTAGGAATAGTCGGCACCAGATTCTTAACTAATTACTGAACAAAAAATAACAACTAAACTAAACTAAGGTACGGGATGTAATACTCACCAAGTGGGCCCACTTGGATAAGTATTCCCTAAAACTAAGATAGACTCAAATGCACGAACTTATAACTTTACTTTATTTAGAAGAAAAACATGAGTACAATTAGCATAATTATATTGCCAAAAAACTCAAGAGTGTGATTACATCAATTAAGAAATCTTCTAACCAAGAGCCCAAAAGAACATCAGAGCCCTTATTTATTCAACCACCTAGCAAGGCAGTTAATTCCAGCAAATGCGGAGGACACCACTTTAGTGAAAGCGTGGAAAAGAGTAGGGGTGGCTACGCATGCACAAAATATGTCAGGCACAATTGCCTTAACTTGAATATGGCACAACAATAATGCCAGTGAATGCTCAGCAGAATTTAAGACCATAACAAGGTAGTTACAATCCAATGCATGAGGAATCTCTAGCTGCCAAGAGTCTTCAATGACCACCTTGTTGATCGATATAGCACATGTCCAGTTGGCGGGATCTTCCTGAATTGCAGGTCTCAAATCATCTGCATGACAATGTTAGCATGCACAACAACTGCATATCCATAATCATCTTAAAGCGACATTCATCAATCACATGCAAAGTTAACACAAACAGTCCACATAGCATATCGATATCATTTGAAAGCTTATGAAAATAAATTCATGTCCAAGGTCTATGGTTTCAATGAAATATTATGAAAGATCAACTCTCAAGCATCAAAGTCTTATGTAACTGCAAGAAATGGACAACAACCCTATCAATAATTAAGCCATAAACTAGACTCATCACAATTCATCTTCATCTAAATGATACATATATATTAAATTAACTGAAAATGCATTAAGATTTTTATGTTCATTCTAATGTGTAAATAAATATTACATTAAAAGATAATTCATACAAGATTTCATATTTATTCAAAAAATTAATGTATAACGCATTAAAGGAGTCATGGGTATTTGATATAAATATTATATGTCAATATTGATGAATTATATCACATTATTGAATTTTCATTATCTTAAGTCTTTCTTCCTCAAATTTTATTTTTGTAATTTTTGTTCTTGTTTTCATTTTTCACAATGTTCATA